>CM027395.1:51866129-51906628 GCA_015711505.1 Sylvilagus bachmani
GGGTCCCCAGACAAGCATGAGGAGTGCGCGCAGGCTTCCTAACTGAGCGTGGGCAGGTGAGAGGAGGTGAGAGGAGGTGAGGGAGGTCCTGGGCATGGAGTGAGACCCCCGGGTCCCCGGACAAGCATGAGGAGTGCGCGCAGGCTTCCTAACTGAGCGTGGGCAGGTGAGAGGAGGTGAGGGAGGTCCTGGGCATGGAGTGAGACCCACCCGGGTCCCCAGACAAGCATGAGGAGTGCGCGCAGGCTTCCTAACTGAGCGTGGATGACACGGGTCCCACCCAGTCACCGTGGGTGGAAAGCTCCCGAGGGCCAGGCGTGCGGTGGACGGAGAGAGGCGGCAGTGAGGTCACTGCGTGCTGGCCTGCTGGGCTCACACTCTGGGGCAGGGGGACCCGCAGCTGGCAAGCTGTGAGGGTGCTGGGGCGCAGCAGGTTGGGGGACACTGGTTTGAGACACACAGAGGCCGGCGCAGGCCCTACAGGGGGGTGGCAGCAGAGCCAGGGCCTGCAGGAGGGGCTTATCTCAGCTGAGACCACCGCTGAGAGTGTGCCTGCGGCTTAGGCACACCTTGCAAGGTAGGGCGGCAGACTGGTGACCCCGAGCAATGAGTGACCTGGTCTGATGTCTAGTATAATAATAAAATATAACAACGTGGAGCCAGTGCTATGGCGTTGTAAGCTAAGCCCCTACCTGAGGCTCCAACATTCTATACGGGCACCAGTTTGTGTCCCAGTTGCTCCTCTTCCAATCCAGCTCTCTGCTTATGGCCTGGGAAAGCAGCAGATGATGGCCCAAGTGCTCAGGCCCCTGCACCCGCGTGGGAGACCAGGAGGAAGCACCTGGCTCCTGGCTTCGGACTGGCTCAACTCTAGCTGCTGCGGCCATTTGAGGAGTGACCCAGCAGACAGACGGCTGCTCTGTCTCCCTGTCTGTAACTCTGCCTCGCTAACAACGTAATAGTAACAGTAATTCATAGTGGGACGCGAAGGAAGCAGGAAGACCACTCGGGAAGCTTCTGGATGCTACCGCCTGCCGCAGCAGTGACGCAGGAAGGAAGCGCAGCGATGACTGTGGCGCCACGGTCCCTGCCAGAGCGCCCTCCATCCCCTCCACGCCGTTCTCCTCGCTGTGTCGCCCACAGGCTGGGGCCCGAGGGCCACCACACACCGCGCACAGCACAGCCTCCCTGCCTGCGTCAGACTCCGTCTCCTTGTTCCACACACACACTCACAGGGCCTGCTGTGGGCCGTGCACAGTCCTAGGAATTACATAAATCTGTACTCACGGAAGCCTCACCTTGATGCCATGGGGTTGGTGCTAGCATTAACTCCTTTATACGGAAGAGGAACTGAGGCTCAGAGCGCGTGACTAACTCCCCCAAGGCCTCACAGCAAAGCAGCAGAGCTGGGGTTTGAACCCAGACAGCACAGCCCTGGAGTCAGTCCATGGAGGACCTAAACTGGCCACCACTGCTGCACGTCTTACGTCTGACAGACTGTGCTAAGCTGTGGACTCCTTAAGGGACTAAGTTCTCATCTCTTCCTTATTACTATTGGTTCACTGACTACCTGGGAGGCAAATGAATTACTATGTAAATGTGTGGATGGACAGACAGATGGAAGGAAAGAGGGGAGGGGTAGACGGATGGATCTATAGATGGATGGTAGATAGGTAAATAGATGGACGACAGAGAGGGTAGATGAGTGGGTGGATGGACGGATGGGAAGGTGGGTGGGTGGGTAGGCAGATGGGTGGACAGACAGATGGAGAAGACACATGGCTAGGCAGATGGGTGGGTGAACGGGTGACTGGATGGGTAGATGAATGATGGATGGATGGTGGGTAGAGATAAGTGGGTAGGTACGTGAGTAGGTGACTGGATGGATACATCTATGGACGGATGGCAGATGGCTGACTGGGTGGACAGAAGGGTGGGCAGGTGGTTTAAGGAAGAGGTTAGAGGAAAAGGTCCATGTTCCATTTGTGATGAGCCCGGCTCCCTGTGTTACAGAAAGGGCTGGAAGTTTGCTCATTTGCTCTCCCCAGTCTTTGGCAAATGTTCCACAGAACAAGGTTTGGCTGTGCAATGCCTCTTCCCTTCCTGGGGAAAAATGACCTCCCCTTTTTTCTTTGTTTTTAACTGATGCAAAATATCTCACATGGCTCCAAACAGACCCAGCACCTAAGGGTCAGGAGCTGGGAACACACATCATTAACATTCCCCAAAATCACTGCTACCCCACTGCGCGCCCATGAATAAGGCAGTAAACAACTCTGGGGACAGAGGGAGTTCATTATCCAACTCCTCGTTAAATGGCTCAGGAAGACAGCAGCTACATTTGAAGCCAATTTGGAGGTGTCACACTGGGTGCCAGGAGTCCACAGGGCTACCACCCCTGGCACAGAGCAGGCACCTGTAAAAAGAACCCGGGGCCGGCACTGTGGCGTAGCGGATAAAGCCACCGCCTGCAATGCCAGGGTTCAAGTCCTGGCTACTTCTGATCCAGCTCTCTGCTATGGCCTGGGAAAGCAGTGGAGGATGGCCCAAGTCCTTGGCCCCTGCACCAGTGTGGGAGACCTGGAAGAAGCTCCTGGCTCCTGGCTTCGGATCGGTGCAGCTATAGCCACTGTGGCCAGTAGGGAGTGAACCAACAGATGGAAGACCTCTCAAGACCTCTCTCTCTCTCTCTCTCTCTCTCTCTGCCTTTCCTCTCTCTGTGTAACTCTGATTCTAAAATAAATAAATAAATCTTAAAAAAAAAAAAAAGAATGTGCAATCCTGCCTAGAGTCGTACCATCCACCATCCCCTAAGCCCTGGGTGACAGGACCACAACAGAGTCGAGGACAGTCTGTGGACAGACAGTTGACACCAACGCTAATGCTAATGGTTGCTAAACCATCCCACGCTTTGTCTCTATTTACAAGCACTCCTTTGCACACGCCTGCTCAAAGTGCTTCAGAAGTATTTGTTCTGAAAGGCGGAGAGAACTCTCCCACTTGCTGGTTCACTCCCAGATGCCCACAACAGGACCCTGGAGTTCAATCTGGGTCTCTCACAGTACCAGGGACCCAAGCCCTGGAGCAGAAGGCTGGGATCAGGAGTGAGCTGGAACTGGACCCAGGCACTGCAGCACCTCGGATGCGAACACCCGAGCAGCATCTTGACCGCTAGGCCAACCGCCCCTGCTGCTTTCTCGTCAGGAATCACTTGATCACCACACAGCACCTAGGAGTGGTGACTTATCATCCGTCTCAGAGCTGGGAACCGAGGCACCGAGATGCAATGCATGGTAAACTGTAGAACCAGGATCTGAACCAGATCCCCCAGGAGCACATCTGAACCTAAAGGACCCCAAGAAGAGCCAGCGTGACAAGTGCTGGCTTCACCGCGGACACCTCGTCCGTGCCTTCCCATAGACATCCGCCTCACCCCTGAGAAACCTGCCCAGAAACACGCCTTAGTGAGAGGTCCAGTCTGGAGGATTCTCAGACCATGTGGCCAGCGTGTTCCCACCCCTCCCCGAGGCATGGGGTCCAGAGCCCATGGTTGATGGGCCAGCCGTTAGCCACTGGTGGCCAGGGAGCCCGGGACATGTGGCCGCAGCACCATGTCGGCATGACGTTTCACAACAGCCCGGTACCACCTCCGGTCCCCGGCCACCAGCCCCATGACTGGGGTCTGCCCAGGAAGCCCCACCCCCCCACACTCAGACCTGCTCCTTCCCCATCCTCCAGCTCAGACCTCCAGGGTACCCTCCTGCTCCCCAGGCCAGTCAACCCATCTGTGGATCTGGCCTTGTCTTCCTCAAAGCCCAGGCTCTGGGGCCAACCCACCCTCCCCTCCTCAGCCCCTGGCAGGTTCTTGGCATGGCCACCAGAGGGAGCCCGTCTGACGCCGGGAGCCTATGGAGAATAAACGCCCAAGCCCTTCGCCTGAGCTGAGCTCTGTGCCCAGTCTCTCTCCTCCAGCCTCATGGGGCCCTGCTGCTCCTCACTCTTGCCTTCCCCTTAGGATATCTGCTGGCACTCTCTCCTCAAGACCAAGCTCTTTCCCTCTGTCCCTCCAACCCCCTGCCCAGGGTCCCCCTTCAGAGAGGCAGCCCCATGCTGCCCCTCGCTCTGTGTGGCCTCTCTCCCACCCTGTCGAGGCCTACTGCCCTAGGTGGTGACATGTCGATCCGTGACCGCTATCTGCCAGAGCTCGGTGGGGTTGGACCTGCTGGGGAAGAAGGGGCGTCTGTGCGTGGGCACCTCTGGGCCCTCCGCCGTGTCCACTGAGACAAACAGAGGCACAGGAGGACTTGGCCACAGCTTTGCCGACTCATAAAAATTAATGACTCACAGGCCCACATGTGTCAGGTGTGATGTGTTTCACACCTTGTTGACTTTCCACGCTTCACACAAGCCGGTGCCCATGACCTCAGACCTCGTCACATCACACCCCAAACAGAAACACCTCCTCCGAGCATGCGAGAGGCCAGGGGCTCCCATAAAGACAGCCCTCCTCTGCAGATCTTTCTGCCCGCCTTCTCTCCAACATGCTGACATGGCTGGGCCACGTGAGACAGTAGAGGAGCGGGCACTGCCATGGTCAAGCCAGACGGGCAAATGCGTGAAACGCGCTCACTCCTCCGTTGTATGCAGCAGATTAAAATGACTCAGCAACATCGTTTACCTCTCAGGCTGGTGAAGATGCCAGGGGGAGTGGAGGGGGAGGAACCGGAGTCAGGCCCCTGTGCTGCTGACCCGCACGCACCAGCAGCCCTCCAGAGACCCCCTGCACGCGGGTATTTCTGGGGAAACTCGGAACGCACTACAGTCTCTCACTGCAGTAACACGGACTCGAGCCACAAGCACAACCAGCACTTATAAACACGTTCCGTGCACGAGCCAGACACCCGGAGGCAGCGGGCTCAGTCCCAACAGCACCTGACCATGAAGCCCCGGGCACACTCTCATAGTGAGAACAGATCCGGGCCCCCGATGGCCCCCTGTGACCCCATGTGACCCAGTATGGCCCCAGGAGTGCCCCCCAGCCAAGACCCTCCTCCCTGGGCATCGGTGTCCTTGTCTACCAAAAAGGGGCACAATCGGGGCTGTGCTGTGGCGCAGTGGGCTAAGCCACTGCCTCAGACGTCAGCCTCCCACATGGGTGTCGTTAGAGTCCCGGCCGCTCCACCTCTCAACCAGCTCCCTGCTAATGGCCTGGAGAGGCCCCAGAGCACGGCCCCAGAGCACGCAGAGGACGGCTCCAGAGCACGCAGAGCACAGCCCCAGAGCACGGCCCCGACACCAAGCGGGAGACCAGGAAGAAGCTCCTGGCTTTGGAGAAGAGCAGCCAGTGCTTGCGGCCACTGGGGAGTGAGTCGGCGGATGGGAGAACGTGCACTCTCACTCTCTCTCTCTCACTCGCTCTCTCTCGCTCTCTCTCACTCGCTTGCTCTCGTTCTCTCGCTCTCTCTCTCACTCACTCTCTCTCTAATTCTGCCTTCAAATAAGTAAAATAAACGCTTAAAAAAGCGCGTGTACAACAATGATCTCTGCTGTAAGAACTAGACGGTGTCCGGGGGGTGCAAGCACGCAGTAAGGTCCCTAATTTTTAAAAGGTTTGTTTTTTCAAAAGGCAGAATGAAGCAGAGAGAGCACGCACAAGACAGAGACAGAGCGAAGTTCACTCCTGTTTGCTGGGTCACTCCCCAAAGAGCCACACCAGCCAGGGTGGGCCAGGCTGAAGCCAGGAGCCCAGAGCTCCACTGGTCTCGCAGAGATGGTGGGCCCAGTGCTGGGGCCGTCCCCTGCTGCCTCCCCCAGCGTGCGCCAGCCGGGAGCTGGACTCTGACGTGCCGGCGTCACACGCAGCAGCCTAACCTGCTCTCTGGATCACCAGGCTAGCCCCAGGACCCTCTCCTACAGCCCCCACGTGAGGAGCAGCTGTAACCTGACATCAAGGACGCCAGAGCCTGTGGGAGCAGCTCACTGAGGTCAGGCTGGGCCTCGTGGCTGCATCTGAGACAGGAAGCGAGCGCATCAAAACTCTGGCTCTGACCCCAGGGACACACAGACCAGCCCGGGTCACGCCTCCGGGTCAGCAGTGAGTTTACAGGAAATGAGAAGAGAGAATGACAACACATTGTGCTTACATTTTCTTCAAATCTCTGCCCTTCTTAAAGACTCTTCTTAAAAGAAGCAAGGCCCAGTCTGGCCCGAGGCAGACGCCACTCACGCGCTGCACAGCAGGGGCCCAGGCGGCCCGACTGCCTCCACGAGAAAGCGATCCACCTGCCGACCCTCAAGGGGGAGACGCGAAGAGGCTGCAATGCAGCAGCCCAGGGCCACGTGTGCAGAGGGCTGCGGCCACGCCGGCCACACAGCTCTGGACGTGGCTGTGCCCACTCCGCCTCAGCAGCACCCTACCTAGGAAAGCAGCGGTTGGACTAGGTATCCCCCGAGAGTCAGCACACGGCAGCGCAGAGAACACAGGGCGCCCACCACGGATGGGGGCTGAACTGCGCTAGGCAGACCACCAGTGTCTCCACCCTGCCACCGTAGCCCAGCCAAGACACCCGGGCTCTTAGCTGCTCCCAGTCCCAGCACCCAGACCCCAACACGGGGCAATCCCAGGTCAGCCTATGAGTCCCAGGACGCCAAACAGGAGGGTGGCAACACAGGGTAACGGGAATAGTGGAGCGAATGGCCAGTCGCCACTGCCCATGCTCCCCACAGACGCCTCCCCAGGCTGCAGGTGCAGGCTGCCCTTCCAGAGCCACGCGGGCCCTGACCACCAGGCACCTCCACAGACAGGCACGTGATGCTTCTTGGCACATACTGGGGCTCTGGGACCCACTCATTCACTCAACACAACAGCTACTGAGTGCCTACCGTGCACCAGCGTATGCTAAGTGCACTGTGCTTCCAAGGCCCAGCAGGTAGAGCGAGCGATCTCAGGGGACAGAGATCCCCCCTCACACCCAAGACGGGACACAAAGAGGGACATGTGTGAGGACAGGGACGGGTGCCGGGCCAGGCAGTGTCGTCAGACACTGAGGCTGCACGAACCGCATCTATCAGTGCAGTTCTCGGACAAGCATGTCGGGAATGGGGTCCCGTGGGACTGCGTTAGAGGATGTGGGAGCAGAAAGCACAGTTCTGAATCCCAGCTCCACCGGTCCACTGTGTAGCAGAAAACACGTTCCTGGGCCTCTCCAAGCTGGGGACGTCTTGTCAGATGTGGGCACGAGTGCCACAGCAACATCTCCCTCCGGGGCTGGCTAAGCTGAAACGCACAAGACGTGGTCCGGCTCAGTGGGAGGAGGAGGCCTCTGGACAGAGCTGGGTCCAAATCCGTCCCGCCTCTGACTGCTACGGGCTGAGAAAAGACGCTCAGCCTCTCCAGGACTCAGTTTCCCCTTTTTAAAACAGGCACGATAAAGTGGTCACAGCGGGCTGTGGCCAGGCTGCCAGAGCACACGGTGGACACCGCCCATTTCTTCCCCTGGCCCACGGCCAGGACCCGCTGTCTGCTAGGAAGTGAGGTGGCCTCACTGAATCTGCTGGCCTCCCCTACAGCAGGCATGGCCATGGGCGAGGTTCTGGTTTAGAGTATAAAAACCCGAAGAGTCACCTCAGGGAGCCGACTGTCGGGCTTCCCCAGGGCACTGTGCCAGATTAACGGCCCCTGAAGATGTCCCCACTCTGAACCCGGCGGTGGCGGCGGTTGTCACACACGCCGTGAATAAAGAAGCAGGCAAATGGCCGAGTTCCATTTGAAAAACATTTGTTATCTCTTGACCAGAAACACCTACCTAAAGGAAGTGAACAGGCCCAGCGTTGGGGCACAGTGGCTAAGGCCTGTGAGCCTGGCGGCCCATGCGGTGCCGGTTGGAGTCCCAACTGCTCCACTACCGATCCAGCTCCCTGCTGGTGTGCCTGGGAGGGCAGCAGTGGACGGCTCAAGTGCTTCGCACCCTGCCAGCTTGTGGGAGACCTGGATGGAGCTCCTGGCTCCTGGCTCCAGCCTGGCCCCGCCCTGCCTGGTGTGGCCATCTGGGGAGTGAACCAGCAGATGGAAACTCTTGCACTCTCTCCCTCCCTCCGCAACTCTGCTTTGCAAATGAGCAAAATAAATCTTTAAAAAAAAAATAACCAACAGCTACCGTGTTCAGCATCTTGAAAGAGGTCTCAACTCGTGCTTCTCTAAAACCTGGACACTGTCCACTTGCCTTGGCCAAGCGTCGAGCGGTAGCACTTGGAGTCCAGCGCTAAGCCTGACCTCCGCCACGGACTTGGCAGCAGCCAGAGACCCTTCTTCCCACAGACCCCACACACGCAGGCTGCTTCGCTTCCACTGTTAGCCCCTGACCTCCTGTCCACCCCAGGGCTGGAAAGCACACAGCTGCTCCAGGCACTCGGCACCAGGCAGGCGACAGCCGGGCCTGCAGCTCTCACGAGAGCTGAACCGAGCAGCCCCGCACGGGAAAGCAGGCCGCCCCACACCCCGAGGGACGGGGTTCTGCTCGGCCAGGGCCCAGCAGGAACCCAGCAGACGCGTTTCTAGCAGGACGACGCCAACCAGCTTTTCTCAGTCAGAGGACTCTTTCTGGATGGAGAATTGGGGGAATTCCCCGGCGGGAGGCTGAGGGAGGTCCTCCCGCGACATCCTCCCTGGTCCTAGGACTCTGATCTGGGAGAGCAGTTTGGGACTCGCTCTCTCCCAAAAGGAGTCGAACCGCCCGCCAACGCCACTCGGGCCTTCCCTCTGTCCAGAACCTGCTCCTCTGCTGGCCCTCCGCTGCCCTCGGCCAGCTCTCCCGTGGGCGCCCCCAGGACGTGTCCCTATCTCTAGGACTGCCCTACCAGGTCCCGCATGCCCCAGTCCTGGGACCCTGCAGCCATCCAGGCAGGGGTCTACGTGCTCCTCCCTTGCACCTGAGCTCTGTGATGGCTTCCCCTGGGATGTGGCAGCAGCGATGCTGGCCCAGCGCCTGGGCGCAGGCCTGGCAGTTTCTGCAGCACCTTTGGGGGACACTCACTCTGGCACTCAGCTGCCATGCTCGGAGGCCACCTGGGCCCTGGCTGAGCTCCTAGGTGCCAGCCAGTACCCCCTGCTAGCCGTGTGCCGGCACCGTCTTGGAGGAGGAACATCCAGCCCCCAGCTGAGCCCCCGGCTGACACCGTGCAGGGCAGTTTTCTCCGCTGGGTGTTGTCCAAACTGCAGATGAATGAACTAAATAACGAAACAAACGCTTGTGTGGCTTAAAGCCTTGGCTGTCACGCAGCAGTGGTGAGCAGGTGGCCTTGCCTCGACCCCAGTGAGAGCTACAGGGACAGGCACGTGCGTGGCCTTAGGGGGTCACTGGGCGCTGCCACAGCTAGTGCCAGGCTAACACTGAGAAAACAGCATTTCTCTTTCCCTCCGAACTCGACCTATTCTGGAGTAAACCCGGGGATCTTCAAGCTAAGAACCTCCTGAAAGTGATGTGGAGAGCGCCAAGTCGAGACGCGGGGATGAACGGGTCCTGAGGCATCACCTGCATTTCTGGACCACGCTGATCCTGAAGCCCCCACACCCCTAGATCAGCCTAGCCTGTGAGTCAGCTTTTCTGTTCCCTGCACCACACAGCAGCACCAGTAAGAGGGAAACCGTCTTCAAACACTGCCCCTTCCCAGGCAGCGATGACGTCCGACACCCCCCCCCCATGGTATACACGGAGTGACAAATGTGCCAGCCCCTGTCACTGACTTCACAAAGGGCCCCAGGCCTGCTGTGACCAGTCCAGGTGGGAGGCAGCCTGGGTCTAAAGAAAGAACTGAAACCACCCGGAGGCCCCACTGACCTCGTCACCTGGAACTGTGGGCCGGCCAGGCTGACCGAGGACACTGAACTGCCTGGACCTCTGGGGCCCTCAATCCCAGAAGCCCTGGTACACACGCCCCCCCCCCCCCAGCAACTCAACCACTTCCTGCTGTGCAGATGTCAGGATGACCGCTCAGTCCTAGCGACACCCACCCTGCGGTCCTCTCAGGCCTGGAGAACGTTTTGAAAAGCCCCAAAACCACATAAGCGCGTCTGAGACGCTGTCAGTACTCCAAGCTGACGGACAGACCTCCCCGCCAAGGGGCGGGTGCCGAGTGGGGAGGGGGCCTCCTGCCATGGGCTCTCTCAGGGACAACGCAGGCTGCAACACGATTTATTTTTATTGCACGGTCAGCTGACAGCACACAAATTCCAAGTGACATCACAGTTGTTTGTGCAGCTCAATCACGGTCCTGTCCCAGCACGGGCTGCTGGCCAGGCCCGGGGACAGATGCTTGAACTCAACATTGCAGTAAAGGCTGACAGGGCCCTGTAAAGCGGCAGCTCCCCACTGTGCCCCAGGCAGCCTCGGGCCGGGATGAATCCCATCAGCCATCTTATCTGCAAGGAAATGAAAGGACCCCAACTCCCTGCTCTCAAGAAAGGGTCCTCGGGGCAAGAGGCACAGGGGTTGGCTTTCTGAATCAGCATGTGATGGCACATGCTGCGTGGGCCCAGGAGAGCCGGCAGAGGCCCTGGCTCTGGCTGAGAACTGGGAAGACAAAGAGGACAAGTCATGCGCTCTTCGGGGTCCCACCCTCACTGTGTCCTTCCCAGGGCCTGGGGAGCTGTAATCGTGCAATTAAAAGCCGATCACTACGTTCCAGGAAGGAAAATGCTTAAGACAAACAAGAGACGTCAGGAACCGTGCTGACACAGCTATGTGCTCGGTGCACCCGTGGGGCAACGGTGACTTGTCACGCTTCAGAGAACTGGGCTTGCTCCTTTAACAAGATCTGGTCTGTGCCCGTGCGTGCACTAGGAGTGGGGACCCCCAGGACGGAAAGGGTGGCACAGCGCCCCAGGCAGAAGTCGGGGGTGCCCTGGAGGCCTGGTCCACACAGGAGCAAGCGGGGAGATGCAGGCAGGACGAGGAGAGGCAGGCACCTGGGTGCATCCCGCCAGCTCTGACACGCAAGGCAAGGAGCCGGTGGTCTGAGAACAGAAGCCGCGATGGAGGAAGCAGCAGACAACGGGACCGTGTGACCCCCCTGAGGCGCCCCCCACCCTCCCAGGGTGACCCTTCCCTGGGGAGGGAAGCAGCTGGCAGCCCAGCTCAGCACACTTCCTACTCAGCCCCTCAGCCATCCCCCATGGTGCCCCAAACAACCACAGGCTTGACCCCAGCCCAGAAGTGCCAAGGTGCCGGATGCCCCAGGGGCAGTCCAGGGGGACACAGTGCCTTCTCCTCCCCTGCTGGGCTCTGACTCCCCCTCCCCACTCCCGTGCCTGGCCTGATGCGCAGGTGGACAGGAGAGTACAGAGACCGGGGCCGGGGCTCTGGACCACAGCCGCTGCCTGTGTGAGCCCCAGGGCCTCAGGCAGCTTCCTTAACTTCACCCTGTTCCTTGTCCGTAGGGAACAGGGCAGGAGGGCCAACCCCTAAGAGCACTTAGGAGGATTACAGGAGCCAACGTGTGGTCGGGTGTGTGTTAGCTTCCTGTCACTGAAACAGCACCTGAGGCAACTAACTTGATCACGAGACGGCGGGGCTGGCGCCGTGGTGTGTGGGACTGAACCACTGCCTGCAGTGCTGGCATCCCACAGGGGGACAAGTTCAAGCCCCGGCTGCTCCACTTCCAAACCAGCTCCCTGCTAATGCACCTGGGAAAGTAGCAGAAGATGGCCCAAGTGCTTGGGCCCCTGCTCCCACGTGGGAGACCCAGAAGCAGCTCCTGGTTCCTGGCTTCATATCAGCCCAGTTCCAGTCATTGTGGCCATCTGTGAAGTGAACCAGTAGATGGAAGATTCATATTCTCTCTCTCTCTCTCTCTCTCTCTCTCTCTCTCTCTCTCTCTCCAACTTTGCTTTTCAAATAAAATAAACATTTTTAAAAATTAAAGAGAAACGGCTCCTTTGGCTCACAGTTGGGAGGCCCAAGTCCAAGACCAGATGGCCCCACTGGTTAGGAATCTGCTGAGAGGGTGGGGAGGAATGATCACACATGACCCAGGAAGCAGAGAGCAGCTGGGCCCAACGCAGGCTTCTGTAATGACCCTCAGGACAGCCTCCCTCCCACGCATCCATGCATCACGACCTGAGAACCTCCCACTGGGCACCACCTCCTCAGCGCTGATCAGATCCACTGTCCACCTTGCAGCACCACTAACTGATGACTCGGGGTTTTAAGTCCTGAGAGCTCAGGGGCGAATCCCATGCGAAGCCCCGTGGAAGAGTAAAGGCAGGCACCCACTGTCACTGACACTCTGCCTCCCGCTCTGAGGACACCAGCAGCAGCAGTGACCACAACACTGACCAGCCCCACAGCACCTGCTGTTCCCCCCCATGTACACATGCAGAGAGGGAGGTAGCAGACAGAGCAGCATATGAACCCAGCCCACAGAGGTACAAAGGGCTCAGTGGTCTGCTCCCCAGCCTCCGGTGGGCTTACAAAGCTGTCCCCCTCCCGCAACCATCAGTCTGTGTCCACAGCACACTGGCCCCTACTCCCCCAGGGGCAGAGCAGCATGGGAAGGTCAGACAGGCGTGCTTGTCAGTCACACTCGGGGCCAGATGTGGCTTGGTTCACTCTGCAGCAGCTGGGCCCCGTCCCCCCCCCCCCCGTGATTCTGCCACAGGACAGTTTTCCTCCAGTGGCCCGTGTCTTCTGTCCCCGGGGGGAGAGCAGACACACTGTCTCCCCCAGAGGACACTTGCATGCAAGCGCACCAGGGATAGCAAAGTGCACAGAGCATCAACTTCCATCCACTCCCGGGCCTGGGTCTCCACTCCTGGACAGGGAGCAGACGTTGCCCACCAGGTGGGCTGTCGGAGGGTCCAGTGTACCAGGGACAGACGGAGCACTCAGGACAAAGACGAACAGCCCCGGCCCACACTCCACAGCCATCCCTACCCACCCTTCGAGGTGGAGGCGGGAGGCGGCCAATGTGCTCGTCGCCCAGCTCTGCCAGTTCACAAGCACAGAGCAGCTACTGCCCCTCACCCCCGCTGCAACCAGAATCAGAAAACCGTGTCCAGTACACTGGCCGCTGGGCACATGGCAATGCGAGCGGCTGGATCCTCAACGGAAAGATAGGTCAAGGGCTCTGCAGCACAGAGACACCATCCCACAGCCACAGAGAGCGCCACAGGGCTGGGCTTCATGCTCACTGTTCATTAACATGTAGGACTAGGTGGGCTGGCGCAGTGGCTCACTAGGTTAATCCTCCGCCTGCGGCGCCAGCACCCCAGGTTCTAGTCCCGGTTGGGGTGCTGGTTCTGACCTGAATGCTCCTCTTCCAGGCCAGCTCTCTGCTGTGGCCCGGGAGTGCAGTGGAGGAGGGCCCAGGTCCTTGGGGCCTGCACCCCATGGGAGACCAGGAGGAGGCACCTGGCTCCTGGCTTCGGACTGGCGCAGACCTTTCTCTCTGTCTCTCTTACTGTCTGTAACTGTACTTGTCAAATGAATAAATAAAATCTTTTAAAAAAATAAAATAAAAAAAAAAGTATCTGGGACTGGGGACGGGATGTGTCCTCCAGTTCTCTCAATGGAGTCCTGGGCACCACGGCAACAGACGTCCCCCCAAACCAGCGTCACCCAGAGCGCAACACAGACCCCCCTTCTCTGGTCTATTCAGGAAAGATTTTCAGACAGTGCCCTCTTGTGGCGCCTAGGCCTAAGCTTCCAGAAGACGCTGGAAGGCAGAGGAGACCCCCAGTCTGTGATCCCGACACAGCTATGCAACACCCAGTGTCACCACCAGTGGCACAGCCGCAGGACAACGGGGCCAAATACTCCAAGAACAAAACCTCAGTCGCCAAGGTCCAGACATCACCCCTACCAGGTTTTCTGCTGTGGCCTCCAAGTGGGTCCCCTGCACCCACTCCAGCCTGTCTGTCCATGCAACTCACCTGAGCCAGAGAGGTTTCTCTAAAGCGCTTACCGGCTGCACCCGTGACCTCCTAACGGCTCCTGAGGGCAGCCAACGCCTGCTCCACCTTCTTCACTCTCACGTGGCAGAACGCCCCAGACCTGCACACCTGCTGTGCCTCTGCCCTCACTCTCTGCTGACAGGTTAACGGGACGCCTTCAGCTCTGTTCCCGATGGCCCTTCCTACAGGAAGCTTCTCTGACCCCCAACACCAGTCTGCACATCGTGTCTTACCTTGAGCTTCTCTCAAAGGCACCGACGGAGGCAAGCATTGAGTTCAAGTGTTTTACTGGGAAGGGCTCCAGTGAGCCAGGGACGGGAAGGAGTCAGGACACAGGAGGTAGCGAGAAGGTGAGCACGGAGGGCAGCCGGGCTCCTTTGTGGGGGAGTGGCCGGAATGCTGGCCGAGGGCTGCCTCCCCAGGTATCCAGCCTGTCCCTGCCGGGGCTCCTGCACCCAGAGAACAGCCTGGGCAGGAGTCGCTGGTCCTTGTGGCAACACGGCAGAGGTAGACAGGAGGTGGGCAGTGTCCCCAGCCCTTCGCCCTAGACTCACACATACTCCCTCACTGTGCACATCGCCGTATCCCAGCAGCCCCAGAGGGACGTGGGCCAGGGCACAGGCAGCCCTCTCCCACGTCCCAGTGCCTGCCCCACAGCAGCACCCAGCAAGCACCTGCTGATTCAGCCAACCTTGCCCCAGGGGAACATGGCTTCCATTCCCTGGAAGATGACAGGGCCCCCCAGGGTTATCACAGAGGCCCCAGGGTTCCCTGAAGGCCCTGCCGCAGGCCATGGACTCAGCACCTCTGTCCTGCGCACCTGAACTCCCACCTCTCTTCCTCCGCCTCCCAGCTCAAGCCCTCCGGAGTCTGGCCTCTGTTTGCCACTTGAAATCTTCCCTCCATTCACCTCCATGAGAACCCGTCCATTGCTTCCTGCCTCAGCAATGGTAACCGGATTAGCTCAGGTGAAGAGTGGGAGTGGTTTCCGTTTCTTCCTTGCTCTTCTCTGTACTCTGAAAGAAAACCTTCCCCAGTGAGCTGTATTGCTTTTTCAATTAAATTTGTATTTCGAGGTGATTAGTCTCACAGGCACTGAGAGATCCCGTGTCACCCTGCATCCAGCGGCCCCAGCTGGCAACCCCTGCAAAGCCACAGGGTGGGCCTCAGCCAGGACGCCCCGAGCGAGTCAGGAGCACGCAGAACCCCTGCAAAGCCACAGGGTGGGCCTCAGCCAGGACGCCCCGAGCGAGTCAGGAGCACGCAGAACCCCTGCAAAACCACAGGGTGGGCCTCAGCCAGGACGCCCCGAGAAAGTCAGGAGCATGCAGAACCCCTGCAAAGCCACAGGGTGGGCCTCAGCCAGGACGCCCCGAGCGAGTCAGGAGCATGCAGAACCCCCGTCGCCTTCCCTGGCCACAGCCTCTTTCCTTCCTCAGCCTCCACACCCACTTCCGCGACCACATCACTCCGAAACGGGATGCGGGGCTCCTGCATACTCACAGGAAAAGAACAACCCTGACCGCTGCATCTCACGCCCTGTACAGAAATAAAACTCAACCCTAAGAGCTAAAATCTAACAGCTAGAACGACAGACGCTTGGAAGAAAACACAGGTGTAAATCTTTGTGACCTTGGACTAGGCAATGAGTCCTTACCCATGACCACATGACCTAAATCGCAGACAAGAAACAACTGGATTCCACTTAAAACCTTTGTGCTTCCAAGAACATCAACAAGAACATGAAGAGGAAGCCCAGAAAACAGGAGAAAATGCTTGCAGCTGGTCTGATGAGCTCCCATATCTGGACAACCGACAGACCACACACAACTCAGTGCTCCACTTCTGCACAGTGCCCTGCTACGGCCTGGGAAAGCGGCAGAGGACGACCCGAGTGCTTGTGGGAGGCCCAGAAGCAGCTCCTGGCTTCGGCATGACCTGGTCCCAGCCATTGCAGCCATCTGGGGAGTGAACCAGCGGATGGAAGACATCTCTGTCTCTCCCTCTCTCATTTTAACTCTTTCAAATAAATAAATAAATCTTTAAAAACAGAGAAAGAACCCCAATGAAAATAGTCCGTCTACGCAGACACTTCCCCAACGCACACTCGGGAGGACGCCATCGGGGGCACCAGTGAGGGTGCAGCTTCGGCTTCCGACGAGGAGGACGGCTGCTGGCAGGAGGACAGACAACAGGCGGTGGGCACACAGCCCCCACTGCTGCTGGGAAGACCCGACGGCACAGCCAGCACACAGCAACTCGGCAGGTCCTCGCAGCAGTCGTCAGTCACCACACCTACGCATCCACCCAAGGCAAAGGCAGACGTCCACCCAGGACAACACTCGCACACAAACGGTCAGAGGGCACGAGTCACAGCAGCCGAAGGTGGAGAGAAGCCCACGTCTATGCACACACAGAGCCACGGGAACGAGGACTGACGTGTGCCTCACACGGATGCACCTTAAACACGCGCCATGTGAGAAACCACGGTACGTGCGATCCCTTCGTTAAAACGCGTCCAGGGTGTGGGGCTGGCACTGTGGCATCACGAGTGAAGCTCCCACCTATAACACCGTATGGTTCGAGTCCCAGCTGCTCCCCTTCCAATCCAGCCCCTGCTGATGGCCTAAGAAAGCAGCCGAAGATGGCCCAAGTCCTTGGCCCCGCACACCCACGTGGGAGACCCAGATGAAGCTCCTGGCTGTGTCTGGGACAGCCACGGGCACTGCAGCCACTTGGAGATGGAAGATCTCTCGACCTCTCCCTCTCTGTGATTCTGCCTTTCAAATAAAAATGATCTTTAAAAAATATCCAGAATAGGCCAATCCAGACATAAAAGCAGATTAGCTATTGCAGGGACCGGGAAAAGAAGGGAAGAATGGCGGCCTACCAAGCACACTGTCTCTGTGGCAGTGAGCATCCTCTTTATGGCAGTGAGCATCCTCTGGCAGCAGACAGTGGCAACGGCTGCACGACTGCACAACTATGTTTGAAACCACTGAGTTACATACGGTCAAACATATGTGACTATCTAGGCTCCAGCCGCCCCTCTCTTCCCCAACACAGCTGCTGGGGTCACTTCAGGGTCCAGCTCCAGTGAACCTGCTCACACTGAGTGGGAATGACTGCGCGCGGACGCAGCACCTAAGGACAAGACTCGTCAGTGAAGGACACTCGGAGGTCAGCAGGTGGAAGCTCACAGATAACGTTTATTGACCTCATTCATGGCAGGCTCTCGGCCGCACTCGCACGCTCTGCCACGTGCGAGTCACAGCTCAGCTCGGATCTCGGTGCAGAACGGCCGGTCCCACAGGCTGCTCCTGGCCTGGGGGCTTTCCTTAAAGATCCTGATTGTGACTAACAGTTTCATGGAAGTGCTTGACAAGAGCTGAAGGTTCCAACTTCAAACCCAGAAAAACTGGCTGGAAAGCAAAGAGAAAGACAGTTACTGAGCCCTCAGTGACGCCGGCCTGCCCTTGTGGGAGAGTGGGGACCCCGCAGGGCTGGGGAGCGTCATCTGGTTCCCCACTGCACAGGGAGAGTCCCTGCAGGAGACGGGCCGAGGCGCCTTCCAGCTGTTGCAGCCATTTGGGGAGTGACCGAGCAGAGGGAAGATTCTCTCCTTTCTCTATCTCTGCCTTTCAAATAAATAAAAAGACCTTTAAAATAAATAATAAAATAAAAGAACTGAGCCAGGATCTCTTTTTTATTCCTCCCTCTCTTCCTCCTTTCCTTCAAACTCACTATGTGGTTCAAACACAAAGCCGGGGCTGGCGCCGTGGCTCACTTGGTTAATCCTCCACTTGCAGCGCCGGCATCCCATGTGGGTGCCGGTTCTAGTCCTGGCTGCCCCTCTTCCAGGCCAACTCTGCTGTGGCCCGGGAGTGCAGTGGAGGGTGGCCCAGGTGCTTGGGCCTCTGCACCCACGTGGGAGACCCGGAAGAAGCATCTGGCTCCTGGCTTCAACCAGCAAAGCTCCGGCGGTTGCGGCCATTTGGGGAGTGAACCATCGGAAGGAAGACCTTTCTCTCCACCCAGACCCCGTCCTGTGCACATGCCCAGAGAGGCTGCCATGGTCCGTGTGGGACTCCTGTGCAGCTGTTCTGTGCAGCACTACTGGGGACCACACGGGTCAGAGGCCATATGCGTGTCCCACCCCAGAAGGGACAAGCAGATGCACAGCAGAGAGGGACTCCCACTTCCAGTCATGACAGAGTGACAAGGACGGAGTTAATCTGCCATGACCAACCAGAAGGCCAGGCAAAAGAGCCTAACAACCGTGTTCAGATACTGGACATCTAGAATATTCCTCCCACACGTGAGTGGAGCTGACAATTATGAAGCCAACAGGTACATATATGTACACTAGACCTGTGTGTTCTGTATGTCAGTACGCACTCACAGATCTCCTGCCGACATACGTTCATGTGCACAGATTCACAAGGACTCATTTCCACAGAGGTCTTTTGGAAGTGGCTGAAAGAGAACGAGCTGGCCGGGGTAACGGTCAGAGGAGCAGACAGCAGGTAACCACAGTCCTAACGTGACCCCCAGGGATGGCCCTGGAGACCTGGTCACAGGAGATTGTGGCAAGAAATGAAGGCTGTGGGGCTCGAGGGTTCCAGGTGCGGCACGCAGAGCCTGGCAGGCCCCCAGCTGGACAGCAGGGAAGGGATTTTCCAACACGGAGCCTTAGCTGCAGGGAAAGGGTTGGCGAGCTAGGACTGGTCTTCTGACAGCAGAGTGATTTAGAACTTAGCAACAGTCGAGTGCTGAAACAAGACAGGCAGGAGGCCTCAAGATGCGCCCAACTCCCCGGCAGCCACGCTGACCTCTCCGGACTGTTCCCTCCTGGACTACATGTCAGGAGTGAGCAGGGGCTGGCGCTGTGGCACAGCGGGTTAGGTCTGGTACCCCATGTGAGCACCAGCTTGAACCAGCTTGATTCCCGCTCCCTGCTAATAGGCCTGGGGAAGCAGATGGCCCGAGTACCTGGGTCCCTGCCACCTCCAGCTTTGGCCTGGCCCAGCCCCAGCTGTTGAGGCCACCCAGCGAGTGAACCAGCAAATGGAAACCCTCTCTCTGTAACTCTGCCTCTCAAAGAGAAAACCGCAGCAGGTCTGTGTGCTGCGTCACGGCTGCTCTGAGACCAGCTCTTCCGGGTCCCTGAGGCTCTGAATCCTGATGTCCCTGGGTGGGAGCCTTTCTGCCCCTGCTTCTTGAGGGGTCGAGAGCCTGAGACCAGAGCCACCCACAGTCCCTCGCTCCCCCACCTGCTCACCGAATGGCCCCGATGGCCCTCAGGACGGTCTGGAGGAGGGTCAGCAGGGAGTCCAGGGAGCTGGCCGTCCTCCCCGGGGCCGGCGGCTCGTCCTGGTCAACGGCCTGGAGCCCCTGCCACTTGAGCAGGAGGCGCCTGTCGCAGCAGATCCGCCAGCAGTTGTAGCGCGAACGGGAGTCCAGGGGGCGCTCTAGGTGGAGAAGCGTGGCAGTGAGGACGGGCCGTGATCCCACAATCCTCCTGGGCACAGAGGCCGAGACACGGCCCAGGGCCTCTGTGAAGTGGGACTGGCCAGACCCTCACGGAGACCAAGGAAGGACTGCTGGCCGCCTGGCCTGGTTCCGTCTCTTTCAAAGCGCACCCTGAAGTAATTCGGGGTGATAGGATTCTAGCTGGGATTCCCATCAAAACCCTGTGTTTGGGGGCCAGCACTGTGACGCAGCAGGTTAAGCCTCCACCTGGGATGCCAGCATCCCAGAGGGACGCCGGTTTGAGACCTGGTTGCTCCACTTTTGACCCAGCTCCCTGCTAACAAGCCTGGGAGGGCAGAGGAAGATGGCCCAAGTACTCAGACCCCTGCACCTACATGGGAGACCCAGAAGCAGCTCCTGGCTCCTGGCTTTGGCCTGGCCCAGCCCTGGTCTTGCAGCCACATAAGTGTGAACCAGCAGATGGAGGACTGGCTGATCGCTGTCTTTCCTCCTAAAATAAGTAATTTTAAGACCATGTGTTCTAGAGATGGGGGAGGGAGCAGGCGCCATGTCACACTGGGGTCCAGCACTTCCATTTCCTGTGTCCCCCCAGACTCCTTTGGTCAACGTGTGACCGTCTCCGTGTTCTACTCTTTATATCATTAATACACTATAGTATAAATAAATCTCTAGCATTAATGTAAGAATGCACTCTTAGTGTACAATGCATAATGTTTTCCTTATGAAACAACGCGACCGGAGGCCAGCACTGTGGGACAGCCTGTGATGTGAGCACCCCACAGGGCACCCGCTCATGTCCCGGCTGCTCCCCTCCCCACACGGCTCCCTGCTAACAACCTAGGGAGAGCAGAAGATGGCCCAAGTGTCTGGGCTCCTACCATCCATGTGGAGACCTGGGAGAGATTCCTGGCTTCAGACTGGCCCAGCCCTGGCTGTGGGGCCATCCAGGGAGTTAAAGAGCACATAGAAGTTATCTTTCTGTCTCTCCCTCTCTCTCCATAACTCTTTGAAATAAATAAATAAGTCTTTTTTAAAAAATTCTACTTCATAAACAAAGCGGACAAGCACTGTGGAGTAGCGGGTAAAGCTGCCGCCTGCAGTGCCGGCATCCCATATGGGCGCCGGTTCGAGACCCGGCTGCTCCACTTCCAACCCAGCTCTCTGCTATGGCCTGGGAAAGCAGTAGGAGATGCCCAAGTCCTTGGGCCCCTGCACCCGTGTAGGAGACCCGGAAGAAGCCAATTATGGCCAACTGGGGAGTGAACCAGTGGATGGAAGACCTCTCTCCTCTCTGTGCCTCTCCTCCTCTCTGTGTAACTCTTTCAAATAAATAAATAAATCTAAAAATTAAAAAAAAAAAAAAAAAGATCTCATATGTGAATTTGCTCTTTAAAAGGGAAATCACTGGGCCTGAGGCCAAAGACGACGTCTCGGGTCCTAAACTCACTCTGAGCTCGGGGCTGTAGAGGGGAGGACCTGGCTCTCCGGGGGCAGTGAGACCTGTCCGTGAAGGCCTCTGGCTCAAGGGGCTCGAGGCTGCAAACATCTTCTATACACATTGGTTTCACGATAAAAACTGCGGAGTAAAAATTAACCCTGGTTTTTAAAAACATGTCAGGTGACACATGTGATTCAACAATAAACTAAGCTTTTAGCTTTTTAAGATTTTATTTATTGAGAGGTAGAGTTACAGACAGTGAGAGGGAGAGACAGAGAGAGAGGTCTTCCTTCCACTGGTTCACTCCCCAAATGGCCGCTGCAGCCGGAGCTGCACAGATCTGAAGCCAGGAGCCAGGAGCTTCTTCCTGGTCTCCCACATGGGTGCAGGGGCCCAAGGCCACAGCAGAGAGCTGGATTGGAAGAGGAGCAGCTGGGACTAGGACTGGTGCCCATATGGGATGCCAGCGCCTCAGGTAGAGGATGAACCTACCACACCACGGCGCCGGCCCCAGCTTTTAGCTTCTTAAAGATGCAAAGTGTTGAATGCCTCAAACAGTCAATAGAAACGAGCCAGCGAAGGTGTGGTGGCCCAGCTCAAACAGCTCCTGCTCCAGCTGCTGCCCCCGCTGCCCAGGAGTGTCACCGCCTGGTCCTGCTCTCTCACTGCCACCTGAGCCGTGTCTACTGCTTTCTTTGACTTGCAGGGTCTACACAGGCCCCTGTGACGCAGGTCTGAGCTCCAGACAGGGCCCCGGCTTTTCACACAGACACGAGCACCCAGCAACGGCTGCACAGCGCTTGCTTCCCGCACGGACAAATGTCTCAGGGACGGCCCCGGTCACCTCAGTGCCTCTCCCTGCGCCACGATTCACACACAGCCCGTGTCCACCCTCTGGCCGAGATGCTCAAGTCACTCCAGTATTTGCTGTGGAAACTACTGCTAGACAGGGTGCTGCTGGAGTCTTGATGGCTCTTACCCTGGCATGGGCCTGCGTGCATTAAGGGAATACACACTTCAAAATCTGAAGATCCCTCCACCCCCACCCACAACAGCTATGACCATTTACACTAGGATAAAGCACTTATTTCTCCACCATGAAGAGGCAGGTGTGGGTAGCTATTCATTTCCCAAGCATTCCCCCAACACTGCCTCTGGAAGCTCACTCAGAGCCCCGCCCCCAGACCCGCCTCTGTTCCCATCCACTCGTTCCTACAGCCCCCAAGGACTCACTGCGGGGTCACACAGCACACCAGGGGAAGGACGTGGCACGGGCCCAGGAAACAAGAGCCGGCCATCAAGTCCACCCCACCCCACCCCGGGTGGGTGAGACGCCCCTCCTAGTGCCACATCAGGAGAGTGTGACTATCCGTGCTGTGTCACCAGCACATGACACACACACACACACACACAACAGAACCTCACACAGTCCTCGGGGACAGAATTCAAGGCTGATTCTGGTGAAGACATTTTGAGATCCGTGCTGGTCTTTTCATAACGCACATTTTCCATGGACTTCTGAAGGCCCCGCTTAGGAATATACCTCGGCGTGACTAGGAACACTCACTGTTCCGTGAACGCAAGCGGAGTCATTCCCTGTCCACCACGAACCAAGAATGCGTGTATTCTGAAGTCACCAACAACTGCCAAAGGTGCCAGGGAACGAGCATACGTACGTATGCACCCATGTTATACATATGTAACAGGCCAGAGCATACGTATGTATGCACCCATGTTATACATATGTAACAGGCCAGAGCATATGTATGTATGCACCCATGTTATACATATGTAACAGGCCAGAGCATACGTATGTATGCACCCATGTTATGCATATGTAACAGGCCAGAGCATGCGTATGTATGCACCCATGTTATACATATGTAACAGGCCAGAGCCCATGAGATGTGAGTGTAGAAAAGGACATGTGTGGGAATATATACACCATAACTTTACATATATGCACACACACACATACATGCCATAAATATGTACGTATCTTGAAAAAGTTCATAGACAATGTATATCATGAAAATCTATGAATGGAGTTCAAAATTTTGCACCAAAATAAACACCTGTTACTTCCATTTTTCCACAAAATTTTGGAGATATCCTTGTAACACACACACACACACACACACACACAGACATGATACCATGAATTATCAAAGATTAGGGCTTTGGGGGCCAGCCCTGTGGCACAGCGGGTAAAGCCACCACCTGACCTGCAGGGCCATCATCCCATATGAGCGCCAGTTTGAGTCCCGGCTGCTCCACTTCTGATCCAGCTCTCTGCTGTGGCCTGGGAAAGGATGGAGGATGCCCCAAGGCCTTGGGCCCCAGCACCCACATGGGGGTCCTGGGGGCAGGGGGAACTCCTGGCTTTGGATCAGTCCAGCTCCGGCCATCTGTGACCATTTGAGGAGTGGGCCAGTGGACAGAAGACCTTTGTGTCTGTCTCTGCCTCTGCCTCTCTTAACTCTGCCTTTCAAATAAATAAATAAATCTTAAAAATCACAAATATTAGAGCTTTTTTGAACCACCTGCAATGCCATCTACGTCATCTAACCCCCACTTGCACTTGGTTTCATCCGAGAGCCAGAGCTCACAGACCAACAGCGCTGAGCTTCTCAGGGGCCATGGGGACAGCAGTGCCTGAAGACCGGGGTGGGGACGCACAGCTGTGTTGCAGGCATCGGTCTGCACGGCCCGCCCCCTCCCTGCTGCAGGGGCCGTGGGACCCCACCTTTCCTGGGGAGGGGATGAGAGGGGACGCCCGTACTGTGTTACCTTGGAGGCCTCTACAACCCCGCCGCCTGCTCACCACCTAAAAGACAAGAACGTGGGTGATGTGTCAGCCCTGTCCCAGCAGGGGGCCTGATGGCTTGGCTTGAACCCTGATGAAATCCTTGGCCATCCCAACATGAAGCCTGGGTCTCCTTCAGAAGTTACTGGGTCTTAACTCTGGGGGCAGTTTGCTGCTCAGCGGTGGGAACCAGCACTGGAATTGTGGATGAGGGAAGAAAGGAAGTCTCTGACTCGTACCCAGGACACAGCACAAGTCGGGAGAGAAGGGGCCATGGGGCTGGGAGGGGGTCGGGCGAGGCAGACCCCCAGCAGTCACTGCCTGGGCACCAGAGCGGCGGGGACGGCAGACAGGGCCCAACAAGGAGGACAGCATCTGAGGGCTGGTCCTTCTGGGCACCCCTCACCCCTGCCCCCTCCATGCCAGCTGCAGCCAGTGGACCCCGGAGAGATGGAGGAGGGGGACCAGGTGGGGTGAGGCCGAGGCGGAGGGAGGGAGAGCGGGCAGCACTGAGGGCAGTGGGCCCTGAACATCAGGGGACCAAACTGGCCATCCCCCTCGTACCCTGCCTCCTGCACTCAGCTGCCCCCGGTCACAGCCAGCAGGGACCTTCCATGGACACCGGAGGCCTCTGTGCCCCCCTCCCAGCTGTGAATCTCCCCTTACCTTCTTCGGAGACCTCAGGACCTGGGGCACCCAGTAGGGCATCATCGCCTGACTCCTAGGCACCGGGAGGCGGCCCCTAAAGCAGTGGCACAGGCAGGGGCACGACTCTGAGGTTTTGGGGATATGAAACCGCACCATCTTTTGGCTCTGACAGAGAGGAAGGGAAGAGAGTTGAAGAGGGAATGGAGCGGTGCCCTCAACAACCCCACAACTCAGCCTCGGGACCAAGGGACGGCCTTGAGGGGCTTCTCTCCGCATTTCCCTCCCACAGACACACCCCCAGCAGCCCTGCAGGGGACGCAGTCTCCCCTTCATGACGACCCAGAGGTGGGAGCCAGGAGGCCCTAGTGCCTACTATCCGCATAGATGTCCACATGGCTCCTGGCGGCAGGACACGTGGGCTGGGTTAGGAGACCTGGCTCTGTCCTGAGCCTCCTGGCCCAGCACTTAGCCGCTCTGTGCCTCAGTGTTCTGCCAGCATCCTCAAAGTCAAGTTCTGAAAGGACCCAGCCTCCGATCCCGCACTTCACCCCGGGGCTGTATCGTGTGACGACGCTTTTGCACTTGGCAGTCCCTCACACCCTCCACCCCGACTTGGCCAACAGGATGAGGAAGAAGTTCTGGGCCCACAAGGGAGGGAGCTTTAGGAACTGGGGGGAAAATCAAAGCCACTGCTCCTAAATCAGCGAATCCCACGTCCATCTGGGAGAGGTCCCCGGGCGCTCCACGGAAGAACACTCCCCCCCGCCCGGAGTCAGCCATTGCTTGTCTGCCCTCCGCTGGCGACCACCCTCCTGGTGACCTGGGTCTGGGAGGTACCCTCTGAGCCCTGCCATCATGTCTCTCTCGGGGCAGCTATAAGGCTGGTGGCTAAAGTCCGCACTCACTGACATCAAATCTGCTCCGGCCCCAGGGCCCCACTCAAACTCCCCCCACTACCACGGGCAACAAGAACCAAGGGTTGACCACGTCAGCCTCTCCCTAGCAGCCTGCACGTCCTGGACGCCCAGTGAGCCGCCTCCCCTGGAGTCCAAGGATGACTTCACCTCTAGTAACCAATCCCAGCACAGCCATGACCACCAGCCACCCACCTCCCAGCCTCTCTGCCATGTGCCCGAAGCCTCTTGCAAATCCCACGTCACCGACAGCAGCTCCTGGAAACACAGGAAAACAAAATGGTTCCTGCGCCTTCGCTTCCAGAGCCCCTGAACCGGGCACTTCTGACACTGCCACGAGACGTCCTGCAGGGAACAGGGCTGTCACGGGGGTCCTGTGACTCCGCCCTGACCCTGCCCACCTGGACTCGGGCAGAGCCCACAGCGGGAGGGCCTGGCCTCCAGGATGTCAGCCTCAGGCCCAGTTCTCCCTATGCTTTCTCATCACTGCCAACTGGGGCTCCCAGCACGCTGCTTGCACCCCATTCCTCTGTGAGAGGGACTCGGACTCCAGCACACGCCTACCTGCCACTGCCCACGTCCGTGAGGCTGCCAGGAAGGACAGGCACGGCGCAGGGGGTGGCCAAGGGGCACGAGCTTCCACCCTCTGCACACACTCAGCCCCTGCCCCTGTGGGCTCTGTGGCAGCTCCGGGACGCCGGCACGCTTGATGACATCATGGCCGCCCGGAGCGCAGGGTGACTAAAGCTGCCATCTTCGGGCCAGAGCTGCTGGCCAGCCTTCGTCCTGAGGCTGCCCTAGGGCCTGCCAAGGCACATGCCTGTCACCAAGGACATCACACAGGCCTTGGGAGCCCTGCACAGAACGCGATGACCGAATGTCAGAGCCGACTGTCCTGGCGCCTCACACAAGGATGTCAGGGGCACTGAGCCAGGAATGCAGGGAGGCATTTCTCCTGCTCTTGCACCCTCACAGGACCCGCTGGCTCCCGTGTCACCTCTGTCATCACCATTAGAACACGCCTGGGCCGGCCGTGGCTCTCACGGCAGACAAGCGGGACAGAGCCAGCTCAGCTGGGTCCCAGCCCCACGCAGGTGGTAGGAACAATCGTGGTCATTTCGAGCTATTGCACCCGGGGCAAGAAGTCTCCAAACGTGCACAACTCCAGGACGCACGTGAAAGCCTTGGAGGGCGGGGCCAGGCAGGGGGGCTGGCTGAGAGAACCGTGCCCACCACGCACCTCCCGGGTTGCTCAGAATTCCTAACCACGTGCCCGCCACCCAAGAGAACCCAGGCCACCAGCCACTCTCCTGCAGCCCTGGGATGCCCAGGCTGCCCGGGCACCTGAGCTGATCTGCACAGCGAGGCCTGGGACATGCGAAGCTCCCCTGCAGGAGACAGAAGGATGCTGGGGGGTGCGAGTTTCCCTGCACTCTGCACATCTTCCCCCAAGGCCCGACAAGGCTCTTACCTGGCACCCTGTGGTCCTGGCAGGATGAGGACACCCTGGGGAACGCCACCCACGTCACCACGCACTGACCCTGCCCTCAGCAAGAGCACAGCAAACCAGAACCCAGTACCCAGCCTCCCGCGGCTCCCTCAAGAATGCAGGGGGCAAGAGAGCTGGGAGGACATTCCAGACCCGGGAGGCTTTCCAGGTACCACCAAGCAGGTCAGAGGGGCTGGCTAGGCAGAAAAGAGGGAGAACAGCAGAGATCTGTTGTGGCCTGACCCGCCCCTCAGCCCCCAAAGATGTGAACAGCAAGGGGCAGGGGTCCCCCAGAGGCCAGGGGCTGCTCCCAGGGTGA
Organism: Sylvilagus bachmani; assembly: GCA_015711505.1. Taxonomy (NCBI): domain Eukaryota; kingdom Metazoa; phylum Chordata; class Mammalia; order Lagomorpha; family Leporidae; genus Sylvilagus; species Sylvilagus bachmani. Next base: position 51,893,185 of record CM027395.1, read on the forward strand.
TCACGTCCCACCCGTGCAGAGAGGCACAGCGTCCCGTCCCAAGGGACCCACTCCAGCCCTTCATGGCTTTGCCGGTAACAGGTCCGAGGTGATGACAAGGAGGTGACGCTGGGGCGTCTGGGACGTTCTTCAGTCTCGGATGAGAAATGGGGAGGGAGAGAGTAGCCTCCTGCAACAGGAAGGCCCAGGAAGGCTCGCCGCCTGCCACCGTGCACGGCAGGGTGAGACGGAGGCCCCACGGCTCCCCAGGAACACCAGAGGTGACGCTGCCGGTGCCCTGAGCAGCAGAGGAAACCAGTCTGGGCCCCTGACAGCATCGCCAGACCACACAGCTGATCCTGGAGGAGGAGGCCACCGTGCGTCGGCTTTCATCACGGACAGCGACAGAGCCGGGCCCCTCCTCTCTGGGAAAGGACGGCGGAGAGGCACGGGGGCAAGACCGGGGGAGGCTCGGGAGCAGGGCTGTCACCCTCAGGGAGACCCATGGTTCAACAGTTCCCAAGAGGCAGACGAGAAAGCGGGGCGGCGGGCTGGCGAAGGCGGGGTGGCCTCCCTGAGGACGCCTGTGGACAGCTCGGCTCTGCATCCCTTCCTCCGGTGTCCTGCAGTCACCTCCTGCCGAAACGAGGCCGCACGGCCCAGCAGGGCAGAACTGGGCGCAGAGCTGAGCTCCGACCTCCCCAGAGCGGCTGCGCGAGCGTGGCCTTGCACAAGCCCCTTCTCCTGCGGCCTCAGCTGGCCGCCCACTGGAGAGAAGAAAACGTCTGTCCTGCCCCCTGCCGAGTGACACGGCGGCCACAGGGGCCGGGGCCAGCACCTACGCCCACAACGAGCTGAATGAGCCACGCTGGAGCCACTGAGCCACTTGAGGGCAGAGGCGGCATCACTACGGAGCCCACGGTCACATGAAGGGCCAGACTGTGCCAGTAAACCCTGAAGTTACAGACGAAGTCCTGGGACGACACGAACAGAGGCTAAGAAAAACGAGAACGTGAACAGCCCAGTATCTACAAAGTGAATGAAATCTGCAGTTAAAAACCTGCCCCCAAAGGAAGCCCGAGGCCCTCACCGCTTCGCTGGCAAATTCTACCGAACACTCGAGGAAGAAATGGTCCCAGCTCTGCGCGACGTCTTCCAGGACACAAGCTCAGGGGGCTTTGCAATGCATTCTGGGGCCAACACCACCCTGATAAAATCACACGTGAGTGCAGACCAGCAGGTACCCCTCAGGAAACAGACCCAGAAACAGCACAGAGCCCAGCATTACACGGGAAGGCTAACACGACCAGTGAGGTTTACCCTAGGAAACGCCGGCTGTTTTAATATTTGGAAATCAGTGCAATTCATCGTAGCAACAAACCAACAAAGAACAAGCCCTAGGACAGACACAGCCACAATCCACACTCAGCGCTGGCTCACAAACTCTCAGCAAGCCAGGAGCAGAAAGGAACCTCAGGCCAGGATGGGCTCCAGCCCCACCGCTCGCAGCTCCCGACGCGGAGCCCGGAGCCGTCCAGGCCGCGGACGAGGCAAGCGCGGTCGTGAAGGAAGCACACACTGCTGCCGGGAACGTCCACCGAGGCGGGCACTCTGCCACGGAGCTGGTGGCTTTATTCCCGTCTTAAATGCACACACACCGCATCGCCCACCAATTCCACTCCTAGGTATTTCAAGAAAAATTAAGGCCTCGGTCCATCCAAAGGCTTGCACACACACGTGCACAGCAGGTGAAAGGCAGGCAGCACGCAGGGGACGGTGACAGGGGCATCAGCGCGTCGACACTCGACAGCTGGTGTGCGCGGCCCGCGGGGGCCTCGAAACACTGACCCTACGTGAAGGAGCCGGACAGAGAGCAAGTTCTCAGAGCCGCAGGTAACCTACAGTGACAGGAGCGGCCGTGCCAAGGCCAGGTGACGGCCTCCCTGGGGAACACGCACGCCGAGACTCCCAGTGCGGACACTCGAGACGCGCGGTGCTATCCTGCGTCTACCACACCTCCAACGTGTGTCTACCAGAAACACTGAAACAAGGTGTCCCCCGAGGGCCGGTCCCCTGATGCTCACTCCAGGCCCAGACCCACGATCTGCCGCTCGGCACCCACCTGTTCTCGGGGTCTCAGCGACGAAGGCACCCAGTAAGGCAGGGCCGCCTCGGCCCGGGGCACGGGCAGGCGGCCTCCGAAGCGGACGTGGCACTCACAGCAGAGGGGCTCTCGGAGACCACTTTGGGAGCCAGGGTGCATCTGATCCAGAAAGGACAAAATTCACTGTTTTACTGCGTTTGCAGTGCAAGGGGCCTTCCAGAACACTAAGCATTTAGACAGACACGATCCACGGACAGGGCCGGGGTCCCGCCTCCCACGGCGGTCCAGAGAGAGGCCGGCTACCGTGACCGCCAGCGAGGGGTCAGCCGGCACCTTCAGCCGCTTACTGCGCCGTTACCGTGAGCAAGTCTTAGCTCCCCTCTCCTAACGGCAGAGGCCCACGGGGACAGAAGAGCTCTGGGCCCCCGCGTCACGCACGGAGCACTTGTCCCACCGCGTCTCCCGGGCTGACAGGTGTCCCGAGGCCTGAGGGGAAGTGGGTGATCGTGCACGGAGATCTGGGGGCCCAGGGGTGCCCTGCTGCCACAGACTTCCGTGCCTGGCACATTCTCTCACGCCATCTCTGGGCCCAAGTCTGCACCTGCCGCCACCCCGAGGGCACGTGGGGGTTGGGGAAGCAGCGAGGACTGGCTTCCTTACCCGGCGACCGGAGGGGCACACTTCCTTCCCGGAGGTCCGAAAGCTGCTCCTCCTAGGAGGGAAGACCCGACTCAGAGCTCCGGGGTTGTGGAAACCGAGGCGGGGTCACCCTTCTCGGACCCCAGGGACGGAAGGCTCACCCCTCTGAGCCCAAACGGCCCGGGGGGACTGCGACAACAAGCCGGGTGTTGGCTGTCCCCAATCCTGCAGAGCCGAGCCAGCTCGCTCCAGCTGAACCTGCGCGCGGCCCAACGGGAGTCAACTCTCACTGGGGAGAGCCCACCAGGCTGGCTCGGACCCGAAGGAGAAGGCCCTCCCGTGTCAAACCCTGGGTGCCCCGTCTCCGACATCGCCGGGCCCTGGGCTTCCCCCTCCTCGCCCGCTCGGCCGCGGAGGCGCTAACAGGACACCGCGGACGGGCCGCTGGGGTGGGCTGCGCAACACGTCCGCCCAGGGGTCCTTGTGACCAAGGGAGACCAGCAGGCGGGGAGGGTGGGACAGGGGTGAGGGAAGGAAGGCGGCCCGGGGCCGCAGTCCCGCGCACCTGTTTGCGGCCATGCCTGAAGGCCCAGTCCTCCGGACATGTCCCCGAGGGCTCAGGCCGCCCGCAGGGAGGCCGGGGCCGCCCGCCTCCGGGGCCCTTGGGTCGACCGGCCCGCCATGATGCGCTCTGCCGTGCCTGCAGCCTACGGAACCGAACCCAGCCCGAGAGCCCGGGCCCGCACACGCAGCGGCATGGCGAGGACAACAGCCACGGAGCCTAGCGGCCGCGCCTCAGACTCACAACGCCGCCTCGCACCCGGCTCGCGGTCAGCCGCCCAACAGCCCCTGGGCGCGCCTCGCGCCGATTGGCCCGCGGATGGCCAATCAGGCACTGCCCTCTAGGCACGTGCGCTCTGTCGGCGGCTGATTGGTTCCTTGAGGCAAGGCTCGTGGTCCGCGGGCCGCGCTGAGGGCAGGGCGGTGCTGAGGGCGGGGCGGTGCTGAGGGCGGGGCCGCGCTGAGGGCGGGGCGGTGCTGGGGGCGGGGCGGTGCTGGGGGCGGGGCCGCGCTGAGGGCGGGGCCGCGCTGGGGCGGGGCGGTGCTGGGGGCGGGGCCGCACAGGTGCGCCCCCCAGCCAGGTGAGCCCTCCCACGCCCTCCCAGCCCGGCCACGCGGGCGTGGCCCCCGCAGCCCAAGTCCCCAGCCCGGGAAATCCACTCACCATTTCCAAGGAGCGGGCCGGTGCGGCCGCGGGACGCCCCAGCCGGACTCTGTGCCCACTGTCAAGAGGGAGGCGAGAGTGAGGCAGTGTCTTGGTCACCGCATGTCCTGCACCGCGTGGGAAGCGCCTGTGGGTCCCGAGGTGCAGTTGTAGCTGGTGCTCAAGTAGCTGCCCCACCCGGGGGCTCAGGTGGCGATTTTTTTTAAGATGTATTTATTTATTTATTTATTTTGACAGGCAGAGTGGAGAGTGGGAGAGAGAGAGACAGAGAGAAAGGTCTTCCTTTGCTGTTGGTTCACCCTCCAATGGCTGCCGCAGCTGGCGCGCTGCAGCCAGTCCACCGCGCTGATCCGAAGCCAGGAGCCAGGTGCTTCTCCTGGTCTCCCACGCGGGTGCAGGACCCAAGCACCTGGGCCGTCACCCACTGCTTTCCCAAGCCACAGCAGGGAGCTGGATCCGCAGCAGAGCAGCCAGGACTGGCACTGGCGCCCAGCATGAGTGGCCAGCTGCACGGACTGTCGCTTTAAGGAGCAGCGGGGGCCCAGGGCCCTGGAGTTCGGAGCAGCTGTCATCTGGGGCTCTGGGTGGCTGTGACCCCCGAGCGCTGTGTCCCGGGTCCCTGAGTCTCCCGCACTGTGTTCACTGAGGTGGAAACGGGATGCGTGGTTTCCCTTCACGCCTCGACCCTGAGCGCCGTGCACTTGTCTGTGTCCTACAACAGGCCTTCCCCCCACTTCCCAGCCTTCCCAAGACGCTGCACCCCTGGTTATAAATCAGGCTGTCATGAGCAACTCGAACCCTGGTAGGTGACGCCGCAGAGAACCGCATCGTCCAGGCGGGTGGGGGTCGTGACCTGCCCAGGGCTGCACTGGTGGCCCGTGCACACGCGTGTGCTCCCCACCGCCGGCAGCATGCAGACGAGGCTGTGCCCTGCCGTTCGGGCGGTTCAGCAGCCCAGAAAGCCGTGTGTGCGCATGTGTGGGCGTGTGGACGATGCTAGCCCTGGTCTCACGGCGACGGCAGCATGACCAGTGATCTCGCCACCAGCCCGTGTTGCTCCGTGCCCGGCCACGTCTCCCGCTCGGCGTGCTCTCAGCCTCCCTGCCACCCCCACTTTCTTCCTGAGCCCAGGGACACGTGGCTGGAGGCCCAGCCAGACCCAGGACGGATTCCTGCCCCTCCCAGCCCCAGAAGCTGCGGCCCCCACCACTGGGGTGCTGTCTTTAACCTCAGAGTAGCGCTTGGGGCCGGCGCTGTGCCACAGCAGGCTAAGCCTCTGCCTGCAGTGCCGGCATCGCATTTGGGCACTGGTGCAAGTCCCGGCTGCTCCTCTTCTGATCCAGCTCTCTGCTGTGGCCTGGGAAAGCCGTGGAAGATGGCCCAAGTGCTTGGGCCCCTGCACCTGTGTGGGAGACCCAGATGAAGCTCCTGGCTCCTGGCTTCAAATCCACTCAGCTCTGGCCATTGGAGCCATTTAAGGAGTGAACCAGTGGATGCAAGACCTTTCTCTCTGCCTCTTTTTTAAAAAATAGCAGCTCATCACTGCTCCCAGCCACCCAAGAGTGGCTAAAAATTAAGAGGACTGATGACGCCGAGTTCCAAGGCCGGCAGCTGAAACTCCTACTTTGCTCATGGAATTGGCACAGCCAGGCTGGCACACCGGCCGTGGTCCCAAAACCCACACGGGTGACAACCCAGAGCCAGCTGACTCCTCGCCTTGCTTTGCATCCACAGTAGCTTTCTCACAAACAGCCCCAACTGGAAATGACCAGATTCCATCCGCAGGTGAAAAGGTTTCAGAAGTTCAGGGCTATTGACACAGAACGCTGAGCGACTGCACAGAGCGCAGCCCCCAGCGTGGGTGAAACCTACGGAGAAACACCACCACGAGGCGCACTCAGTCCCCGTGATGGTCGAAACCAGGAGGGCAAGCCCATGGCCACACAGGCTGCTGACCCCACGCCCCGGCCGGCCCTGGCCCCAGTCCTCCCTGCTCCTCGCAGCCCTGTCACAGGCCTGCCTCACTGTTCCGAGCGTCAGCTTTGTCTGCCAATCACCCGACCCCAGGCAGCTTGAGCAGGCGAGACGGCGGCGTGCCCCGCGGCCGAGGGAGCCGGGCGTTCAGGCGCCCCTGTTTCGGGACGGGGCAGGCGGAGCTTTCCTCCCCGTCTCGCTGTCCCTCCCTGCTTCGGGAAGGGCGGCCCGCTGCCACCGGGCCTCGGGAGCGGAATCAGAACAGACATCCCGGGGCTACCAAGGTTTCTCCTCCTGGGCCCAGGATGCGAAAGGAGGAAGACGGAGGGCTTTGTTAGTCCCAGAGGTTGGACAGACGCCAGGACGGGCACCACTTCAGGCCGTCCCCACACGGGCCTCGGACAGTGCGCAGAGCGGGGGGGTGGGGCGCTCAGCAGCCTGGCTCAGTACTGCCCCGGGAAGCGGCCCTTCCCCTCAGCTGCTGCTCGTCTCTCTCTGAGCCGCAGAAGCCCACGTCACCGCCACACCAGAACAGCCCCAGGAGTATTTTTGGTGGACTTGCGGTTCCAGGATGATCTCGCCTGATTTGACCCATGAGAGGCAAAGAAAAGGAGTGCACCAGGCCAAGGCCAGGGCTCGGGTGAAGAAGTGCTGTTTGTAAAGACGAAATCTGGGCGGCCCAGTGGTGCTAAGCCATTTCCAGCTCACCAGCGTCCCACGTGGGCACAGCTCAGGCCCGGCTGCCCCACTCCTGGTCCAGCTCCCTGCCGATGCACCTGCCAAGCGGCAGTGATGGCCAAGGGCCTGGGCCCCTGCACCCCCAGAGGAAGCTCCTGGCTCCAGGCTTTGGCCATTGCAGCCACTGGGGCAGAGAACCAGTGGATGGAAAATTTCTGCTTCTCCCCCTCTCTAACGTTGCCTTTCAACTAAATAATTAAACACTGAAATCCAAACCAAAATTACAGTTTTAAAAATCTCGTGTCCCTCCGGGGGGGGGGGGCACTCTGGGGTCTCTCTCAAGCTCAGTGAGGCTTTCCCAGGCCGATTTCCGAGCATCCGGGGTCAAGTTCACCCCGGGCACCCTGACTGCCATCAGCCTGCCCTGTGTCTCACCGCCGTTTCCCGTCCAGAGGCCCTGTGTCCGTGACTGCCCCCTGCTGCAGGGTGGCGTGGTGTGCAGCTCTGCCGGGCCGAGCCCTTACCTTTTCCTGGTGGGATCGCTGGAGTCATCAGCGCCCTTACTGTCCCCGTCTCCCCTGAGTCGACATGGTGTGGCTCTCTGCCAGGCCGCTGGCCCTCCCGCACTCTCGTGCCGTCTGTGGGGACACGGGACCATTGTCGCCCTCCTACTGCCAGAGCACTATGAAAAGGGGCCCAGCCACCCGCGGAAGACAGCTGGCGCCGACGGTCCCCACCTCCCCCCACACCGGCCCTGGGGACACATGTCCCAGATCACAGAGACCTTCCCCGGGACACGCTGCCCGCTGCCTGTGTCCTGTGCCCGTGGCGCCCTGGTTGGGGCTCACTGGAATGTTGGGGACAGAGGAGAGAACCTCTGATGTCATGAGGTCTGTCCGCCTGTGCCCGCTCGGGGGTCCCGAGGGGCAGCAGAAATTCCGTCTGTGTCCTTGCTGGGGGTCCTGAGCGCCCAGCCCCTGGCCGTGCTCAGGGTGGGTTTCCGAGCGAGAATGCCCTCTGTCTGCTCCCTGGGCAGTCGCTGGGACAGCAGCAGCCCTGAGCCAGCGTCCACCGTGTGTCCCAGCAGCTCCGGGAGGGAGCCTCCATGGCCACTTGTCTGTGAGAGCCGAGTCCAATCTAACCCCAGCTCCTCTTTCTCCCCCACCACATCCAGCCATCCCCACTCCTCACCCGCGATTCCCGCTCACTCAACGCCACCTCCACGGCATCTCCCACGCCCGCCTTCCTCACCGGCAGTCCATTCTCCACGTGGCGCCGACTCTGGTCTGCCTGAGCCTGGTCGGAAAACTGCACGCGCTCCCACGGGGCTCCCGGCACCACAGTCCTCACAGCCCCCGGCACTGTGCAAGATCTACAGCGTCATGTGGGTGCAAGCACACGCACACAGGCACACACGCACACCCTCACATGTGTACACACCTGTACTTATGCACACATCTACCCACACACACATGCAACTGCACTTACACACTGCACACACACCCCACACGTGTGTACACTGCACACACACCCCACACGTGTGTACACTGCACATGTACACCCCCACACTGTGTGTACACTGCACATGCACACCCCCCACACAGTGTGTACACTGCACATGCACACCCCCCACACAGTGTGTACACTGCACTCACACACACCCCACAGTGTACACTGCACTCACACACCCCACAGTGTGTACACTGCACACACACCACACACGTGTGTGTACACTGCACTCACACACCCCACACATGTATGTACACTGCACTCACACACCCCACACACAGTGTGTACACTGCACACACACACCACACACGTGTGTGTACACTGCACGCACACACCCCACACACGTGTATGTATACTGCACACACACCCCACACGTGTGTGTACACTGCACCTCCGTGCCCCCTCCCTGCTGTCTCCTCGGCCTGGATCCTCCTCCGCGTCTCTGCCTCGCTGCCCCAGGCGTTGGCGCGGTGCCGCTGTCTGAGGAGCCCCCAGAGCAGCCCTGGGAGCACGGCCGGGTTCTCGGCTGCTGACGCGCTCGCAGGTCGGGGGTGGTCTGCGTGCTCTCCTCCTTGATGCGCCTCCTCCTGACGGCAGCCTGCGGAGCAGGTGCTAGAACCGCCCCCATCGGCACGGGTTCGGGTTACACTCACTGAAGGGCTCTCAGTTCCCAGCCTCTGTGGGGCCCTGGCGGGCCGAGGAGCATGTATTGCACTTGAGAGTTGGGGCAGGGATCGGGACTCAGGCGGTCCTGGGAGGCACCTCCCCAGCTCGGTCGAGCCACGGCGTCCAGGGAGGCTGACGTCTCGTCCTCCGGCCCCTCCGGCCCGGGCTCCCCGCCTGACCCTCCCTCTCCCCTCGCCCTCCGTCCCCCCTCCCAGTACGCAAACCCCGCTTCCTCTTCTCATTTGTAGTTTCCATCATGGACATGCAAAGGCTTTGAACAGAAACACGGCCCGACGCCGACAGCAGGTGAGCGCCGGGACACAGAGCCCACAGGAGCCGCGGCTGCACGCGCCGTCAGCACGGCCGGGAGAAGGACCTCCGAGCCCTGACAGCCTCCTGAGCCCTGCGCTCCCCTCAGTCTCCAAGCCTTAAGTCGGCAGGGTGGTGCCCACGGAGCCGTGCTGGTGGTTACCAGGCGCGCCTGCCGGGGTGCTGGGGTGGCCGGGGTGCCCTCAGAAGGAAGTGTTCCCAAGAGCGTCGTTTCCAAAGCCTGGGGTGGGCCCAGCTCTGCTTCCTGGCCCCACGTGTGATGCCTGCTGTGTGCACACTCCAGGCTGCGCCACCACGGCTCTCACCAGATGCCACAGCAGGGGGCCTCCCGACCTTGCCCTTGGCCTGTGGCGGTGAGAGGAAGTGGGCAGGTGCTCACCTAGTTACACAAGGCTCTGTGTGGGACCCGGGCTCCCTCAGCCATCGCTGGTGGAAGAGAAGGGTGCGGCCCCCGGGAGAAGCTGGGCACACGTGCGCTCGCCCTCAGGCCCCACAACCCAACTCTGCAGCTCAAAGGACTGAAAACGCGTCGGTGCCCAGAAACCCCCGCGCAAGTGGTTGCTCTGGTTTATCCACAGCATCCAGCCGGAAGCAACCCCGAGCGCCCGGCGGGGAGACGGGCGAACCAGCTGCGGTGCACCTGTGCCTGGCACCGTGCTGAGTCATGGGTCCTCAAGCAGGGGAGGGGCCGGGCAGAACGTCAGTCCCTGCAAAGGCTCCTGGGAGAGGGGAGTGATGACCACGCTGGCTCCCGCGCTGTGCCGAGGGCACACAGCCAGGCCACGCGAGCTCCCTCCCAGAGCAGCCGTGAGCTTGACCTGGAAGAGGCAAGGGCGGGAATGCAGGACGAGCTGTGGCCTCCAGGGGGGCAGGAGGGGAGGCAGGTGTGTGACCGGGAGCGGTGACAGAACCGTATCCTGACCACGGCGCGGCTTTTCAGCCGCGGTTGTCAACTCCCAGAACCGTGCACACAGAACTGCCGTGCAGAGCTGCACCTCAGGGCGGGGGGCCGGGGGGGGGGGCAGCCCGGCTCTCACCGAGCCGCAGAGAGCCACTTGCCAGTCACCAAGAACCGTGCAAGTCCTTCCAGAGTGTTCTCCGGAACCTTCTCAGGTGGCGCTGGAAAAGGAGACGCTTCCTTGTGCAATCACAAATGGCAGCATCAGAATCCTTGGAGCCCTAGGGCCGATGCGACATAGCCGGCATCCCATGTGGGCGCCAGTTCGAGTCCCGGCTGCTCCACTTCCGATCCGGCTCCCTGCTGTGCCTGGAAAGCAGCAGAGCTTGGCTCCAGTGCTTGGGCCCCTGCCTGCCCCCATGCAGGAGACCCGGAGGAGCTCCCAGCTTCAGCCTGGCCCAGCCCTGGCCGTGCAGTCACTTGGGGAGGGGGCCCGCAGATAGAAGATCTCTAACTCTGCCTTTCAATAAATAAATCTTAAAAAAAAAAAAAAAAAAGAATCCTTGGAGACTCACAAATGCTCATACCGTCCCCCGGATCACAGACCAGCAGGTCAGAGCTGGGTCAGCGTTTTCCCCCAACACACGGAGCTTCCCGCCCACCGTCCGTGGTGAGCCATCCAGCCCGCCCACGTGGCACATGGCGGACTCAGGCCATCGCCTCTTCCCAGTCACCTGGACCCCAGCTTTGCTCGGGAACGCAGGACTGTGCCAGGGAAGGCCGGCTGCTGTGACTCGCACAGGCCAGAAGCCCCGCCCCTGGGCCGGGACTGGCCCCTGGATGATCTGGGTGCCGGCTCCAGCCAGCGAGCACCAGCCCCCGCTGAGGATCCCACACACAGTGCTTCTTCCAAGGAAGAGACTGGAGAACTAGGCACCTTGCCTGCCTGGGCCAGGTGGCGCTCAAAGCACGCAGCCCGTGTCCACCTGTGCCCACCTCTGTCTCGGTCCTGACCCCTCACTGACCCTGGCTGCCTTGATGTGGCCTTTGATCGAGGGAGGGAGCACAGGAGCCCACTTCCCAGGATGTGATGTCTCATCCTGAGACCCTGCTGTGTGCCTGCTGCCGGATCCCGCCGCTCGGCACCTACTGTGTGCCTGCTGCCGGATCCCAACACTCAGCACCTGCTGTGTGCCCGCTGCCGGATCCCGACGCTCGGCACCTGCTATGGGCACGCTGCCGGATCCTAATGCTTGGCACCTGCTGACCCAGTGGTTCTCAGTAGGCTGACTCGGCCCCCGGGGGCCCACCTGGCCATGTCAGGGGTGTCCTGGCATCCAGTGCATGAGGCCAGGGTGCTGCTCAACATCCTACAATGACAGGAGAGTGCCCGGCACAAAAAACAATACCCTGGCCCTAAACATGCAGAGTGCCCAGGTGGAGAAAGCCCACCGCAAGCCAAGCAGCTGAGGCCGGGCATGCCAGGAGCAGCCGGCAGGGACCTGCGGCCTGACTCCCGGGCCAGGGCTGCTTCCCCGGGCAGCAGTGGCTGGGCTCTCGTGCAGAGACCTGGGGTTGGAAACCTGGCTAGGCATGCAGGCAGCCGGCCCATCTCGTGACTGCCTCCAGTGGACCCTCAGTCCTGCCACCTCCCTCCTAGGGCCGGGAGGCAGCTCAGGCCGCCCCCGCAGCTGCAGGTGCGTGTGCGGGGCCAGGGCTGCCTCGGGGTGGGGGGGTGGAGGGGGGTGATGCAGCCGCTGACTCAGCCCAGCTCAGCACCATGGAAAGCTCCGGGCTTGGCTGACGGGCCCCAAAGGGCCAGGTTCTGTTCCATCCCCACCACGAGGTGCTGGGAGACCCCAGGTCTCCGGCTTGGCCGCCCTGTGCCTTCTGGGGTTCCACAAGAGAACTGGACTACAGGTCGCAGCTGGCTGAGCCCAGGGCCACGTTTCCTATCCCCGCTCCTGGGGCCCAGCTGCACCAGCACTGCCTCAAGCGGCCATGGCTGTGGCCGTGGCCGTGGCCATTCTGAGCCGGGCTTCCGAGTGCAGCTTTCCTTTACTGGAAACAACACAAAGAAACCACCAAGTGAGTTCCTTGTAGATCAGGGGGTGGCGACAGTGGGCCTGGAGCCCTGGACCCCTGCTCTGACACGTCCTGGCTCTGTGCCCTGGGCACATCACCCACCTGTCCGAGCCACGGTTCCCCTCCAGTATGGGTGACTAATCTGACCACACCTGTGGACCGTGTGTGACACGCCGGCCACGTCCGGCTGGCCCTGGACTGCTGCCAGGACTCTGGAGGTGGGGGCGGCGCAGGGCGCGCGGGGTGACGCGGTGCACTGGGCAAGCAGCGCAGGGCGTGCCTTCAGACCCGGCTGACGGTGCAGAACAACCTGGAGTCAGGTGTCCTCTCTTGGGGAGAGGAGGGCGGGGACAAGGGCTGTGGCCAAGGACAGCAACTTCTCAGGCCAGGCCTGAGGGTTTGAAAACCTCCTGCCCCTGGCTGCCACTGCAGTGGCCCTGAGTGTCCACAAGAGGTCACACTTCTAAAGAGACTTCCCCTGAAGAGCTGGGACAAAGGGAAGAGGCAGGACGCTGGAGCCCCCTGCCAGCTCCGCTCTGCTCTGCGAGGATGGGCTGTGGGCCTGTGGCCAGGACGCCACCATGCCAGGCACCTGCCCAGAGGGAGAAGTGGGCACCCTGTGGCACCGTGTGGCCCAGCAGCTCTGCCCTGTGGGAGGGGCCTCGACAGGGTGGCTCAGCCCACGCGTCCTCTGGCTGCCCATGTGCTATGCCTCGGCCCCAGCATCAGAAGATGAGCAGAGAGCAGAGAAGCAGCCCCAGCTCAGAGACCCCAGGAGGGCGCCAGCGTCGGGCAGAGCAGGTGCAGCCCCCGGGCTGTGTGGCCGGCGTCCAGGAGCAAGCTGGGAGACCCCGATGTCCTAACGACTCGGGCACCTGCTGGTCTTGTCTTAGAGACAAATGTCGGGGCCGGCGCTGTGGCGTAGCGGGTAAAGCTGCGGCCTGCAGTGCCGGCATCCCAGATGGGTGCTGGTTCAGCTGGTTCACCCAGTCCAGCTCTCTGCTGTGGCCCGGGAGTGCAGTGGAGGATGGCCCAGGTGCTTGGGCCCTGCACCCCATGGGAGACCAGAAGGAAGCTCCTGGCTCCTGGCTTCGGATCAGTTGTGGCCAATAGGGGAGTGAACCAGCAGATGGAAGACCTCTCTCTCTCTCTCTCTCTCTCTCTCTCTCTCTCTGCGTAACTCTGTCTTTCAAATAAATCTTTGGGGGAAAAAAAGTCAAGTATCGCAGAGAGGCGTTCAGAGGCTGCTGCCCCCAGCCCACTACGCTGCACTGCCGTGCCGTGGCAGGTGCCGCCCTACAGAGCCGGTGTGCCTCCAAGGCCTCCACAGGGCAGGGCCAGCGCCCCCAGCGCCCCC
>CM027395.1:51913365-51955248 GCA_015711505.1 Sylvilagus bachmani
AGGTGACCACGACACAACGGCGGGAGGTGGTGACCCTGGCGCTATTCCATGCGCGGCACATCTGCACCCAAGGGCCATCCCCATGGATGCAGCGGGGACAGCCGGGGAAGACACGGGGGCTGCTGCGTGTCGTGGGCCCAGCCCACGTCAGCAGTGAAGCGCCCGGGTCCTCACCCGCCCAGGGCACACGGCAGGACCCATGGCGGCTCCTTCAGGCAAGGCTGGGCCACAGCCTGCGTCCAGGGCTTCCCCGTACAACCCACACGGGCCTCACTGCCGTGGGGAGGAGCCCACCCACACAGCCCCCGCTCCACGGCCAGGCCGCGCTCTGCGCCACCAGCGAGGTGTGGGACGGCCAGCCAGGCAGCCTGTGGGGAAGACGTCACTCTGAAGATGTCTTCGTAGCTACGCTGTAAGGATACTTACAAAAGGGGGCTTTCATAACACCCGCTCCCCAAAGCTCAATAATTCATACACAGTTTGCATAATGCTAAGGATGTTTAGTGCTTAATAGTTTGATTCTATACAATTAACAGGATTTATTCAAACTCATTTCCTAATTGAATATTGAATATACCGTTTCTAATGATGATCTAGAATTAGCTTTACAGAGATTAAGAGCCATTTAGTAAAAAAAAAAAAAAAAAAAAAACCTAAGCCTATTAATTGCTTTAATATGTTACTGTCCCTGAACACTGTCCCCAAACTCCAACAAAAAACCAGAAATCACTAGACTATTAGTACTACATGGCCAATAAAAAAAAAAAAAAAGAATTTCTACATACACTGGTAGCACAGAATTGCAACATCCTCCAAACACAGAGGCCTTGGGGAGAAACGTTAACAACGTCTGCTAAGACCTCTGTCCCAAGAACCAGACCACACTGCTGCCCGGGCTAAGGAGGCCCAGAGAGCCTGTCCACAGCAGGGACGCCACGCTCTGTCCACACGATCTCCAGGCCCATCATGCTGGCCAAACACCCCCAGGCAGGTTCTGAGGTCCATACACAGATGCATAGAAATCAGACAGAAACCCGAAAACACAGCCCTGAGGCCACGACGCCATGGGCTGAGCCGCCGCCTGCAGTACCAGTGTCCCACTCGGGCGCCGGCTGGACTCCCGGCTGCTCCACTTCCAATCCAGCTCCCTGCTCACACACCTGAGGAAGCAGAGAAGACACCCAAGTGCCTGGGCCCTGACCACGCGGGAGACCTGGAGGAAGCTGCTGCTCCTGGCCCCAGCCTGGCCCAGCTGTGTAGGCCATTCTGGGGAATGAACCAGCAGATGGAAGACCTCTCTCTCTTGCCTTCTGTGTAGCTCTGTCGTTCAAATATATCAAAAAAGAAGGAGGAGAAGGAGGGGAAAGGAAGGGAGAGGGAGAGAAAGATGGGGAAGGGAAGAAGAAAAGAGAGAACAAAGAAAACAGAGCCAAGCTAGACGCCAGCGAGCTGCTACTACGCCCTGGTGACGGGAGGGCGGCACGAGCCTGGCACCAGAGTCCAGAGGCAGACCCGCGCGGATCTGGCTGAGCGGCTCCCAGCAAAGGTGCCCTCCCCCGGCCCTGGGGAAGGTGCTCCATCAGCCAATGCAGACGGGACAAACGGTGGGCCCACCTCACGCCACGCGGAGGAGACACTCGCCACGGAGCAAGAACAGGACGCAAAGCAGAGCCACACCTGCACCGAAAAGCCGAGGGGGCCAGGACCGTGGTGCGGCGGTCAAGCCGCGGCTCGGGATACCGCACTCCACGCCAGGACCGTGGTGCGGCGGTCAAGCCGCGGCTCGAGATACCGCACTCCACGCCAGGACCGTGGTGCGGCGGTCAAGCCGCGGCTCGGGATACCGCACTCCACGCCAGGACCGTGGTGCAGCGGTCAAGCCGCTGCTCGGGATACCGCACTCCACGTCAGGGTGCGGGTCTGAGAGGCAACGGCTCTGCCTCCAACCCAGCGCCCCGCTAACGTGCCTAGGAAGGGCCCTGCCAGCCACACAGTGCGGCTCCCGGCTCCCGGCTTCAGCCTGGCCCGGACCTGCTGCCTCAGCCACTGGGAAGGAACCAGCAACGGGGGGTCTGTCGCTCCGCCTCCCGGGTATGCACCCCCTAGACTCAGACCTTCCATTACAGCGCTGCATTTACGGAACAAAGGCTCTTTCAAATCAAATGCAGCCAGCACTGCGGCGCAGCCTGGTTAAGCCCTCACCGGCGGCGCTGGCATCCCACTGGGCGCCGGTCCAACTCCCGGCTGTTCCTGCCATCCAGCTCCCTGCTGATGCACCTGGGAGAGCAGCAGAAGATGGCCAAGTGCTTGGGCCCCGGCATCCATTGAGACCCAGATGGAGTTCTGGGCTCCTGGCGTCAGCCACGTGGGGAGTGAACCAGTGGATGGAAGAATCTCTGTGTCTCCCTCTCTCTCTGTAACTGCTTTTCAAATAAATAAAAGTATTTTTAAAAGCATTGACTGCGGGCCGGCGCTGCGGCTCAATAGGCTAATCCTCCACCTGTGGCGCCGGCACCCCAGGTTCTAGTCCTGGTCAGGGTGCCGGATTCTGTCCCGGTTGCTCCTCTTCCAGTCCAGCTCTCTGCTGTGGCCCGGGAGTGCAGTGGAGGATGGCCCAGGTGCTTGGGTCCTGCACCCACATGGGAGACCAGGAGAAGCACCTGGCACCTGGTTCCTGGCTTCAGATCAGCACGGTGCGCCGGCCACAGCACCCCGGCCACAGCGGCCATTGGAGGGTGAACCAACGGCAAAGGAAGACCTTTCTCTCTGTCTCTCTCCCACTGTCCACTCTGCCTGTCAAAAAAAAAAAGCATTGACTGCAGGGCCAGTGCTGCGGCACAGTGGGTTAAGCCACTGACCCCAGTGCCAGCATCCCATACGGGCACTGGTTTGAGCCCTGGCTGCTCCACTTGCAATCCAGCTCCCTGCTAATGTGCCTGGGAAAGCAGTGGAAGATGGCCCAAGTGCTTGGGCCCCTGCAGCCAGGTGGGAGACCCGGAAGGAGCTCCTGGCTCCTGGCTTCGGCCTGGCCCAGCCCCAGCCGTTGTCACTTGGGAAGTAAAGCAGTAGAAGGAGGCTACCTCCCTCCCCCTCTCTGCAATTCTGACCTAAGGTAAATATTTTTTAAGAATCAATGCATAAGCAACAGATGAAGACGGAAGTGAGTGAATGTGATGTATTCCTATTACCATGGTGAACAGTCAGGAAGATGACCCGGGCGCACTGGGATCTGATTCACTCCAGAAGGTCGCGCTGGTCAGGAACGCCCAGCAGCCTGGTGACTCAGCACAGCACCCTCTGGAGTCTGTTTATCAGAAGTCGCCTCACCGCAGCCTGGCACACGAGGCACCAGCCTCCCCAGGGCCCGCACGCCGCACGCCTGGCACACCACAGCCCCGGGAGCTGGGCCGGGCGAGGCGAGGGTGCCGGCGGCTCTCAGGGAAGGCCCAGTGCACCCAAACTCCCTCCGGTCCTCCCCACCTCTGCAAGCACCTCCGTCCGGGGAAGGGCCACGATGGCCCAGCCCGGCCATCACCCGTGAGGAAGCAGCCTGGCGGGGCCCACGGTGGGGGGGGTCTGAAGGACTCGGGCTGGAGGAGATGGGAACCTGTGTCCTGGCGTCGTGGCAGACCACGCCATAAGCAGGAGCCTGGCAAGCCTCACCGTCAGCAACGCTTACTGCTGAGCAACACCCGCTGGGGAGCCTCTATCCCTGCCTCAGCTGCAGGAAGCCCAGGGTCACCAGGCCCTCACGGCTCAGAGGGCCGGCGCAGGGGCATCCATCGGAACACCCAGAGGAGTCAGAGGAAGGAACTCTGTGTCCCAGGGGACCCCCAGGTGCCTGTGGCGGGCGTCTGCCCACAGCCTGTCCCAGGCAGTCGTCCTAAGTACCCCTGGGAACCGCCGCACTGGTCTAGAATTCCGAGCAAGCGCCCACCATCAGAGCAGGGGGCAGCCCTGACCTCCCTCCGCTCCCCAAACCATCAGGCTGTGTCTGGGTCAGCCAGACGCCCACCACAGCTCCCTGGGGACGGAAGCGGCTGTGGGGTCACGCTGAGCTGATAACAAGCCCACCCACAGGAGCATCTTGTCCCTGCAGCCGCCCACTGCTTGAGACACTAGAAGCCACAAGGTGGACGAGGTGGACAAGGTGGACGAGGTGGACAAGGGGCCAGTGGCACATTCCACTGGGGAGGCAGCCTCACAGCAGCTGACAAGGACAGCTGTCAAGAGTCCACAGCAGATCCCTCGGCACCTCCAAGACCCCACCCCATATAGTCCTGGCCTGGGCAGGGGTCCCGAGTCCTGGGCGAGGCGTGCACAAGGCCACGTACAGACAGAGGCTGAAAGAGAAACCAAGAGAGGCGCAGGGGCGTCTAGCGGCACAGAGCGCTGACTTGGACACCTGCAGGCCGTGTTGAGGGGCTGGGTGCGGCACCTGCCACGCCTGCGGGGGACCTGGCCCCGCTCCAGTCACCGTGGTCTTCGGGGAGCGAAGCAGCAGATGGGGGCTCCGTCTCCACACACACTGAAGAGTGGGAGGTTTAGGGCACTGTGGCACGGCGGGTTACGCTGCCCCTGGGACACCTGCCTCTCTCAGCAGTGTCTGGGATGGAGCCCCCGGTGTTCCATCGGTCTTCCTGCACACACTCGGGAGCCAGGAGATGAAGGCCTAAGCATCAGGGTTCCTGCCACCGGGGGGGCAGTTCTGAGCTCCTGGCCGTGGCCTGGCCCAGCTGTGGCCATTGGCATTTTAGGAGTTGACCAGGGGATGAGAGATCTCTCTGTGTCTCTCCCTCTCTGTCACCCTGCTTTTCAAATACATAAAATTTAGGGAACAAATTGGAGGGGGGGGGGGCAGGTGTCTGGTGCCGCGGTTCAGCTGCCAGGCACCCAGCACGTCACAGGGTTGGATTCCTGGCTCCACGTCCAACCGCAGCTGCCAGGAGGCGGCAGGTGACGGCTCAGCTACCTGGGTCCCTGTCACACACGCGGGACACTCGAGACTCCCTGGCTGGCCTGGCCCAGGCCTGGCTGTTACAGGCGTTCGGGGAGTCAATCAGCAAACAGAAGAGCTCCCTGACCAGCCTTTGGAAAACGAAACGTGCGGGCATGCGGCCGAGCAGTTAAGCGGCCACCTGGCTGCGTGTGCGCGAGCTGGAACGCTGAACGAGTCCTGGCGCCGTTTCGCCGCAGCTTCCTGCTGACGCACAGCCGGGGAGGCAGCGGGTGACAGTCAAGCATCTGGGTCCCACTGCCACCCACACGGGAGAACCAGCCCAATTTCCTGGCCCCTGGCTTTGGCCTGGCCCAACCCCAGCAGTTCAACAATTATCTGTGGAGATAGCAGATGGCAGATCTCTATCATTCTGCTTTTCAAAAATAAACAAATAAAACTTTAAAAAAAAACACACTCACACACAATGCAAAAAATCAAATAGGTGGGACCAGCACTGAGTCACTGCCTACAGCACCAGCATCCCTTACGGCCACAGGTTCAAGTCCCGGCTCCTCCACTTCCGATCCAGCTCCCTGCTAATGCACTTGGCAATCAGCAGAGGACGGCCCAGATGTCTGTGCCCTGCACCCACATGGGGACCTGCAAGAAGCTCCTGGCTCCAGTCTGTCCCAGCTGTGGCCATTGTGACCATTTAGGGAGTGAACCAGCAAATGGACGTGCGCTCTCTCTCTGCCTCTCCCTCTCTCTGTAACTCTGCCTTTCAAATAAATCTTTAATAAATAAAGTCAAACAGGTATTCAGTCTCTCAGGAGGTGTTCCAGCCTGCAGGACAGTGCCAGGAAGCAGGGAACTGTGGCCGCGTCTAGAACCCGTCCCAGGTGCCCGGCTCACCTCCTGCCCCCCGATGGGCTCACCTCCTGCCCCCCGCGGGCACTGGGCTCACCTCCTGCCCCCCCGCGGGCACTGGGCTCACCTCCTGCCCCACGATGGGCTCACCTCCTGCCCCCTGCCGGGCACCCGGCTCAACTCCTGCCTCCCGCCGGGCACTGGGCTCACCTCCTGCCCCCCGCCGGGCACCGGGCTCAACTCCTGCCCCCCGCAGGCACCCGGCTCACCTCCTGCCCCCCACTGGATGCCAGGCTCACCTCCTGCCCCCCACTGGATGCCAGGCTCACCTCCTGCCCCCCACTGGATGCCAGGCTCACCTGCTGCCCCCCGATGGGCTCAGCTCCTGCCCCCCGCCAGGCACTGGGCTCAACTCCTGCCTCCTGCCGGGCACTGGGCTCACCTCCTGCCTCCCGCCGGGCACTAGGCTCACCTCCTGCCTCCCGCCGGGCACCCGGCTCACCTCCTGCCCCCCGCGGGCACTGGGCTCACCTCCTGCCTCCCGCCGGGCATCCTGTGGTGGTCCGTCTGGTTGCACTTAGTGGAGAACTCGTCCTTCTTCACAATCTTCAGTGTCCACGACGGAGGAAAGAGGAGAGGCACAGAGTGAGTCCAGGGCCCCCTGAGCCAGGCCCAGGTCCCCTTGTCCTCTCCTGCTTCCCCCAGACCCGTCTGAGGTGCCGAGACGGGGCCGGCATCGTGGCTGACGAGGTGGAGCATCACAGCTCTGCTCCCAGAAGATGCAGCCCCTGCCCCTGTGCCTGGGAAGAGGTGGATGTGCCGGACCCTCCCGCCCCGGGGGCAGACCTGCGTGGAACTCCTGGCTGCCGGCTGCGGTCTGGCCCAGCCTGGCCCGGCCCTGGCTACCACGGCCACTTGGGCAGTGAACCAGCAGATGAAAGATCTCTGTCACTCTGCCTTTCAAATAAACAGAAAAATAAGATGCCCAAGATGTCCAAAACAGGGCTGGCCGAGGACAGGGCTCAGCACTACCCCCAGCAGGACGTGGATGGTAGAAAGGGGCGTGGCAGGTGCCTGATGGCCACGGTGCGCATGGGCCCTCCTCACACGGACATCAAGGAAGACAGCATTTTACCCCCACTGATTCTCCCCGCAATGGACAAGACGGCAGAGAGGCACAGCTGCGAAGACCCCAGGGCTCCAAGTGGACGCACGGTCGAGACAGGGCCCCAACACCCGCCAGCGCCACGAGACAGCACAAACACCGCCCCGCTCCCGTTCCCGCCAAACCGTGTGGGCACCGGCCCGCTCTGAGAGTGCCGAGAGCCCTCGCAGGACGGCCCCGGGCCCTCGCCCGCACACTGAGACACCTGACGGCCAGCCCTCACCTGGATGTGGCCGTTGTGGGGCCCTTTGTGGCCATACATGCACTCCACGGTAGCAGCCTTCCTCTCCATCAGGTGGATCCTGAACAGGGGCTTGAATCTCATGGGGTCGTCCACACGCGGGTCGTGGGGCGGCAGGTACATCCAGCCGATGATGAACAAGCCGTCCACCTATAGCCGCAGAGAGGACGCGAGTCCACGCACACTGCACCCGTGGCCCCAGCGCCCACCCACCCGCACCACCTTCCTCGTGGCGCCGCCAGCCAGAGGGCAGGGAGATACAAGACCCTCCTGGCAGGGAGATACAAGACCCTCCTGCCAAGGGCCGTCACTGCCAACTAGCCCCAAATCTGCGCGAGCACCTGCAGGCTGCCTCCCGCTCCAAATGCAAGCGGGGGTGGGGGTGTCGGAAGGCGGCGAGGAGAAGAGTCCAGAAAGTGAGCCCAGCCACGCAGCGACCCAGCTGAGGTGGGCCGCAAATGCCTCCACCAGGCCCAGGGGGGGCCGTGCTCAGGCCGGGGACCACAGCAAGGAAGAGATGACGCCTGCCCGTGGGGGCGTGACACCGACATGGCGGGTGCCACGTCAAGTGGGAACAGGGCAAATGCCAACGGGGGAGGGGAGCTGCCTCTGGATGGCCTGCACAGGTGCTCATTCTACCGCTCTCTGTCCCTGGGTGCTTGTGGTGCAGGGGGCGAGGAGGCAGGGCCGGGCACAGCCAGCAGCACCCCGCCCCCAGGGCTGCCCCAGCAGGGTCTTGGGGAGGGGCCTGGAAGGCCTCGCACACACAGCCCGGAGGGCCCAGCGGTCACCCCGCCCCCAGGGCTGCTCCGGCAGGGTCTGGGGTGGGGGCTGGAAGGCCTCGCACACACACCCCGGAGGTCCCAGCAGTCACCCCGCCCCCAGGGCTGCCCCGGCAGGGTCTGGGGGGCCCTGGAAGGCCTCGCACACACAGCCCAGGGGGCCCAGCGGTCACCCTGCCTCCTGGGAGGGCGGGGCCACAGCTGTGCTCTCACCATTTCGGGCTGAGAGTGGCCAGCTGGCAGCTCCACGTACTCCACTTTGTCTCATTAGCCCTGCTTTCAGAAGCGGGCTTGTCTTCCTTCTTACTCTCTTACTCACTGTGGTAAGAGACACGATTATCCCCCACCCCCACCCCCAACCCCAACCGGGAAAGAAAAGGAACCTGCCCACGCTGGCAGCCTGGCTCAGCCCCTGGAGCAGGCGGGCCCACAGGACGCACAGCCGATGAGCGCCAGCGCCCTTCTCAACGAACACCAAATGACGGGGATTAAGAAGCCGAATTTATCACCACCCAATGCCCCACCTGCTGGACAGAGCTCACAGTGACACCAGGCCCTGCAGAACCAACACAGGCTGCCGGGCCAGGGCAGAGGCCACCTTGGGGGCACACACACCCACCATCCTTGATTACAAACACAGCTGTCCCTGGGGCCAGCTTCTACTCCGCTGGCCGAGCCCACGACAAGGGAGCAAAATCTAATCACCACTTTGGGGCCCAGCACTGTGGCTTAGCAGCCAAAGCTGTGCCCTGCAAGGCTGGCATCCTACATGGATGCTGGTTCGAGTCCCAGCTGCTCCACTTCCGATCCAGCTCTCTGCTATGGCCTCGGAAGGCAGCAGAGGACGGACCAAGGATTGTGGGAGACCCAGAAAAAGCTCCTGGCTTCAGATCTTCCCAGCTCCAGCTGTTGCAGCCATTTAGGGAGTGAACCAGCAGACGGAAGACCCCCCTCCCCCCGGAGCAAACCAGCAGTCGGAAGACCCCTCTCTCTATCTCTCTCTCTCTCTCTCTGCCTCTGCCTCTCTGTAACTCCACTTTTCAAATAAATAAACAAATACTAAAACGACAACACTAAACTCCAGCTCCCCTGCTGCCCCGGGACGCTCACCGCTCTCACCACACCACAGGGCAGACCTGCAAGGCCCAGTGGGCAGCTCTCAGCTACACTCCCAGGCCCAGGCTTCTGCTCTGGACCCCAGCAGCAGGAAGGAGGTCCCGCAGGGGCACCTGCCGGGCAGAGAGCCAGCGAGAAGCTCACTCGCCCAGACTGCCTACAGACTGCCAAGAAAGTCAAACCAACCACGTACTTACTTCTCAAAGCAAGAAGGACGGTGACCAAAAAGTGTGTAAAAATGGACCTACAGAGGGCAGACGTGGCGCAGTGAGCTACACCGCCACCCGGGACACCAGTATCGCCTAGGGGAGCGCCAGTTCAAGTCCCAGCTGCCCCTCCTCCAACCCAGTCCCTGCTAATGCGCCAGGGACACAGTGGAGGCCGGCTCAAGGGCTTGAGCTCCTGCCACCCGTGTGGAGACCTGGATGGAGGTCCTGGCTCCTGGCTTCAGCCTGCCCCCCCCCCCCCAGCAGCTGCAGCCATCTGGCAGCAGACGGAAGACCTCGCCCCCCCCCCCGTGTGTGTGTGTGCACACGCGTGTGTTTCACTCAAATAAATAAATCTAAAAAAAAAAAAAAAACAGACCCACGCTCCAATTGAGCCCAACCTCAAGCACTAAACCCCCACGTGTTAACACGCTGTCTGCAGACACCAAGAGGCAGCGGGGGCAGCTGGAGACCCGGACCCAAGGTGCCGAAGAGGGGCAGCCAGAGAGGGCCAAGGGGAGCTGTGTCAGCTCCACCCTCTCTCCAGGGCCATGGACTACCGAGCTGGGCAGAGGGTGGCCCAGGAGGCCACAAGTGCAGAGGCGCAGGCCGAGGGCACGGCTCAGTACAGCCAGGACAGAGCTGCCCCACCCTGGAGAAAGACACGTGGAGCGCCGAGCCCACCGGAATCCCAGCTTCGGCCCCGGAGCACTGGCTGGACACTAACCTGGTGGGGAGAGAAAAGCGAGCAGCAGGAGGCTTCTAAGAGCTAACGCCCAGCGACACTGCGCACACGGAGCTGGGAACGGGAACCAGGCCACACACAGTGCTCTTTCCTCTCCACGCTCTGAAGAACACGACCTAACCGCCAAGCTTCTAACTGGGACGCCGATCCGACTCACGGACAATGCTTGCTTGGAAATTCCAGGGGTAGGCCGCCCCGCTTCCAAGCCAGCTCCCGGCTGACCTGAGACAGCAGCGCAAGATGCCCAAGCCCCTGGGCCCTGCACCCGTGTGGGAGAGCCAGAAGGAGCCCCAGGCTTCAGCCTGGCCCAGCCCCAGCTACTGTGGCCATTTGGGGCGTGAACCAGTGGATAGAAGACCCCTCTCTCCCTCACTCGCTCTCTCTGTAACTCTGCCTTTCAAACAAATCTTTTTTTAAAAAAAAAGGGAGGGGGAACAAAAGAAAATTCCAGAAACTAGCCTTGGAAAGGCGGCTGGCCCTCCCTGGTCAGCGTGACGAGAGGCCTGGGTTCAGGACCACAGGACTGAAGTAGCCCCTGGGACTGCGGCCAGCGCCTGATCAGCTGTGGCAGGGGGCGGACATGCAGCCGGCGCTGGCCTCTGCCCCGTCCCCGGCTCCTTCTTCCTCCCTTTGGCCCCGGGAAGCCCCGTCGTCCCCCTGAGCAGCCCGGCGCTGCAGACTGGCCTGCCACCTCCTTGTCTGCAGTAAGATTACACCTTCCTTTTGCCTCACCGACAGCACCGGCCACGGACCACACTTCGGTTACAGAGCCCAGCCCCTAGACAGGACGTGGCACCGGGGGCTCGGCTGATACCACGAAGAACCGCGCTGTGGGGACAGTCCAGTGTCCCAGAAGTGCCCTCGGCGAGCCTGAGGCGCGGTGCGTACCCTCTGGGCCTTGCTGGAGCCAGCACTCCGCCCTCGCTACCCAGAGGCCAGAGCCAAGAAGCTGCCTGGGAGACCATGTCAGCCTCACGCAGGGCTGGGGGAGGGGGGAATCTCTGGAGCAGCAGCCCCCACGCCCAGGACACCACACCCCTGCCTTGCAGGCTGTGGGAGAAAGCGCCCCTGCTGTGTGACAGCCGTGACGGCACCCGAGGGCTTTGTGGCGAGAGGCTCTGTGCGCGTGGAAACCCAGAACCCTGGCTTAACTGCAGTGTTGCCATGAAGCCTGCAAAACCTTCTCCCCCCCTTCCTACGAGAACACACGCATCACACGGGGCCCAGCAGTGTCACCTCCCGAGTCCACTGCGGGGCCCGCTGTCGTGGGCAGCCACTACATGGCTACGCCCGCCCTCGGCCCTACAGCGCTACTGGGCCATCTGTGCCCCGACGGCTGGACGGTGCCTCGTTCAGGGCCTGCACACGCAGCGGGGCAGCAGTCACAGCCGGCACCAGCGGCCTGTGCCACACGGTCCTCTGGGGAGGGGCTGAGGGCCAGCGGTGTTGGGGCTCGAGGGTCCCGCGGACATACTCCATGCTCCCCGGGTGCCTGTGTCCGGCAGCTGAGCCTGACAAGGAGCCCCTTCTGAGTCCCTCTAACGTCCACGGCGGAAGAGGCCTGCAGGCCCCCCGGCGGGCGGCAGCCCGGCCCGCGTCCCCAGCAGCCCACCGCCAGGCTCTCAGACTCACCACCACATTCAGCAGTCCTCCATAGGGCCCGATATCTGGCTGCCACAATCCCAAAATGTGTCTGTACCGGTGCAGCACTAAGGGAGAGAGAGAGAGCAAGGCTTCATTTCAGACCTGCCTGCACGCGGGAGGAAGGGGCGGGGGAGGCCCAGGCTGCCGGACACAGCCAGCGACGCCAGCGGAGCCCGCCCCGCCCCCGGCAAACGCCGCTCACGCCTGGAACCTCTGCACACGTGGGCTGGTGTGGGGAGCAAGCAAACGAGCAACCAAGCTGCCTTAGGAACAGAACCAGCGCCCATGGGCGTGGACTGCAGGTCAGGGGCTGGGGTCTGCACACTGGTCACGCCAGGCTGAGGGAGGCGGCTCAGGCCCAGGCAGGCAGCTGGGGTCACCCCCGGGTCTGGGCTTCGGGCAACAGGAACCTTCCCAGCCCCTGGGGCGTGCAGAGGTGGGAGGCAGAACAGGCAACACGCCGGGTGGGAGGCTCCTCGGGAGCCTGCCCCGTGAGACAGCTGCCGACAAGGCACCGGCTCTGCTGGGTCCGTGCTTGTTAAGTACACAGCGGTTAGCAGAGTCAGGAATCAGGAACCAGAGACCGAGCGGGACTCCGGGGTGAAGTGCGCACTCCCATGCCCAAGAGCCAAACACCAGCGTCTGCAGCTTCCTCCCAGGCGGATGAGGGCGGGGAGGCCGAAGGACCAGGGTTTGGCTGTGCAATCCAGGGGTGGAAAGAGGGGCTCCCCATGTAATTCTTTTTTCTAAGATCTATTTATTTAATGGAAAGGCAGACCAACAGAGCAGGACAGAGTGACAGCGAGGGCTCTTCCCCCTGCACATCCAATCCGTAGGCGGCTGTCGGGTAGCAAGGTAAACAACAGCCTACGCGTGTGGCGGCCACGAAAACGGGGATCTCTGTGTGGCTGAGTGAGCAGAGCACAGAAGCCAGCCGTGGGGGCCCCTGCCAGAGGGCAGCGTCTCGGCAAAGGACCCAGAGCCCAGTCTGCATTCGCCCGTCCTCTGCCCGCCCCGCCCACCTTTCTCCCCCTCCTCCCTCTTCTGGGGGCTGCTGGGTGGAGGGCTTCTGGGTGTGGAATTCCCAAACCCCTCCCAGGACCGTATCAGCACTGTGCCGGGACCAAACAGGGAGGGCAGGGGGGCTTCCCTGGGGACGGGAGCGTGCTGTGGGAAGGCAGCTGCTGGCCAGGCCGGCTTCTGCACCCTCCCGCACCCACCACACAGGAATCCCCACCTTCTCCGTCCCCTCCTTCATATAGGCTAAGATCTACGTAGCTGCCATGACAGCAGCAGCCCGAGCTCTTGGGCCGTCCTCCGCAGCTTTCCCAGGCACATGAGCAGGGAGCCGCCGGGACGCGAACCAGCGCTCTGCTACGGGATGCCAGTGTAACCCCGCTGTGCCACAACGCCAGCCCAGGCTGCGTAACCCTTGCACCTTGTTACGTTTGCATGATAAGTGCCATAATAAAATACTAGAAAAAGTAACACTGTTCCCCAGGGCCCCTCCTCCCCTCCTCATCACCCAGCTTAACTGCAAGCGTTATCTAGATCTTTCCAGAATCAATCAAAGCCCCTTAACTGGCTAAAAGGACATGCAACACACCCTTGACAACTCCCAAGGAGAGCTGCCTGTCCAGCTGAAAAGAATCATCCCTGCATGGAGAAGGGCCCCAGGCCTGATGGGAAGTGCCCCCCGCCCCGCCCCGCCCCGCTGTCATCTCTGCAGCCCTGCACGCAAGTCGGCCACTCCACCGGGCTCTGGGAGCAGTGGCTCCAGAGGACACGGTGCTGGCCAAAACATCACCAAGGCAGGTCACAGAGGTGGTGTGCACGCCGCCCCGAGACAGGAACGACGCCATACGCAAGCAAAAGCCCAAGTCTCCCCATCAGAAGTCTGGTTTGAAAAAGCATACACCTCCACTCAAAAGGAAGAAACCCCTGACCTCAGCTGGGGTCACGTGGCCATTCAGAACCCTAAGGCCCTGCCACTCCATATTACCAACGCCTCATCTGGCCAACCGGACACGGCTTCCCTCGGGGGCAGAGCCTGGGGCCCTGCGTGACAGAATGCTTGACCTCCGCCCCAACCCTGAGAGAGCCCTGCGCCCGTTCACTGGCATCTCAGGGCGACGGGAGCTGCACAGGGAGTCACAGCCTCTTGTCAGCGTTTATGGCTGCAGAGTGGAAAGGTTTTAAGCCCACTTCAGCCTCACACCCGCCCATGCCGCGGGTCAGGACGGGACCGCAGCCTGAACTCCACTCGGCTGCTTCCTAAGCTACCAGCGACTCAGGAGAGGAAAAGCCCGTTTCCTTCCCCTCCAACTTCCATGAAAACCAGAAGCACCCGGGACTCGGAGGCGGAGGAGCAAGTGTGAGAAGCGACTCTGCAGATGGGGAAAGCCCGCTTCTACAGCAGCCGGCCACGGGCGTCTCACAACCCCACTCCCACAGACATAGCTCTCACGCAACTCGGCGGTCTCGGGGCGAACACCCTGCGGTACAGCCGAGCGAGGGGCCAGGGGACGTCGAGCCATGGAAGACAGGGAGCAGCCTTAAACGCAGCAGCCGGTGACAGAGCCCGCACGCTGCCAGTCCCCCTCTATGTCGCTGCAGGATCAGAGTGGAGAGGTCAGGGGTTTCCGCGGGCCGGAAGGAGGGGGCAGACAAGATGCCCAGACAGCACAGTGGACGCAAACCCATGGGACGCCCCACAGCGGGAGTGAACCCTGATGGAAGACACACGCATCTGCCAGTGTGCGCTCACCGACCCTACAGAGGGAGGGGCAGGCGGCCAGAGCCTGGGGAACCTCTGGACCTTACATCTGACTGTGAACCTAAAACTGCTCTTTTCAAAGTCCTTAAAAACAAAAACTGCTGCAAAAACATCAGTCTCGTGCTGAGAGCTGTCTATGGGGCCAGTGCTGCACAGAGGGTAAAGCCGCCGCCTGACGCCACCAACCCATTTCTGTGCCGATTCAAGTCCCAGCTGCTCCACTTCTGATCCAGCTCTCTGCTGTGGCCTGGGCAAGCAGTGGAAGACGGCCCAGCGTTTGTGCCCCTGCACCCTGTGGGAGACCCAGAAGAAGGTTCTGGCTCCTGGCTTTGGCCTGGCCTCGTGCTGGCCACTGCAGCCACCTGGGGAGTGAACAAGCTGATGGAAGACTGTTTTTCTTTCAAATAAATGAATCTTTTTTTTTTTTAATGTTTTCCTTGCATAGTAACTCTCCATCCTGGCTTTGGGAAGAAAACCTGCCAGCCCAGGTCCCGCGTCAGGAGTGCCCTCAGCACTCAGCGGGACAGGGAGAAGATCCCAGGTGGCTACTGAAGTGCAGCCACAGCAAGAACCAGAGTGAGCTACAGAACACTGCACCGGGCCGGCACGCGCTGCAGCAGGGAAGCCGCCGCCCGTGCCACCAGCGTCCCACAGAAGCACCACTTCAAGTCCCGGCTGCTCCACTTCCAGTCTCGCTCCCTGCTAATGCACCTGAGAAAGCCGCAGAGGACGGTCCCAGCACTTGGACCCATGTGGGAGACCGGACGCAGTTCCAGACTCCCGGTTTCGGCCTGACCCAGCCTTGGCCTCTGCAGAATCTGGGAAGAGAACCAGTGGACGGATGCACATGCTCGCTCTCTCACTCGCTCGCGCTCTCTCTCCTCTCTTTGCCTTTCAAATAAATCTTAAAAAAAAATCACACCCTGGGCCGGCACTGTGACATGGTGGGTAAAGCCACCACCTGCAGAGCCGGCATCCCATATGGGCACCAGGTCAAGTCCCGGCTGCTCCACTTCAATGCAGCTCCCTGCTGTGGCCTGGGAAAGCCGTGCAGGATGCCTAGGTCCTCGGGCCCCTGCACGCCACAAGGTTGAATCACCACACAGCAGGAGAAAACAACTCCACTCCCGCTGTGTTTGGGTTCCGGCTGCCATTTACGGCTCCCAGCCGGGTGTGCCATGGGCCCTGGGTGTGCTGGCCCACGTCACTGACCTGAGCCCATGAAGCAGGAGGTGCTGGGACCTCCAAGACGAACAAAGGCCTGAGGAAGCCTGCCTCCCGGCTGCGGTGGCCCAGAGGGGCTGCCAGGGCCCCTGACTGCCTTGCCCAGCCTGCCTCCCGGCTGCGGTGGCCCAGAGGGGCTGCCAGGGCCCCTGCCTGCCTTGCCCAGCCTGCCTCCCGGCTGCGGTGGCCCAGAGGGGCTGCCAGGGCCCCTGCCTGCCTTGCCCAGCTCCCAGGCTCTGCTGTCCTGCCTCACTGCCAGGACAGGCTGCCGCACACACACTGCAAACTTGCCGCTGCTTAGCCACACCCAAAATCAAATGCATGACTAGCAGGAGGCGAGCAATGAACAACGTGAATGGGAAACGCCAGCTCTTAGTAAACACCGCTGTGAAAGCCGGGGCAGGTTCCAGCTCTTGGGACCGCTGACGTTTTAACAAAGAAAACAAGAGTGCCGAGGTCCACAGGCGCGGGCGTGCGGAGGCCTGGGGTTCTGCTGAGCAGACTGGGGCCGGCCAGCCTGCCCTTCCAACGCGTTCCCGAAAGAGGGCAACCAACGGCCCCAGACCCCTCTCCAAGGACCACAGCAGAGCTGGCAAATGCTGGAAGAGCCCCCGGGGCTCTGCAGGGCGGGAGGGAGTTGCTCATGGGGAGAGGGCTGGGGCAGGGACCGCGGACCCCGCCTGGGAGCCCAGCCCAGCCACGGCGGCCTCGCGGCTCTCTGGTTTCTGCAGAAATCTGATCTGCAGGGGCTGGGACAGGTCCAGGCGGCCAGGGTGTCCAGGGCGGCAGCGGTGGCCTGGACTGCAGTGTGTCCATCAGGGCAGAGGGGCAGGCGGTTTTACCACAGA
The DNA here is from genome assembly GCA_015711505.1 of Sylvilagus bachmani. Taxonomy (NCBI): domain Eukaryota; kingdom Metazoa; phylum Chordata; class Mammalia; order Lagomorpha; family Leporidae; genus Sylvilagus; species Sylvilagus bachmani. The sequence goes on from CM027395.1 coordinate 51,929,919, forward strand.
CAAGTGCTGTGTGCCTTCTGCAATGTCCTTCGCCCTGGCCCACTGCAGGCAGATGACGGGACCCCGGCCACACTGGATGGGGGGATACCCCAGGACTGCTCGCCCAATGACGATGTCTGCTCAGGAGGTGTCCCCACCCTACACAGCCAGCGGGAGGGTCGACGCCACGCGAGACTTGCGCTTATTCAGAGAGCCAGCGACAGCTCAGAACACTGAGATAATCACCCCACTCAGGGCTGAGGGCGCTGTGCACTGGACAATGCCGGCCTGGATCTGGGTTTTATTATCTATTCACCCAGACAGGGCGGGAGTGAAGGACAGAGGCAGCTCTGAGCCACCGGGTTACCCAGGACAGCCTTGCTGGGCACAGGCCACAGCCAGAGCCAGGAACTGACATCCCCCCGGAATCATCGGGGCTCAGCTCCCAGCCCCAGCTCCTGACCGCGGCTTCCCGCTAATGCAGACCTTGGCAGGCACCCACGAGCAGAGCTCCTGGCTGCCACTCCAGCCTGGCCCAGCCCTGGCTACTGCGGGCCACCGGGCAGTGACCAGCAGACGGGATGCCCTCCCGCTCTCTGCCTCTTAAATAAAAAATGGAAAAATAAAGAAAAAAACAAACCATGAGACTCTGCGCCTCAGACGAAAGCACACGGCGGAAAGGTGGCCGCAGCGTGGGACGCGGCCTCGGCAGCCTCCCTCTGGCTCGCTCCCAGCCCAGCAGGGGATGCCCCCAAATCGCCCCGGGTGTCTGCGCGGCTGAGGTGTCAGGGAGGGTGTCCGATGCCTCACTCTGCAGGCTGACAAGCCCACTGTAGGCTGCACTCACCCGCGGGCACCACCAAAGCACAAAGCCCTGCAGGGGAACCGCCGCGGACCCGCGAGGCCGATGCTGGGCCTGGGGCTTCCGCAACACCTCCGGGCCAGGGAAGGCCAGGCCGAGGCACCTGCGTGGCCGCCAGTCACCATGACCATGGCAGTGAACACCAGCTGGTGCCTCAGCCAAGGGCCTCACCCCTCCCCCACGGCCAGCGCCACCCCTACAGGAGCACGTGTGGGTGCTGAAGTTCTCCTCCCCACTCCCACCCCACGGTGTCCCTGGCTCCGTGTGGCAGGCTGCAGCTTTCAGGGGGCCTTCCCCTCAGACCCCACCTATGCAGGGAACGCCCCGTCTTCTGAGACCCCAGGGCTCCTGGTGGCCAGTTCTTTGCACTTGCTGAGGGTGGTCTGGAGCTCCGCCCCAAGCCCCAGGGCCCTGCAGCGACCACCCCGGACCACCCCGGATTATCTCCCGGCTCCGAGTGTGGATGCCGGAAGGCGCTACAGCCAGCAGGACATTTCCCCCGCCCGCCCACGTGCCCCCCCCGCACCTAATCGGCAGGAGCACCAGCCACGCACCGGCCAGAAAAACAAGCAAGATGCGCAGGCGGCCGGCTGAGGCCAGAGCGCAACGCCCCAGAGCGAGCCCTCAGCCTTCAGCAGGGCTCTCCTCCACCGCGGCTGCACACCCAGCATCCCAGCGCCCTCCCCCCGGCCCACAGCTCATGGCCCAGGGAACAAGGCTTCAGGGCTCAAGGAGTACCCCAAATATCCAAGGTGGGGGTGCGGCGGGAACAACCGCACAAGGTCCCCCAACGTTCAGAAGCCAACGGGCAGAGCGTCCGTTCCCAAGAGGCTTGGCTGAGGTTAGAGACCGAGTCCCGAGCCCTCCCCACCACCCAGCGCTGGCGCTCACAGGCTGCCCACTGAGGAGGCTGGAACTGGTTTTCCCCCATGCATGACAGCGCTTCCCCGACATCCTCACAGGGCACGGAGCCAACAAACAGCTGAGAGGGGCTGGCATCCCGCAGGAGCACCGCCTCCAGTCCTGCTGCTCCACTTCCGACCCAGCTCCCTGGTAAGGTGCTGGGGAAAGCAGCAGATGGCCCAAGTCCTTGGGCCCCTGCACCCACGTGGGAGACCCGGAAGCCAGCTCAGGACTCCCAGCTTCAGCCTAGCCCAGCCCCAGCCATTAAAGCCATCTGGGGAATGAACCAGCGGATGGAAGATTCTCTCCTTCTCTCTCTGACTCTGCCTTCCAAATCCCTTCCATGTCAGCTGCAGAACGCTCCCACAGGCGCCACGGACACGCAGAACATTCCCCAACACACCAGGCCGCTGGGCTCAGCTGCAAGACCCCCCGGGGGCTGGCTGCAGCTCCATCCCAGCTCCACAGCGAGCTCCATGGAGACTGCTGTCCACAGCCCGAGGATGGGGGGGAGGAAGCTCTAAGCGCTGTCCGCCAGGCAGGTTCCGGTCAGCAGTGGACGATCGATTGTTCTCAGTTCCCGCTAAGCCAACAGTTCCCTCCCACAGGGCAGCAGAAGGATGCTCTGCTCAGCCCCTGCGCAGGCAGCAGTGGCCCGGCAGTCCCAGGCACAACCTTCCAGGAAGCTGGCAAAGGACGTCCTGCCCCTTCCTCCCAGCCCCAGCCCACCCAGCGCTGCCTCACTCCCAGCTCACACAGGGTCGGGACGGGGCCTGCCACTCAACAGCTCACCTGCGCACCTGTTTCTCAAACAAAGCAGGCTCACCAGCAGGTGCATAGCCTCGCCCCCAAAGTGTGCCCCACAGACCCAGGCACCTCTGTACCTCCCAGGGCCCCGTGGAACCAGCCATCTGACCAGGGTCTGACACGTCCCCTCCCAGGGCCCCGTGGAACCAGCCATCTGATCAGGGTCTGACACGTCCCCTCCCAGGGCCCCGTGGAACCAGCCATCTGATCGGAGTCTGACAGGACACTGCGAAAAACTTCAGAAACTACTTGTATTCTCTGTGCCTTTAGTGGGTTTGGTTGGAAACTGGCAGAGTCTGCCCCAAACAGGCGGCACCAAAGCGTGGGCACGCCGACGGGCCGCAGTCAGCACTTGTGAGCTAACAGAGTGGATCCCGCACCACCTGAGGCCACAGCTTGGACTTGTAGAGCTCAGCTAGGGGAACTTGGTTCTAGAATCTGCACACATCACAGCGGCCATCAGAGTGGGATGGTGGAGGAAGGCTCAGATGTCACCAACTCCCACTCAACTCCAACAGAACGCTGGAGGGCGCCTACTCTGTCCCCCTCCCCAGGCGCCTACTCTGTGTCCTCCTGGGCGTCCTCTGTCCCCCTCCCCAGGCGCATACTCTGTCCCCCATCCACTCTGTCCTCCTGGGCGTCCTCTGTCCCCCCATCCACTCTGTGTCCTCCTGGGCGTCCTCTGTCCCCCTCCCCACCCGGGCATCTACTCTTTGTCCCCACAGGCGCCTACTCTGTCCCCCTCCCCAGGCGCCTACTCTGTCCCCTTCCCCAGGCGCCTACTCTGTCCCCACATCCACTCTGTGTCCTCCTGGGTGTCCTCTGTCCCCCCATCCACTCTGTGTCCTCCTGGGGGTCCTCTGTCCCCCTCCCCACCCAGGCATCTACTCTTTCCCCCCACAGGCATCCACTCTGTCCCCCCTCCAGGGTGTCTACTCTCCCCCCAGCACCTACTCTGTCCCCCCATCTACTCTGTGTCCCCCTGGGCATCCTCTCTGTCCCTGCCCCAGGCATCCACTCTGTCCCCCCCCCCCAGGCATCCACTCTGTCCCTCCTCCAGGGTGTCTACTCTCCCCACCCCTTGCATCTACTCTGTCCCCCCCGGGCACCTACTCTGTCCCCCCCTGGCCACAGTGCAGTTTTCTGCAGCAGCTTCCTCGGCCAGCAGTACATGTGTCCTGCACATCGCACCCAGACCCTGAACCCAGCCCCTGGGGCCGCAGCTCAGCTGGGGTCCCCGTCACAGCCAAACCCAGGAGCAGCGCTGCAGCCGGGCGGGGGGCAGTGCAGGGTGTGAGCTGGAGGCCCTCCCAAGCAGCCACTCAGCCGAGCCCCCCCTGCGCAAGCGAAAGCCACGGGGGAGTACGTACGGCAGGTGTACACGTCTCTGTACTCCATGTGCTCGTAATCGGGGAGCAGTTTCATAAAACGGCCCGACTTCACGCGCGGGTTTATACCTGAACAGACACAGCGGGGAGAGCACAGGATGGCTGCACTTTTCTCGACCGTGTCGGGGGTGTTCACACCACCCAGCACCCTCTCCCTCACCTACACGGCACGCCGGGAGGGGAGCCCGGGCCCAAGTGACAAACCCGGCGGGGAGGACGTTCGCGGTGTCGCTTCCTTCTCATCAGGGGACTCGCAACAGAAACACACACCAGCAGCAAGCTCGGGAATCCCGGCCGGGCTGACCCTCGTCTCGGGCTGCACACTCGCAGCAGGCCCCGGGCCGGCTCCACGAGACTCGGAAGGCGGGGGCACAGGGCCCTGGGAGACCCTCCCCCAGCACAAGCCTGGCACTCCCTTGTCTCCGTGGATTCAAGTCAGACCTGGTCAGCGCTGAGTCGGGCTGGCCACCTGTTCCAACGCCCCAAGAGCACGCTCACAAGCACATGACCACGGAAACCGGAGCTGGCGTCACGGGGCAGCAGTGAAGCCACTGCCTGTGGTGCTGGCGTCCCACGGGGCACCCTGGGTGTCCCGGCTGCTCCACTTCTGAGCCAGCTCCCTGCTGGGAGCTCCCTAAGGTGCCTGGGAAAGCCCTGGATGATGGCCCAAGTGCACCGACCCTGCGGGAGACCCAGATGAAAGTCCTGGCTCCAGCCCAGCCCATGCCTGGCCACTGTGGCTATTTGGGGAGTGAACCAGGGGATGGAAGATCTCTCTGACTCAACGTTGGAAATAAATGAATAAATCCCTTACAAGAAAGAATGACAATGACAATGACAATCGAGGAGCCGGTGTGGTGCCACACCTGCAATGCCAGCATCCCACACTGGAGCGTCCGTCCCCTCCCAGCCCACTCACTTCCAATCCAGTTCCTGCTCACGCAGCGGGCGATGGTCCAAGTGCTTGGGCCCCTGCCACCCCCGTAGGAGAGCTTCTGGCCCTGGCTTTGGCCTGACCCAGACCAGCTATTGTGGCCATTTGGGGAATGAACCAACAGATGGAAAATGTCTCTCTCCCTCCTGTTCTCTCCCTTCCAAATAAATAAATAAGTAAATTCTTTTTTTAAAAAAAGAAATTGAAAAGAGAAATTCGTCTTGGCCAGTGCAGACTGGACAGAGTATTAACTATTCTCGCATTCTGCGAACATCACCGAGGCATCGAATCGGCAGTGAATGACCTCCAGGTGTCCCTGAGGGCCTCCCTGTCACGCCCACTGCAGCCGACCTGCCCACCCGTGCCCAGACGGGCACTCCCACAGGTGTGTGCAAAACACACGGCACCTGGGCTGGCACTGGCATAATGTCCCTGCCAGGCTGCGACGGCTGGCGTCCACAACTCAGAGAGGAATCTGTCTCCGTCTTGCTCTGGGATGACACACGGGACAGCCCAGCGAGTGACAAGACCCGGGCCACGACGCCATGGCAGAAGTCTGGGGGCCCGTGGTCCCCCAAAGCCTCCGACGGCTCCACCCCAGGAGACAGAAGCGGGACATTCCTGGCACTGGGGCAACACCAACTGGGAAGCCGATGTGGGGCCCGGAGACTGAGCGCTCGCTGAAAGTCCTGGTGACTTCAGGAAGCAAGGAAATCAGAAAAGAGGAAAGAGGAGGCCGGGGGGCCCTGCCTGCTCACAGACGAGCGCAGGAGGTGTGAGGCAGGGCTGCCTCTGGAAACAGAGTCGGGAAGGCACCGATCCCCACGGCCGTCCACACACGCCTGCAGGCTGCAGGCCCTGGACCGACACACAGTCTGGAAGCACCGCCGGGCTTCTTCCCACACCCCCGAGGCCTGGAGGTCCCCGGCGCCTGTGAAAGGCGCCTTAGCACCAAGGGCGGAGGGTGAGGTTAAAGACACACCAGGCCAGGAAAAAGACAAGGCTGCGCCCCGGCCTTCAGCGCGGCTGCTGCCAGTCCTGTACCTAACCCCTCCGCTGGCCACGCTATGCGCCTGACTCGCCGCTGACGCTCCCTGCCCGGGGATGGAAACAGAGAGAGGAACTCACGCTTTGCATAGACGTCCCGACAAGACACACCGGTGATCTCCAGCTTCCGCAAGTTCTCACAGACGCCGTACTCTGCAACGAGAAACAGGCGCCAAGGTTTTAAAGGGGGAAGGCACCGAGCAGCAGCGACGCGTAGGCTGTGGCGGGCGGAGCGAGGTCTGGCCCTGCCACGCAGTGGCCTCCCACCGTGGAGACCACTGGACTTGCGCACGGCCGCAACAAGCCATCACCCTGCCTCGGCAGCGTGACCCTCAGTCTGTGCACCCAATGAGCTCCAGCAGCCCCAGACACAAAGCACAGTCAGAGGCCCCGGCAGAGACTCACCGGCCTGGGTGGAGATGGCGCCTGTTCCCACGGACATGAGAGCAGTGCAGGTGTCAGGTTCCAGACGGCCCAGCACGCCTCCTGCTACCGAGCCAACACGTGGCCCCGCTGACACGCCCACCTGCTTCCCCTCCCACAGCCAGCACCCCTGCACACCGCCACGCAAGCCCCAGGAGCGCTGGGTCAGGTCTCGGCTCTGGAAGGAAAGCCCTGTGGCCGACGCAGCCCGTGTCACTGCAGCGCTGGCGCAGGCTGGCAGCTGCCTGGCGTGCGGGAGAAGCACTCTGGGTGAGGGGATTACTGCCACTGGGGCCCTGCTTCTCACGGCGCTCCCCGGCCTCCCGGCTGAACCAGAGGCCCCAGCGGAGCCGACAGCCTCAGCAGCAGAGCGTGCTCTCTGCTGGAGCTCAGACCAGGGTTCTCGGACCACGGGCCCTGCTACAGGGCATCTGAGCAAGGGGCGTTCTCAGCCTGGCAAGCTCCGGGAGGCTGCCCAGCGGCTCCACACCCAAGCAGCCCCAGCCGGAAGCCACAGGCTGGTTCTTAAGAGAAGAGCCAGGGCTGCAAGGACAGTGGCCGCCCCAGCGAGTCCTGTGTGCTCTGGGCCAGAGCTGCCTACCAGCTGGTGTGTGTGAGCGTCCCGGTTTGGCTGGGGCTGCCGTGGTGAACGGCACAGACCTAGACAGCACAACCAGCCATCCCCTGCGGCTCGCTCAGCTCACGGCACGCTGCAGACCCATCTCTCAATCACAAAGAACCCCCAAAACTTAGACCTCAATCTTGTCAGACCTAACAATGCGCAGCCACGCTGCACTCCTGAGAGAAACAGAAACACACAAAGCACAATCCCCACTCTGGAGGCATCTGCCCCGGATCCTCCAGATATCCCGAGCCCGGCTCGCACTTCCCTCCCGCCGGGCCCCACACCTCACCAAGCACCAGGGGCGGACCTCAGTGGTGCTCCCTAAACAGAGTTCCGGATTCTAGACAATGCTTTCCAATTTTTAAACATGAAACGTTTGTAAGGTTTACTTTTTCATCCGAAAGGCAGAGTTAAACAGAGGGAGAGTGAGAGACTGAGATCTCCCCTCTGCTGGGTCACTCCCCAAACGGCCGCACTAACCAGGGCTGGGCCAGGCTGCAGTCAGCAACCTGGAGCTCCATCTGGGTCTCCCACATGAGTGGAGGGGCCCCAGTACCTGAGCTGTCCCCTGCTGCTTTCCCAGGTGCATCCGCAGGGAGCTGGACGGGAACGGGTGCGTCCCTGGGAGGCTGGCGTCGCCGCCTGCACCTGCTGTGCCACACGCTGGCCCCGGAACCTTCCATCAGCCAACCCTTGAGCCAGACACCAGCGGCAAGGCAGCGGCAGAGCTGCCCCAGGTGGCCGCAGGCTCCCTCCCCACCTGCAGGCCAAGCCTCCGTGCTGGGCTCCCCAGGGAGCCTGCGGCCACTGGACAGGGCCCTCGCCACTGGGTGCATGCTGACAGCACCAGAAGCCACAAAGTGACGAGAGCTGAATGCGCTTTAAAAAATACTGCTGGATTTATTGGAAAAGCGGAGTCCCAGAGAGAGACAGACAGACAGACAGACAGAGGGGAAAGACAGAGACCAAGAGCTCCCAATCACTGCTTCACTCCCCAAATGGCTGCAATGGCCAGGGCTGGGCCAGGCAGAAGCCAGGAGCCAGGAGCTTCTTCCAGGTCTCTCATGTGGGTGCAGGGGCCCAAGGACCTGGGGCAGCCTCCACTGCTTTCCCAGGCCATGAGCAGGGAGCTGAAACAGAAGTGGAGCAGCCGGGACGTGAACCAGCGCCCATGTGGGATGCTGGCACCACAGGCAGCAGCTTTGCCCGCTACGCCCCAGCGCCAGCCCCTGAATGCACGTTCAAACAGGGCAGAACTGGCACTCAATAATAATCAGTTTCCAGAGTTCAACTTTACCAAACACGGGAGGAAAAACACTGTTTGGGGATAGGTTAAATCGACTAACTAGAAATGAGAAGTTAAATTGTAGAAATTAACTGTGCATCGTGTTCCTGTGGAAAAGCTGAACTTGGAATCTGCTTGAAAGCCTTACTTAATAAGTCCATTTATAATTTTATCACTAGACCCACGGGGGGGGACTTGTCCTCTCTGCAAACGGGCCCGGGGTTAAGGACACGGAAGAGAGCAGGCAGAGTCCCGGGTCTGCCGCGAGCCGGCATCCGGGCCCCTGCCACGGCACAGGCAGAGTGAGCGCCGCAGCCCCCCTCACGGCTCCCTGGGGCCTCCCTCCCGGGGAACTGGGGAGCTGCGACACACGACGTCCGCCCACCACAAAAGCCCCGGAAGCACGGGAGGAGCCTCTAGTGGCAATCTGTCACACCACGGGAGCTCCCTCCAAGGTCAGCTGGGGGAGAGCTCTCCAGCGGGAATGGAGACACAGACGGGGCTCAGGGGGGAATGTCTGCGGCCGCACTGTCAAGTGCTACGGGGCGATCACAGCGACGAGGGGAGCACACTTGTAACTACAGTGAAACTCCCGGTGTGCGTTACAGGTCCCTGGAGCAACGGTGCCATCCACCCCGACAACACCAGGAGCAGAAGACGCGCAGGTGCGAAGGGCAGGAGGCGGGCGCCGGGCTGAGTGCGCGAGGCAGGGGAGCGCAGCAGGGCCACCACGCTGGAGCCGCGCCACCCGCTCCCAGGCACAAGCCCTACACGGCCTGGTCCACACAGCCGTTCTTCCAGGCGATGGCCACAGCCAAGGAGGACAGGCTGCAGAGCAGAGCACTCCGTGGGCCAGAGCCAAGCCCAGAGCTCGGCCCGCGGGGGCCATCGGGTCCAAGCGCAGGAGCTCACCACGAGAGCCGTCCTGCCGCTCCGGAAGCCCGGCAGGCACGGGGGTGGGGCTTCTACGCCCACTGAGACTCCGCTGATCCCACCCAGTTCTGGAGGTCCACGCAGCAAAGAGGCAACTCGCCAGCGCCGAGACCTAGTGCTGACCCAGAGGCTGGGGACGCTAACTGCTCAGCCGTCAGGCCGCGGGAGATGTCATCCAGGGCACAGCCCTCGGTGACGAAGTGCCAACAGTCAGATGTGACACGTCCCAGTTGGCTCAGAGACGAAATCTGACCACCAGTATCGAGTTCACTTTACCTCTGCAGACTAAACACCAGAAGCTCTTACCAAACAGGCAACCCAAGAGCGGCACCAGCCACACAGGCCACACGGCCACAGCGGCTGAGCCACAGGGCCGAGCCGTGCAGAGGCTCAGCAGCCGCGTGTGCCAAGTACGTGCCACGAGACGCACACGGTGACGCACCCCGGAGAGCTCACTTCCCAGCACGTAGCCTGGAAGGACACGCCGATCTCTGAACGGCCACACCTGGAAACCGCCCCAAGCCGGAGCCTTCGGTCACCAAGGACTGGAGCCATGCCTTTCACTTGTATTGTTATTTTGTTAAGGAACCATCACTGCTTTAAAAAAGAGTAAGTTTAGAGACAAGATGAGAAAACTGTCCCTTTAACTCAAGCAGTGCTGCTTTGGGGTGAATGCAACTGCTCCGGCAGAAGCTCAAAGCGGGGAGCAAGGGGAGGGTGAAATCCAGTCCGCAGCCAGGGCGGGGCCTGCGCTAGGAGGGGAAGAGTGGGAGACTGGGCGGAGCCTGGCCGCCAGGCCCAGGGTCAGGGCTGACTGTGCGCTTTAACAAGACACATATGGCGGCTAGAGCGGCTCTGAGCTGATGCGAGGCCAAGAGAGGCCACGGCCACCGAGGCCTGTGCCAGCGCTGCCTTCCACACAGCGGCACCGCAGAAGTGAGTTCCAAACCATCTGTGTCACGCTCTGGGCGTGATCACCTTCTCCCAGTGAGAGTCTGACAGCACTGTACCGAAACGCTGGGTGCGAGTGGAGGTGGCCCCGCTGACAGGGTCTCAGGCCTTCCTCCCGCAGGCACCTGGGAGCCACGCAGGACGCCCCCCGCGCTGCCCTGCTCCAGCTGAGCCGAGGGGGCTCACAAGGACCACCCTCCCACGGCCCTCCCCTGGTCAGTGGCTCTCCAAGGCTGTCCCTGCTTCTCTGTGCAAATGACGCACGTCAAAATTATGGCAGAAGGGCCCGGGTGCTTCGCTGGCCTCGCGCGTGGCGTGGGCACTGGCAGAGCCAGCTGAAAGGCAGCCCACAGCCCTTCTGATATGGCAGGCAGGCGAGCCGCTCCCAGGCTGGTGCCTAGGGATAGATAAGACCTCAGCCCCAGCAACACCCACTTGCTCCGCCCTTCGTATCTACCATGCCTGAAGTCAAAGCCAGCCGGGCCGAAGCCTCGGGCAGCTTCTCTCCAGGTTGAGAACTGCAACAGTTTGGGGCTGGCACTGCGGCGTAGCAGGTAAAGCCGCCACCTGCAGCGCCGCCTCCCGCATGGGCCCCTCCACCTCTGATCCAGCTCCCTGCTAACGTGCCAGGGAAAGCAGCAGAGCACAGCACACGTGCTTGGGCCCCTGCACCCACGGAGGAGACCTGGGAGCAGCTCCTGGCTCCTGGCCTTGGCCTGGCCCAGCCCTGGCCGTTGTGGTCATTTGGGGAATGAACCAGTGCATGGACGATCTCTCCCTCTCTAACGCTCCCCTTCAAGTAAAAAAAAAAAAATCGTTAAAACAAAAAATTGTAACACTTTTCCTTCCAGGCAAACTCCCGCCTGAGAGGAGCGGATACTCCTTTTACTAACTGCTGGGTTTGAATGACTCCACAGCCCGAGGCCCGTCAGTCTCCACGTACGCACCGTCAGCTGGTGCTGCTGCTGCGACCCGGGTGAGCAGCGACACAGCCTGATGCACCATCCACAAAATGCCACTGAAAGCTAGAGGGGGAGGGTGTTGCGGTGCTCGGGGTTAAGCTGCCCCCGGGACAGCACACGCCAGCCGAGCGCCTGGCTCAGTCCTGACCACTCGCCTTCACACCCAGCTTCCTGCTGTACATCCCGGGCACAGATGGCAGCCCCAGCACTGGGGTCCTGCCACCCACGTGAGACCCAGATGGTCTCGGACTGACCCAGCCGTGGCTACTGCAGGCCTGTAAACCAGCAGGTGGAAGAAACCTACCGCTCTCTCTCTCTCTGCCTTTCAAGTGGATGAAAGTAAGTGATCTTTTTCTGAAAAATCAAAAGAAAAGCAAAATCATCCCACAGCGCTAACACACACAGAAATCCTTGGTGAGTTTTTCCTAGTTTCCCGTCATAATAAAACACACCAGAGCAACTCAAGGCCATTCTGATCCAACTGTTCCACCAAGAAATGTTCAGTATTTTCTACATGATGGAAATGTTTAAGATGTATTTATTTACTTATTTGAAAAGTCAGATTTACAGAGAGAGAGAGAGAGAGACAGAGCGACAGGGAGAGACACAGAGGGAGGTCTTTCATCCACAGAGTCACTCCCCAAATGGCCACAACGGCTGGGACTGGGCCAGGCAGACGCCAGGAGCCAGGAGCTTCTTCCAGGTCACCCACGGGGGTGCAGGGGCCCAAGTCTTGAGCCAGCCCCCACTGCTTTCCCAGGAGGGTGAGCAGCGAGCAGAGGGACGCAGACCAGCGCCCCCGGGGGACGCCAGCGCTGCAGGCAGCAGCTTAACTGGCTACACCACAAATCCTTTTTTCACGTGGCTAAGAACAATTCCACATCCTCCTACTGTCGTGTACGCCTTCCCGGAAGTCATCAGGGAAAACTGGCCTTCCAGTGGCTCAGGCCAGCAGGCAGGCACCTCCCTATCAGAGAAACGAGCGCTACCTCCTCCCTTCCACATGTCCCTCCTCACCCAAGATGATCTAAAGCTAGCATGCATCTCTGCTCTTTTTTTCCTAAGATTCACAGATTCATCTCAAAGGCAGAGCGACACCATCCACCGCTGCCGCTGCAGCTGCTTCCCAGTGCACACTAACAGGGAGCCGGGCTGGCACTCAGCTATGGGACGCCGGCAGCACCAGCAATGGCGTAGCCCCCGATCCACACGGGTCCCTCTGCTGCTTTTCACGTCACAGATGAACACTGCAAGCTGCCTTATCACGTTTCCTTGCTATTTTTTTTTAACTTTCCTTTTCATATGAAAGGCAGAGACATAGCCAAAGAGGGACGCTCAGTCCGCTGGACACTCCCAGATGCCCACAACAAGCAGGTCTGGGTCTGGCTGAAGCCAGGCGCCCGGGGGCAGGGACGCAGCACCCTGGATCGTCACTTTCGCAGGAAACCAGATCTGCAGTGGGGGGACTGGAACTGGAACCAGACTACAACAGGGGTGTGGGCACGCAGGCGGGACCTCACGGCCCCCAAAGCCGCCCCACTCCTCATCTTGTAAAGCACTCGCAGAGTTCTTCCCGAAAGTGTCCGCTCCAAAGGTGCAGCTAAGCGACAAACGCTGGGAAGGGGACGGAGGGGTGACTGAGAGCAGCGGGGGCTCCTCGAAAACGAACTCAAATCCCTGGGGCCGGCTAAGCCGCCGCCTGCAGTGCCTGCACCCCATGTGGGTGCCTGCAATGTCCCGGCTGCTCCACTTCTGGCCCAGCTCCCTGCCAGTGGACTGGGAAGGCAGCAGAGGACGGCCCAAGCGCCTGGGCCCCTGCACCCACGTGGGAGACCCCCGAGAAGCTCCTGGCTTCTGCCTGGCCCAGTTCTGGCCACTGCAACCATGGGGGAGTAAACCACGGAAGATCTCTTTCTTTCTCTCTGTCTCTACCTCTCACTCTCTCTCTCTGCAGCTCTGCTTTTCAAATAAATCAATAAATCTTAAAAACAAAAAAACAACCTCCCACGTGACCCCACAATTCTGATGCACACCCAGGATAACTGAACACGAGCTCCCAAGCAACTACTGAGGCTTCCCAGGCTCACGGCAGCCAGAGGTGCAGACAAACGCGTAAGCAGACGCGGACGTCCACAGTGCAGTACTGCAATACGGTGCAGCCTTGAAAAGGAGGGAGGGGCCAGCGCTCTGGTGCAGCGGGTAAAGCCGCCGCCTGCAGTGCCGGCATCTCATATGGGCACTGGTTCAAGTCCCAGCTGCTCCTCTTCTGATCCAGCTCTCTGCTATGGCCTGGGAAAGCAGTAGAAGATGGCTCAAGTCCTTGGGGCCCCTGCACCCACATGGGAGACACAGATGGAGCTCCTGAATCCTGGCTTGATTGGCCCAGCTCCAGCCACTGCAGTCATTTAGGGAGTGAACCAGCGGATAGAAGACCTCTGCGCCTCTCTCTCTCTCTCTCTCTCTCTCTGCCTCTGCCTCCCTCTCTGCAACTCTGCCTTTCAAATAAACAAACAGATCTTAGTAAAATAAAATAAAAAGGCAAGGGGAGTGCCAGGCAGGATGAGAGGGGAGATGAGTTCACCCTGCAGACGGCGGCGGTGGATGGGTGTGCTTACTCCCACTGAGCGCACGCTGGAACAGGGACAACCCCAGCCCGGGGGCCCTCAGGCCCTGAGCAGCCAGGAACGGCTGGCATGAGCTCCCCTCGGGCAGCGCTGTGCCCGCAGAGAGCGGCCGCCGGAGCGCCCTCTGCAGCACGGGAACGCGGCCCCTGGGGCGCCCCCACCTGTGCTGACTGCAGCGCCAGCTCCCCCAGACCTTCTCTGAGCCCTGACACCTGCTGAGGTGCTGGCAGGCAGGCCGGGGTGGGGCCCTCGCTAATGCTGTCACCACCACCCGGGAGGGCACTACAGCCCCTCTACGAGGAGGTCCAGGGCCATCCAGGGTCCATGTGCCTGACCCGGGCCCTCAGACACATTACGTAACCACTGCTCACACACTGACACTGGGACCGGCCGGGCTTCCAACCAGCCATCGGCCCGCCCTGGCACAACACCAGGGGCCGGCCCCCGGGATACGGTAAAGGAGACCCTCACTCGTCACTCTCTGGGAGCTGGCTTTTTTAAAGTTAAAAAATAAAGTCTTCAAAGGATTTTCCTTCAGCTTCCTGCTGCTTCTCCAGGAGGACCAGGTGCTCAGCCCGGCCGTGCCCAAGAGCAGCCTGCAGAAGCCCGGCACGGACGACAGGGGCTTCCCCGCAGCCCCCCGTCTGTGGGCAGCCGGGTGCGGCAGGCGCTGTGCGGCCCTGCTCCAGGCAGCCTGTCACCCACCCACAGGCTCTGCAAGTGTCCTTTCACCAGAATCCCAGACGCCCCCAGGCCACGAAAACCAGCGACCTGCCCGCTCCGCCGCCTCCCGCCGCCTCCCGCCGCCTCCCGCGTCAGCCGCGTTTCTCCCATGGCCAACCAGCACGTCGGAGACCAGCAACAGCAACTGCTCGGACACGTAAGGCCCAAAGTAAACACGGGGTTTCCAATTCCCCATGTTCATCGTAAGGACCAGGCGTTCCAGGAAGCGCATTGCAAGTTCTGACGCACACATTGTACAGATGCCACCACGGCGAGGTCAGGGCCGCTGAGGGTAAACAGGAGTCCACGCGCTGCTGTGGGCAGGTAGAAAGCTGAGTCACCCTGGCCAAGTCTGCCTCCTGCTGCCCGCCTATCTGCACCCAGCAAGTTATAATTAGCACGGGCCTGGGGCAGCCGGCACGCAGCATCTCATAAACAAACAGTCAGAACTGTAGGGCACCCCTCCCGCAGCTCAGCAGGGAGGCGGTGACCAGGCGACAAGACGCCTCACAGCTCATAGGCAAAACGCCCCTGGCCCGGGCACAGAGACGCGATGACTTACAGCCCCACGTGAGCAACGCGGGAGGCCGGCGGCCAAGGGAGTGACGCATCAAAACAGTGCCCTCCCTCACCCCACGCGCCCGACGACGCCTGCTCCCCAGCAGAAGCACAGACCTGCCAGTCAGGGGGCCTTGCTCTCGCCTGCCCCGAGAACACTGCACCCCACGGTGTGAGCCGAGCCGTGCACGCTCCACGCTGTGGGGGCCAGCAAGGCCTAGGGCCTGCGAATTCTGAGCCTCTCACCCAACAGGAAACAGCGTCCTGTCAGGGGTCTAGGGTGTGCCTCCACCCCGTCACACGTGAACTTGGACAGTGCACACCCCTGACGCCAACCAGGCCCCAGCATCTCCCGGAGCATCAGAACCCAAGCATCAGTGCTGTCCCCACCCCCACAGAAACAGAGAGAGATCTCCCACCCTCCCTCCCACCGCTCCACCCCCAAACGGCTGCCACAGCCAGGGCTCGGCCAGGCTGGAGCCGGGAGCCAGGAACTCCATGTAGATCTCCGGGCGGTGGGGTGGGGGGAGGGGGGTACTCCAGCACCTGGCCATCACCTGCTGCCTCCGGGCGCCTTAGCAGGGAGCGGGACAGGAAGTGGAGCAGCGGGGCTGGAACCGGCACATTCGTGGGGGACACATGGGATGCAGCACCCCAGGCCTAGCCCGTAGGATACACGCCAGCACCCTATTCCCGTGTCTGTGGCTGGCTTTTCTCTTCTGGAAAATCCAGTGATCAGAGACAGAGAGCAAACGTTAAACACTGAGGAGTAAACACACGCATCACTCTTTTTTTTTTTTTTTAGATTTATTTATTTGAAAGAGTTACAGAGAAGGAGAGGCAGAGGCAAAGAGAGGGAGAAGGAGAAATCTTCCACTCGCTGGTTCACTCCCCAGATGGCCACAGCGCCAGGGCTGGGCCAGACCAAAGCCAGGAGTCTGGAGCTGCAGGTGGGTCTCCCATGTGGTGCAGGGGCCCAAGCACGTGGGTCATCTGCTGCTGCTTTCCCAGGCCACTAGCAGGGAGCTGGATCGAAGTGGAGCTACAAACCGGCGCCCCTATGGGATGCTGGCTCTACAGGCTGAGGCTTCACCGGCTCCGTCACAGCACTAGCCCCACCAGTCATTCTGACTTGTCCCAACACACTAACAACGGAGCCACCCCCTCACCGCTACCAGGACACTGGACCAGCCAGCCCAAGCCCAGCCTCTTGCTGGTCAAGGCTGGGGGACCAGTGCTGGCTTTCACCTAAGTCAACTTCACTTCGGCCTTATTAGCATCCTCCATAAACAAATGTCAAGTTTAGAAAAGATGAAGTCCTGGGGCTCAAAGAAGTAAGCGCAGACATGCCTGGTGCACAGCACTGCGACAAGTCTCTGACCACAGCCACTGTAGGTTTGGGCCACCTGTCAGCGCCATGCTGGGTTGCCAGCCGTCCCTCCCCTGACCTGAGGAAGTGGGGTGAAGGCTGCCGGGGGGCCGGCGCTGTGGCGTAGTGGGCAAAGCCGCCACCTGCAGTGCTGGCATCCCATACAGGTGCCAGTTCAAGTCCCGGCTGCTCCTCTGCCAATCCAGCTCTCTGCTGTGGCCTGGGAAGGCAGTGGAGGATGGCCCATGTCCTTGGGTCCCTGCACCCACACGGGAGTTCTGGAAGAAGCTCCCGGCTCCTGGGTTTGGAATAGCCCAGCCCCAGTCACTGTGGCCATTTGGGGAGTGAACCAGTGGATGGAAGGCCCCCTCTCCCCCACCTCTCCATAACTCTGCCTTTCAAAATAAACAAATCTTTTTTTAAAATATTTATTTATTTTTTGGAAGTTACACAAGAAGGAGACATGACGTGGGGGGAGGGGAAGGGGTCCTCCATCTGCTGGTTCACTCCCCAGATGGCCACAATGGCCGGAGCTACATCGATCTGAAGCCAGGAGCCAAGAGCTTCTTCTGGTTCTCAACGTGGGTGCCAGTCCCCAAGCACTTGGGCCATCTTCCACTTGTAGAGCAACTGGGCCTCGAATCAGCGCCCATATGGGATGCCTGCACTGAAGGTGGCGGCTTTACCCGCTGTGCCTCAGCGCCGGCCCCAATAAACAAATCTTAAAAAAAAAAAAGGCTGCCAGGACGAACGCACACAGGCTCCCTCGGGACCCAGCTGTGAACCTGTTCGTGCCCCGGGGATGGCAAACGACTACTTAAGCACAAATGTTTTATTCAGCAACTTTCACTACAGTTGAAAGTGTTGCAAAATTCACTATAAATTAAAATTGAATATACACCCTGAGAAAATATTTTACAATGTATTGAGACAACAGCCGGCTGTATAAACAAAACACACAAGGGGAAAACAGAGAGAAGCAAAGGTCACAGATAAGCAGTGAGAGGAACCCTGCAGACCAGCAAACACACGTGTCGAATGCGCACGCTCACCAGCTATCAGGTTAGAAAGGAAGATGGCAGTGCTGCACCCACACCGGCCCAACTGTCAAAGAGCGATCGTCCGTCAGAACTTAGCGGGCCAGCACTAACTGGGAAAGTGAGCGTGCCGGATCGCCATGGCGGCTACTTGGTGACCACGCACCTGACCACCTAGGCTCCACCCTGTCGCCCACGCACGTCCTGCGGTCAGGTGTGCGCACAGGCAACCCTCCCCCAGGAACCAGCCGGGCACCGCACAGCCATCGCCCCAGCAACACCACTTCCAGACACAGTGTGGCTCTCCTCCACTGCTGTGATCTTCTAACATCCACGTATTCACTTGAAAGGCAGGAGGACAGAGAGGGGGCAGGCGGGGGAGAGATCTCCACTGCTGGTTCCATCCCCAGATGGCCCAGGAACCTGGAGCTCCACCCGGTCTCCCCCGTGTGTGGCAGGGGCCCAAGCGCCTGGGCCGCCTCCCCCGCTTCCCCAGGTGCTTCAGCCACAGCTGACCTGGAAGGGGGAAGGCAAGAGTCCCCGCACACACGTGGGATGCCCACATCGCAGGCAGGCGCCACCGTGCTGGCCCCACAGGGGAGTTTTCAAACAAATACGCACCCGAAGATTATCAAGTTGTTGAATGTCATACTGTATACAATGGAAAAATAAGATAAGCTAATTTAAAAGACCAAACTAAATGTAATAAAACGGGCAGAACTCGCAAACACAAGTTGACAGAGATTAAAAAGAAAAACAGGCAGAATGACGCCTACAGTGTGATCTCGTTCCACAAATTAAAGGACCACCATCACAGGCGACAGACAGGCGTCCGCACCACCACAGGCGACGGACAGGCGTACACACCATCACAAGTGACAGACAGGCGTCCGCACCACCACAGGCGACGGACAGGCGTACACACCACCACAGGCGACAGACAGGCGTGCACACCATCACAAGTGACAGACAGGCGTCCGCACCATCACAGGCGACAGACAGGCGTGCACACCATCACAGGCGACAGACAGGCGTCCGCACCATCACAGGTGACAGACAGGCATCTGCACCACCACAGGCGATGGACAGGCATCCACACCACCACAGGTGACGGACAGGCGTCCGCACCACCACAGGTGACAGACAGGCGTGCGCACCACCACAGGCGACAGACAGGCGTCCGCACCATCACAGGTGACGGACAGGCGTACACACCACCACAGGTGACGGACAGGCGTCCGCACCACCACAGGTGACAGACAGGCGTACACACCAAAACAGGTGACGGACAGGCGTGCGCACCATCACAGGCGACATTCACACCATCACAGGTGACGGACAGGCGTGCGCACCACCACAGGCGACATTCACACCATCACAGGCGATGGACAGGCGTACACACCACCACAGGCGACGGACAGGCGTGCGCACCATCACAGGTGACGGACAGGCGTGCGCACCATCACAGGCGACATTCACACCATCACAGCTGACGGGCTGCGCACATGGCCCGGAACCGCTCACAGCACACAGGACGGCGGTGATTCCGGAGAGGGAAGGGGAGGCAGTGACACGGGACCTGGGCTCGGGCGGAGATGACCGCTCGGCAGGAGAACCAAGAGCCCCACAGGCTCGGACGCTGGGCTGCACCCGCTCCGCAGCTGTGCCGCTCTGCTCCCGAGTCCCACGCCGTCCCACAGTGCCGGCACCGGGCGTGTCCCCGCTCCCTACCTCCCTTAGCAATTCTACGAATCCCCGAATCCCCCCCAGCCGCAGTCCCAGCTCGGCTCCCCTGCCATGCACGATCCAGACAGGGGCGGGGACGTCACTGCCCAGGCCTGGCGTCAGCGGGGACAAAGTGCCGGGAGCGAGCAAGGCGGGGCTCCCGGAGGAGCGCGGCGGGACCTCTCCACCCCACTCCAGAACGCTTAAAAAAAGGAAGGCCCCTTTTCCTGCCACGCCAATGTCACGGACATTCCGAGTTCCTACAAACCTGCAACACAAACGCCCCACCAGGAAACCACACAGGAAAAGACCGCGCGGGAATTCTCGAGGAGTGCGACCCACGCGGGAGCCACGCCTGCGCGAGTGCGGCCTTGCCAGGGCCCGGGGCCGCACCTGGCCGCCCCCCGCCCCCGGAGGAGGCCGGGCGCGCGGCACACGCCAACACGCGAGGCCGGGCAGCGTGCAGAGCCGCGCGGGGACGCGCCAACTCCCGAGCCCCGCAGCCTCGCACGGCGAAACGCACGCGTGGCTCGCGCAGGAGTGGGGCAGCGCTGCCTCCCGGGGCGCAGAGCGGGCGCGCGCGCGACGGCGGCAGCCGCTGCGGGACGCCCGCCCCGCGCGCCCGGGGCCGGCCGGAGGCCCGACACGCAGCCCCGCTCCGCCGGCCCCCGAGACCCCCGGCCCGGGCGCGCGCCGCACTCACCCTCCCGGCAGCGCCGCCTCCAGATGGTGTCGGTGTGCAGGATGCGGCGGAACTTGGAGCAGACCTGGGCCAGGCTGGGCAGGTCGGTGCCGGGCAGCGAGGCGAAGATCTCCACCAGCAGCTCGGGCGGCAGCTCCAGCAGCGAGCAGCGCGGGGGCGGCGGCGAGGGGCCGGCGCACGGGCCGCCCCCGACCCCGGCCAGCGGCGCCGCGCTCGCCTCGATGCGCTCCTCCTCGGGGTCCGTGTCCGGCTCGCTGTCGGCCGCCGCCGTCTCGGCCGGGCCCCGGCGCTGCTGGCGGCGCCGGCAGCCGCGCGACGGGCCCACGCCGCAGAGGCGAGCGCACACCGCCATGCCGCCGACTGACGGAGCCGGCCGGACGCCGCGCGCCTGTGCGCACGCGCGGAGGCCCCGAGCGAGCGAGGCACGCAGACACCGCCCCGCGCCCGAGCCGACCCCGCCCCCGGAGCCCGGGAACGCCCCTTCTGGGCGGAGCGGGGCCGCCGGTCACGCCCCCACCGGGCTGAGCGGCGCCGCGGAGCCTGGCCACGCCCCGTCGGGCGGGGCTACGGGGTGGAGCGGGGCGCCGGGCACGCCTCCACATAAATCAGACTGGGGAGACGAGGAAAACGGCGACCCTGCGAGACACCCCGCGCGGCTACCCGGGGTGGGTGGGGTCTACGCTCTCCCGAGGAAAGGACTAGAAACCACATCAAGACAGTAGCGCATGCTGGGAACAAAACAATGCGGATGCCCCGTGTGAGGATCGAACTCACGACCTTCAGATTATGAGACTGACGCGCTACCTACTGCGCTAACGAGGCTCCTAGGCAACCGGCTGGCGCGCGAGTCTTTGGAGTGGCTCGCAAGCCTCGCCTCGGCCCCCGCCGCGCGGCCAGGGTGTCGGTGTCCATGCGTCCGCCTTACGACCGCGTGCGGCTGCTTGAGCGTGAGACCGTGCACACCCGCAGCGCTCCACGCACGCCAGGGGCACCGCCGACTGCTCCCGCGAGGCGGGCGCTCATCCCCGCCCCGGCCTCCCGCCCGCCGCCGGCGCTCCCAGGAGCACGGGACCCGGACGCTTCCCTGCTCCGCACGCCCTCCGGAGCCTGTGGCTCTGGGAAACCTGAAAGTCACCCAACGAGCACTGTGCGCCCGGCCCGAGGGCCACACCCCGCCTTCCGCCGCAGGTACGCCGGCCTCCCAGCCCGCGGCCGGCCGCCCACCCACGCCCCGCTCCTCGGCCCCCCGCTGTCCCCCGGAGGAGCGTGGCCCAGGGCGTGGTAAGGCCCTGGAGCTGTAGCACCCTCCGTGCACGGGGGGGGGGGGGGGGGGGTGCTCACACCCGCACGACCCGGGAATGTTTGCCGACCACAAGTTTGCTAAGTGGGAAACAGGACGAGCCGCACTCACTGAGAACACAGGTGCATTTTCAGCTCGAGCCTCAAAGTGGGAAGTGTCTCACCCAGCAGACACATGGGCAAACTCCACCAAGACCAGGGGGTCTCCAAAAAAGCCATGGGAAATGGGTTTTCTGGGGAAAGAGTGTGTGGAGGTCAGAAGTCCTTGCCCCTACTACACTGAGTTCCTCTCACTCTTTTCCCACAGCTTTTTGAAGACCTGGGCATTTACAAACTTAGTCGGCCGTGGGCTGCTTTCCGTGGGCATCCGTGGATTCCTCTACCACAGGAAGAAACCTGCCCCCTCTACACTCTGCTAGGAGCCGGGTATACAAAGACTAAGAAAACCCGTTGTCCTCCCCGGCCAAGGAGCTTGGAGTTTGCTGAAGGCACAACATAATCTGGCCAAATGTCCACGTTTAGAATAGCTGCACCAGCCTCTGTGCAACTACACAATGAAAGGATCTGTATGTCCTATAAATCATAGGCATGTCTTAAGATTTCATTTGTTTGAGAGTTACAGAGAGAGGGAGAGAGAGATCTTCCATTTGCTGGCTCACTCCCCAAACAACCGCAAAGGCCAGAGCTGAGCTGATCCGAAACCAGGAGCCAGGAGCTTCTGCCATGTCTCCCACACAGGTGCAGGGGCCCAAGCACTTGGGCCATCTCCTGCTGCTTTCCCAGGCCACAGCAGGGAGCTGGACCAGAGGAGAGCAGCCGGACACTAATCAGCATCCATATGCCGGCGCTGCAGGTGGAGACTTGACCTACCACGCCAGCCCCCATTTTACATATATACATACATATTTGTCTTATAAATTAAAGCAAGGGCTGGAGTTAGCCAGAACCTTGAGGGAACAATGCTCTGCAATGACAGGACAGCTGCTGTCCCGGCACACTGAGCAGGCGAGGCACGCGAGCACTTTCCACCATTTTCCTCCTGGCGTGCTGGGCCCCGGGCTGAGGCTGCAGGGCACTGGATTAGTCCTGGGCCCGGGAGTGGGGGAGAGAGGCGGAAGCAGAAGCCGGGACAGTCGGAACCCCTGGAACATGGAAGCAGCCACGGGCTGTGCCCACCCACACACGTGACGAAAAGAAGACTGGCTGCGAGAGCCTGTGCCCCTCGTGCGGACGGGACTGTGCCGTGGGCCGTGGGGGCTGGATTCACACGCAGACACCTTCCAGTCCCTTAGGGAGCGCTGTGCCCCCACAAAGTGCAGCGGGGAGGGTGCGTGCGCTCTAGGACGAGGAAAACTGGACCCAAGACAGCCTTGGCTTCAGCACCCTGCGTTCGGGGAAGCTCACAGCAGCTAAGGAAACCACCGGGACGCAGGGCAGGCGCTTTTCAGCTGGTGGCCGCAGAAGTCACGGTGTTGGGGCGGGCGCTGGGGCGCGGCGGGGTAAGCTGCAGCGTGACACTGGCATCCCACGGCCGAGCACACGTCTGACTCCTGCTGACGCACCGGGAAGCAGCAGAGGCTGGCCCAAGGCTCGGGCCCTGCATCCACAAGGGAACGCAGACGGAATGCAGGCTTCCGGCCTCAGCCCGGATCAGCCCTCGCCGTGCAGCCCTCCAGGGAGTGAACCGCCGGGTGTCACGCTGCCTGTCAAAATAATTAAATCTTAAAGAAAAATCACGGTAACTGCAGCCACACTAGTTCTCAGAACGCAGATGTGAAAACAATGACATCTTCCCACCACTCAGAAGAAACGGGGGAAGAGGGAACATCGTAAAGCTGAGCGAGCTCCCCCGCCGCACCAGGCCCACCCCTGGACGCAGCATCTGCACAAAGGAGCAAAGCGCCCCGCCCCACCAGCTGCGGAAGTGAGTGGCTTCAGTGCCGCCACCGCAGCTTCCGAGGCCCCGGGGAGGACGCTCCCTAAGGGAGTGTCAACTCCGAAACCCTCCTGGCCCAGTCCTGTCTGAGAATAGCTCCGGGCACTCCCGCACTCCTCTGGAGCAAGACTTGTTTGTTTACTTGTTCTAAAGAGCAGAGATGACGTCAGGAGTGATTGGATAAGTGGCCAATAGAAGCCCAGACAACAGACAGGGGACTGTCTCCACCAATCGGGACGAGGAGAGGCGGGACCGTCAGGGCGGGCCAGCTCCCTGTCCAGCGTGCCCTCCATATTGAGTGTGGCAAGTTTCTCTGATGTTTACGCTGTGCAGTCGGCGTCTCCTGCGCCATCTAACAGCCTCCCAGGGAAGACGGACACCGCGTTCAACTCTGAGCAGTGCCAGTCACTTCATGGGGCGAAAAAAGGAACAGAGTGGGAATTATTTATTTAAAACTGCCAGCCCCCGGCTTCCAGAACGCCTGCTCTTCACAAGCACCTTGGAATTCCTGGGGGAGCATTGCATACGTTAAAATACAACCTTTTATTTTATTTTATTTTAGACAGGCAGAGTTAGACAGTGAGAGAGAGAGAGAGAGAGAGAGATCTTCCTTCCGTTGGTTCACTCCCCAAATGGCTGCTACGGCCGGCGCACCGCACTGATCCAATGGCAGGAGCCAGGTGCTTCTCCTGGTCTCCCATGTGGGTGCAGGGCCCAAGCACCTGGGCCATCCTCCACTGCACTCCCGGGCCACAGCAGAGAGCTGGACTGGGAGAGGGGCAACCGGGACAGAATCCGGCGCCCCGACTGGGACTAGAACCCGGTGTGCCAGCACCACAGGCGGAGGATTAGCCCAGTGAGCCGCGGCGCCAGCCTAAAATAAAACTTTTAAAGAATTATCTCAGGAAACACTATTATTTCCATTGTTTCTGCTACTGATGGAGAAAACCACACAGTGCCTATGTGAGTCGTCTTCACATGACCCATGAGCAACACTCACTCGCCGCCCTCCACGGCACTCTGGTAAGTGATCTGGGTCTCGGCAACGTCTCCCTGCCCTCAGGCACACGTGTGCGAACACGGGTTAGCAATCTGCGTTACTTGCGTGGAGACAATGCTCTGAGCCAGTGGCAGCCACAGCTTGGGGTCAGGGATGTGTGGTTTTGGGTTCGAGTTGGCAGGAGAAATTAGGGGCCCCGCGGCAGAGCCTCTGCACGCCTGAGCGGAGCAAGCATGGGAGTCTGCTCGCCCGTCCACCTCTGCGTGCCAGGCACGGAGTCCCTCCCTCTCCTCGCATTCGCACAGTCCCCGCTCGGGAAGGAGTGGACCTGCGCCAGGAAGGCACTCAGCAGGCGGCACTGAGGATCCCAGATCCTCTGAGAGGAACGCGGAGTGCAAGCCGTGCTCCGGAGATTTCAAAACGGATGCTGTGTTTGGCAAAACCGTAGGGACATAATTAGGGCTTACTGAAAAATGTTTCTCCCAATTTTCAAAGACAAAACAACGAAACGGCAAACATCAAACGCTGCCGGCTGCGAGCTGGAACCCAGAGCACCAAGGTTTCCCGTGGAACTGCCTGGACCACATACACTGTTCAAGGACTGCTCACCACATGGGATCAGAGATGTGTCAAGGTAAAACCTGTGACGGAGGCCGGAGCTGTGGCGCAGCGGGCAAAGCCCTGGCCTGCAGTGCCGCCATCCCATATGGCCACAGGTTCGAGTCCCGACTGCTCCTCTTCCGATCCAGCTCTCTGCTGTGGCTGGGAAGGCAGTGGAAGATGGCCCAAGTGCTTGGGCCCCTGCACCCGTGTGGGAGACCCGGAAGAAGCTTCTGGCTCCTGGCTTTGGATCGGCTCAGCTCTGGCCCTTGTGGCCAATTGGGGAGTGAATCAGAGGATGGAAGACCTCTCTCTCTCTGCCTCTCCTCTCTCTGTGTAACTCTGCTTTTCCAATAAATAAATAAATCTTCGGGGAAAAAAAAAACATGACAGAAAGAGAAGGAAAAAACACAGAGGCTCGTGCGCAGGGACAGAGCCCAGCGCAGCCACCGCAGGCTCCCGGCACGGCATCGTGAGAAGTCTACCTGGCATCGTCCAGGCTTCCAGGCCTTGACGTCTCCACCCTCCAGCGCAGCACCGGACAGACTTGGAGAGTTTCCCGAGGAGCTGACGGGCTCAGTCTCCCTCCTCGGGGGAGTGCAGAGAACAGCAGAGCGAGGGCTGACACCCGGCCCAACGCCTCCGGGCGGTCCCCCC
>CM027395.1:51955748-51978766 GCA_015711505.1 Sylvilagus bachmani
CAGGCGGCCCCCTCCTCTCCCCGGGGTCGGCTCGGGCGGCCCCCTCCTCTCCCCGGGGTCGGCTCGGGCGGCCCCTCCTCTCCCCGGGGTCGGCTCGGGCGGCCCCTCCTCTCCCCGGGGTCGGCTCAGGCGGCCCCCTCCTCTCCCCGGTGGTCTGCGGGCTCCCAGGGCCGGGGGCCGGGCGAGCCGCCATCGCCCTTCCTTCCGTTCAGCCTCGCCCTGTGAGCCCACTCCAGTCAGCCTGTCACCCTAAGAAAGGTCAGATCAGAGCCCGGGCCAGCAGCGCTTCCAGAACGTTCCAAGCACGAGGCGGCCGCCGGCCCTGGCCCACACGGCGCGCCGGTCTCCTCAGGGGCCGCCCCGGGACCCCGGGGGGACGCGCGCGCGGGGCCAGCGGCTGACCGGCCGACCGCGAGGCCCGGGGGCAGGGCGCGCTGTCGGGCCCGGGACCGGGTCACCAGCCTCCCGGAGCCGGGGCGGCGGCTCGCCCACCTCCCGGCGCGCACGCCCCGCCGCCGCCCGGCTCCGCAGCCCGAGCGCGCACGCGCAGAAGCGGGTTCCGCCACGCCCGCCGGGCGGGGCCTCGGCCGGCTCGGGCTCCGCCCCCGGGGACGCGCCGCGGGTCACCTGACCGGTGCGGGCCGAGCCGACGCAGGGAGTCGCCGGAGCCGGAGCCGGAGCCGCCGGACCCTCCGCCTGCCCGCCATGCCGTCGGAGAAGACCTTCAAGCAGCGCCGCACCTTCGGTGGGTGTCCGGCGGCGCGCGGACGGGGCGGGGTAGGGCCGGCGGGGGCTGGGGGCCGCGGAGGGCCGGGGGTCGGAGGAAGGCCGGGGCGCGGAGGGCCGGACCGGGCTGGGCACGGCCGTGGAGGGCTGGGGGCCGCGGAGGGCCGGGGGTCGGAGGAAGGCCGGGGCGCGGAGGGCCGGACCGGGCTGGGCACGGCCGTGGAGGGCTGGGGGCCGCGGAGGGCCGGGGGTCGGAGGAAGGCCGGGCCGCGGAGGGCCGGACCGGGCTGGGGGCTGCGGGGGCCGCGGGGCCGGACCGTGAGGGCTCGGGGTACCGGCAGACGCGGGCGGGCCGGGGCAGTCGAATCCCGCGCGCGCTGCGGGGGGCCGGCCTGAGCCTGCGTGGACCCGGGCGGCTGCGGGCGCCGTCTCCCGACCCGAAGCCCACCCTAGGCCAGCGGCCCGGCGCTGGGTCGCTTCCGTCGCGGGATGTGCCCCGCACGAGGGCGAGGCGGACGGGGTCGCGCCCGTCCGAAGCTGACAGCTGTGCGGTGGCCGCCGCGGGCTGGGGAGCGCGCTCCGGGCCCCACGTTACAGGGGCGCGGGGGGCCCGCGTGCCTTCCTTTGGGTGTGGGTTTTGCAGATTTCGTTATTGACAGGTGCTTGTCGTGTCGTGTGGAAGAACCAGCTGGGGATGACAGACATCTTTGCCAGGAGCCTCCTGGTCGCTGGCTCGCCAGAGCCGGGGCCTTTTTTGCTTAGAGATTTTCTCATGAGTGACTTAGCGATCTCGGAGCGGCTGGCTCTCCTGGGAGCCTGGGTGGTGTCTGGCACCTGGGAGTTGACGGGGCATTGTGGGGGAGAGGACACTGCCTTGTCTTCTGGCTGCTTATAGTGTTTTTAGAGCCTTCTGGGAAATGCCCGTGAAGACCGTGTCACAGTCGGAAAAGTGAGGGCCACACGTTGGAACGGGAACTGCCCCGGATCCTGAGTGGCCCTGGCCGTGGGCCAGCACGTCTGTCGTTCCCCACTCGAGTGTCTTCCACGGAATTTTCAGGTTTCCCCTGACTCACTGCTGCACTGCCCAGGGTCTCTTTAAGAGCCCCTTGCAGGGGCCAGCGCGTGGCTCACTTGGTTAATCCTCCGCCTGCGGCACCGACATCCCATGTGGGCACCAGGTTCTAGTCCCGGTCGGGGCGCCGGATTCTGTCCCGGTTGCTCCTCTTCCAGGCCAGCTCTCTGCTGTGGCCCGGGAGTGCAGTGGAGGATGGCCCAAGTGTTTGAGCCCTGCACCCCATGGGAGACCAGGAGAAACACCTGGCTCCTGGCTTCGGATGGGCGCAGCGGCCACTTTGGGAGTGAACCAACGGAAGGAATACCTTTCTCTGTTTCTCTCTCACTGTCTAAACGCTACCTGCCAAAAAAAAAAAAAAAAAAAAGAGCCCCCTTGCAGAGCCGTGTCAGCGTGCAGCGGCGTGGCTGTCTGCGCGCCTCGCCTTGGGTGACTTGGACAGAGTCGGAGCCCACGTGGAGTTGCAGCCCAGGGGCCTGCGCCCCCTCTCCCCAGGTCAAGCTGAGTGTGGCTCGGAATTGCTGGATTCAGAGAGTGGAGTGGATTTTAGAGCTGACTCCAAACAGCTCCTTCTATTGCTGGGGGAAGCTGGGGGGGGGGGCAGAGGTGAGGCCCCCGTCTGCCTGAAGCTCCCAGGTGATTCCTCAGGCAGCGGTGGGGACCGACACTGGGAGTCAGCACCATCGTGTGTCTCTTCAGCTGCAGTCTTGGGCCACTTCCTGCTCCAGTGCCCTCGTTACACTGATACGTAACTGAGGATGGTAAACAGGCTGTTCCCGGCTTCTTGTGTGTGTTCTGGGAAGTTCACTCTTTTTAAAGACTTAATCATTTGAGAGGTAGAGTTACAGAGAAGGGGGGGAAGAGAGAGAGGTCCTCCACCCACTGGTTCACTCCCCAAATGGCCGCAACAGCTGGAGCTGAGCCAGTCCAAGCCAGGAGCTTCTTCCAGGTCTCCCACGTGGGTGCAGGGGCCCGAGGACTTGGGCCATCTTCTGCTTTCCCAGGGCACAGCAGAGAGCTGGATCGGAAGAGGAGCAGCCAGGACAGGAACCAGTGCCCGTATGGGATGCCGGCACTGCAGGCGGAGGCTCAGCCCACTACCCCCCAGCGCCGGCTCCTGCAGGTTCACTCCAACAGCTCCAAGTGCCGTGACAGGCTGGAGAGTGAGACGTGGGGCGAAACCCGGCACCAGGAACTTGGACGGGGTTGGGGTCGATGCGATGGAGATCAGTGGCAGTTCACAGGTGCTCAGCGCTTCCCTAAGTGGAGTGATCCCGGACGATGTTTAATTTCCCTTTAGATGTTCTAGGCTATCACAAAGCGACTGCAAGTGATACCTTGCTAAATAACACGCCGTAGACCAGCTTTTTTTTTTTTTTTGAGAGCAAAAGCGAGGTTCATGTGCTCGTTCATTCCCCACATCAGTGCCTGCCCAGGGCCAGAGCCGGGAGCTCAGGACCCCCAGACGCGGCACAGCGGGGGCTCTGCTGCATCTTACCCGCTAGACAGCAAGCCTTTCTGCCCTCCAGTTCTCTAAGGCGTCTCAAGGTTCTTGGAGGCCGAGGGAAGGGACCTTTGTCCAGCAGCTTCACTGGCCGTGGTGAGCCTGGGCCCGGGGGAGCAGGTGACTGAGCCGGAGCCCTGACCGACAGGGCAGTCTGGAGGCGGACGAGCAGCGGGCGGAGGGGCAGTTGCGCTCCCGAGCTTGGATCCATGTGTCCCCTGACAGGGCAGGTGCTCCCCTGAGCTCGGATCCGTGTGTCCCCTGACAGGGCAGGTGCTCTCCCGAGCTCGGATCCGTGTGCTCCCTGACAGGGCAGGTGCTCTCCTGAGCTCGGATCCGTGTGCTCAGTGTCTGCTTAGCTTCAGAGCGGGCCGCTCATTAGGAAACCACACACCCTTACTTGTTTTGAAAAGTGACGCCTTAGCGTACCACAGTAAGGGCTTCCAGAAGTTCACGGAACTTTTAAAAAATGAGTGTACACGTGTGTGTGTGCGTGTACACGTGTGTGTGTGTGTGCGTGCGTGCGCGTGTGCGCATGGGTGTACATGAAAGGTGGAGTGAGAGATCTTCCATCCACTGGTTCATTCCCCAAATGGCCACAGCAGCCAGGCTGCAGGCAGGAGCCTGGGGCTCCACCCCGGTCTCCCACGTGGGTGGCAGGAGCGCCAGCTCTCAGCCCTTGTCCACTGCTCCCTGGACTCGTGAGCAGGAAGCTGGCTCTGGGAGCAGAGAGGCTGGGACTGGAATGGGCATCCGGCAAGCAGTGCCAGCGTCGCAGGGGGGGACTGCCCGCTGCAGCACACCACCCTTGAATCCTCCTCTCCCACGGCGCCCTGGGCTGCTCCTGTGCCAGCCGTCCTCGGGGACCGTGCTGTGCCACTCGCTGTTTACCTCGAGGGACACACTTGTCTGCTCTGCACCTCAGTTTCTCCACCTTTTTCTTTTTTGAAATTTTTATTATTTATTTGAGAAAGATTTACAGAGATAGAGGGAGAAACAGAAAGGTCATCTGTCCACTGGTTCACTTCCCAAATGGCTGCAGGGCCCACGCACTTGGGCCATCATCTGCTGCTTTCCCAGGCCACAGCAGGGAGCTGGAGCGGCCGGGACTCGGAACCAGCGCCCATGTGGGATGCCGGCCCTGCAGGCGGCGGTTCAGCCTGTTCTGCCACAGCATCAGCCCAGCTTCTCCACCTTTGATAATCATCTTGTCTTTTCCTTTTGGGCTGTACTTGAGGATGACCAGGGCTAAAGCTTTCTTCAACACTGTTGCTCTTACTTTGAAACCTTCCATTTAGAGCCTTGGGTTTCCCTTCTCCACATGAACCTGTTTCCTTGAGTGAAAAGTCTCTTCCCCTCTGCCCAAATGTTTCCACAGTTAGATCTATTGTGGTTTTTTTTTTTTTTTTTTTTTTTTTTTTTTTTACAGGCAGAGTGGACAGTGAGAAAGAGAGAGAGACAGAGAGAAAGGTCTTCCTTTGCCGTAGGTTCACCCTCCAATGGCCGCTGAGGCCGGCGTACCGTGCTGATCCGAAGCCAGGAGCCAGGTGCTTCTCCTGGTCTCCCATGGGGTGCAGGACCCAAGCACTTGGGCCATCCTCCACTGCACTCCCGGGCCACAGCAGAGAGCTGGCCTGGAAGAGGGGCAACCGGGACAGAATCCAGCGCCCCGACTGGGACTAGAACCTGGTGTGCCGGCACCGCAGGTGGAGGATTAGCCTAGTGAGCCATGGCGCCGGCCTAGGGTAAGCTTTTTAAATATGAGGATGCTCCAGGGCACGTTAGAGTTATTGTTAGAGTAAATAAACGAGGTTGCAGTTTCCTCTGGACATTAAAACAGCAGCAAGGTCAGAAGCTATGTCTAGATGCTACCGCGTTCTCATTTCTTTGGAAGGCAGAATGGCAGGCAGAGTGGGAGAGAGGAGAAGGGGACCGTCCCCCTGCTGGCTCACTCCCCAGATGGGCGCAACAGCAGGGCTGGGCCAGGCCAAAACCAGGAGCAGCGGGCTCCCTCCTGGTCTGTGGGGGCGGCAGGTGCCCCTGCACCGGGCAGGGCCTCGCCGCCTCCCGAGCTGCATTAGCAGGAAGCTGAACTGGAAGTGGCTCCTGGTCGCGGGTTGGCGCAGCACCAGCCTTTGCAGCCATTTCAGGAGTGAATCAGTGGGTGGGAGATCTCTCCCTCCCCCTCCCCCCCTCCCCCCTCTCTACTTCTAACTTTGTCATTCAAATAAATAATCTCCAACATTTTTCTGGGAAAAGATGTTCTTTCTCTAACTCTGCCTTTCAAATAAAGACATCTTTAAAAAAGAAATCCTAGAGAAAGATGCCTTGGTCGCCGCGCAGTCTGTGGGAGCACGCGCCTCCTGCCCTCACGCTCACGTGTCATTTCCCTGCAGAGCAGCGAGTGGAGGACGTCCGGCTCATCCGGGAGCAGCACCCCACCAAGATCCCGGTAGGTGGCTCCCGCGCACTGCTCGGTTTGCTGGCTTAACAAGCCGCATGGAACCCCTTCAAGAGAAAGGGACGGACGGGGCACTGGGGCTGTTCTTGTTTTACTGCGGAGAGAAGGAGCCACACAGGCCAAGTCGGTAACGAGCAGGGCTGCCTGGCAGGAGAGAGGCTGGGAGTGCCGGGCCCAGGCGTGGGCCTCTGCGGAGCCGCGTGCGGGGTGTCTGGTCTGAAACGGGCTTGCTGAGGCACGAGCGGTAGGAGTGGTTACAGATGGTCCTACCCTGGGTTTCTGGACAGCCTAGGCTCCAGACCTGGTTCAGGGTTTGCCAAGTGACGGGGCCCCAGTTGCTGACATTCGGAAAGGAGTTGGGCCCTCCCCTGAAAGGGGAGGGGAACCCACCTCGTGTGCTTGTGGCCAGGATTCACAGAATTCTGAGCAGGTGGCAGCCGCCTTGTACAGACTGAGCCTGCCTCTCGCCAGCCCTGCAGGCCGCCTGGAGCACCTGCCCCCGCTCTGCAGCTTCCGTGTGTGGCTTCTGCCCGGGCAGTTCTGGCCCAGGGTGGAAGTGAGGGCTTCCGGGTGCACACGGGAGAGGGGTGGGCAGCTCCGCTTCTCCCAGCTGCACGGCACCCCAGCGGAAGACACTGAATCCTCACCCTGGGGGGGCCTGGCCACCAGGTGAGCCACCGCGGGCCTCTCCGAGGCAGGACCGTCGTGGAGCGGAGCTCGGCTGAGTGCCTCTCCCTCCAGCAGCAGCAGCGACCTCTGCAGACGGCGCGTGCCCTCTGTGCTCAGATCTCACGGTGCCCAGAACTGAAACAGTTTTTTCTCCATAGCATGGCAAGGAGTTAGTGGATTTAATTCATGATGTGGGAATATTCTTGTTCCGTGTGGAATTCAAGGGACTCACTTGAGTTAACAGCCATTAGAGGAACGTTGGGAATATTGTCCAAAGTCAAGGCTCTGGAAGTTGTCCTCCGGACGACTGCTTGCTCGTCACATGTCCACCCAGCACGTAGTGGGGAAGAGAAACGGTCCCTGGTGCCAGAGCCGAGCTCACCGAGCCTCACGACTTTGTGGATGCACACGCGCCGTGTCTCAGGGGATGGTGGTGTTGGAGCCGACGGCACTGCCTCTGCACGGCTGAGTTAGCGACCGGATGCCGGTGACCCCTGTGGAAGCAGAGCTGTCCCACCGTCCAGGGTGGCACAGAGCGGAGGAGCACGAGCCCGGCCGGGCGCCGCGGGCCGTGCCACGGTGGGCTCCACGCAGCCTTCCCCACTCATCGCCCTCTCCGAGTCTTGTCGATGAGATTCTGCAGGCACTTGTTCCAGTTTGCCTTACGGGTAAAGCGTTTTTCCATTCACATTATAGCCACTAGGGTTTCCTCTGGGCAGTACGTTTTGCCTTTTTTTAAAGATTCAGTGATTCGAAAGGCAGAGTGATGGTGTGAGTCAGTCTTCTACCCGCTGGCTCACTCCCCACAGGCCTCGACAGCCGGGGTCTTCCATGTGGGTGCAGGGGCCCAAGCACCTGGACCATTCCCCACTGGGTTCCCAGGATGAGCAGGGAGCTGGATCGGAAGAGGAGCAGCCAGGGCTGGAACCGGCGCTGCAGGCGGTGGCTTCAGCCCATTCACCGCAGTGCCGCCCCAGTGAGTGTCTCTGACTTCTCCTGCGCTCCATCCGAGCTGGTCCCCGAGCTCACGGACAGACGGGGCGGGAGGACCGCGTTCTGAGCTGGTCCCCGAGCTCACGGACAGATGGGTGGGAGGACCGCGCTCTGAGCTGGTCCCCGGTCTGCTTCTTCTCACGGGGGAGCGTGTTTTTCTGGGTTTCAGATTCCAGTAGCAGACACACACAGCCAAGTAAGCAGCTTTCCGCAGGGCGCATCTCCAGTGCAGCGCTGTGCTCGCGCGGGTCTGTGAGAGCCGACCGCTGGTGGGCGCGGATCCACACCAGAGCCGTGAGGAAGCAGTTTCCCACGAGCCGGGGACGGTCGGGGCCGCCACTCTCCACTGCGGACCGTTTTGATCCTCTGGCTTCTCTCGTAGGTGATAATAGAACGGTACAAGGGTGAGAAGCAGCTCCCTGTCCTGGATAAAACCAAGTTCCTTGTCCCCGATCACGTGAACATGAGCGAGCTCGTCAAAATCATCAGGTACCGCCCCTGGGTTTGGGCCTCCTCCCGGGCGTCTCCTGGCTGACCTGTGCCGGCTGACCAAGGCTTCTTGTGCTCCTTCCCGCCGCGGGTCCCAGGTCCCCGGGGTAGGCGTAGCCTTTAGGAGCAGCGCAGCGGGTGAGCGGGTGCGGGCGTGGCTGCGGCGGCTCAGGTCTCGGAACGGTTTGCACGGTTTTGAGCTGGTTTCCTCACGTGAGACCCTAACAAACAGCCGTACAGACCAGATTAAACCAGCTCAGGAAGGCAGTAAGAACCATCAGTGATTCTAATTTTTTTTTTTTTGAAGGCAGAGTTACAGATGGAGGGAGGGAGGGAGTCAGTCTCCCATTTTCTGCTTCACTCCCCAGATGGCCGCAGTGGTCGGGGCTGGGCCAATGCAAAGCCAGGAGCCTGGAGCTTCCTCTGGGTCTCCCATGTGGGTGCAGGGCGCAAGCACCTGGGCCGTCTTCTCCTGCATTCCCAGGCCACAGCAGAGAGCTGGACCGGAAGTGGAGCAGCCAGGACTTGAGCCGACCCCGTTTTAACTAATGTTGATCATGAACATGATCCTGGAGAAGCCCTGATGCTGTGAGGCTGCCCGCCCCTCCCTCCTGAGCACCCCCGGCTCCCGCACCGCCCCCCTCACTGTGATGTCACTCCGCAGGAGGCGTCTGCAGCTCAACGCCAACCAGGCCTTCTTCCTGCTGGTGAACGGGCACAGCATGGTGAGCGTCTCCACGCCCATCTCCGAGGTGTACGAGAGCGAGAAGGACGGCGACGGCTTCCTGTACATGGTGTACGCCTCCCAGGAGACGTTCGGGGCGAGGCCGCCGCACGGCGTCTAGTCCTCCCGGGGAAGGGATGCGGCCAGCGCGACCGACGTCCACCTATCAGCCCATTCAGCTAGTGTCCCGCCTAGGCAGGTGTAGGAAGTTGTTTTTGTCTTTCAAGCAGAAAACCAGCTCCGAGGGAGTGCATCGTCAGCGTTGGGAAAGTGTGATTTAGCCGAGGCTGTTTTGTTTTCCGATTTCAGGAGTTTAAAAATAAAATACTTTGCATTCTGAGTCGCCAGTAAAATAGGCCGCCACATCTTTCAGCGCTCTTCTGTCCCGTGTCCCAGCGCAGTCAGGCGGGCAGTCCTCGCCCGCTGTCCTTGCTGTTAGAAGGGGCTCCGCCCGTCCAGAGCCGTCTCCCTCGGGACCCTGTGGGCATAGCCGTAAGCACAACCCCAGAGCCACACTGGCCGTGACAGCGGGCGCCAAGCGGGGTCAAGACGTGCGCGACGGCGGCTCTGGTCCCCGCCAGCTGCACACCACAGCTAGCTCTCGCTGCCCTCTGGAGCTGCAGACACTGCTCGGCGGGCCCTGGAAGGGTTTTTGTTTTGGTCTGGTTTCTCAGAAGGCCCCGCTCTGCTCTGAATTTTTCAAACAATCCAAACTCAGGCCTGCTTTGGTCATTTTTTTGGGACAGTGCTAGAGACCACAGATTCGTGAAACAATCAGATTCCGATGCTCCCCTCCCTGCCTTCTGGCTTCAAGCTGTACGTGCTCTGTGGCTTGTGTTTTGTTGTCAAATGTGCAGCGAGACGGCTCACGTGTTAGGAGTAGTTCAGTGGCGCCAGACCACCATCAGGATTCTCGCTCTGCGCGTGTCCACGTCAAGGAAAGACCAGCGGAAGGAGCGTGTGGCTGCAGTGTTTGTCAAGGTCAGCATCTTCCAAGCCCAGTGCTTCCTGCCACCTGCGTGGGGTCCACCGTCTGCCTGTGCCTCGTGTGCCGGCGCGCATCGTCGGAGAGCGGCAGCGTCACCGCGTCTGGCCCGGGACGGATCCTCGGAGGGGCTCCCGACACCTCCTCTCCCGCCGCATGCCGGTCCACATGGCCGACTTCCCACATACACATTTTCACATGTCAATTCTTACCCGTGTGTCCTTTAGCGTGTGTATGCCACTGTACCATTCTTGTAACCACGGTGTGAGCACTAGGAGTCCTGCAAGAAGCTGCGTTTTGAAAGAAACAGCCTTGCTGAGGGGTGGCCTGCACCCACGGTAGTGGGCGGGCACTTCAGCAACCGCATTCCTACCCGGTGAGGTGAATAAAGGCACCGCTGAGAACGGACTCGATGTGCAGACCGTCCTTGCGATCCTCACTGCGCATGTCTGGGTACTTGACCACAGCAGGTGGCTCTGGCTTCCCAACGAGGGAGCTCCAGGCTGGTTTGCTGTGCGGGGGCGGGTGGGGGGGGACACCTGGGGAGGGACACCCCTCTGTTGTGGGCACCTTTCTCACCTAGGCCAGTACCCTACTCCTAGGTCTTCCTTTGTAAGTTCAACTCCCTTGAGCGCCTGGAGACCAAGGGCAGCTGTGAGGCACGGGCGTTTCCTGGGTGGCCACTGTGCGCAGGGTCCAGCTGACTCAAGCAGGCACTTCAGTGTTTCCTGGAAAACACGAGGGAGGGGCGGCAGCCGTGGCTCACCCCACGGCCTGCAGTCGGGGTGCCGGGATCCAGAACCGCTCTCTGCACCCTGGGGTGCAGCGCAGCCGGTGACGGCTGTTACTTGGGTTCCTCCCCCGGCTTCAGCCTGGCCCAGCCTGGTGCAGGCGTGTGGGGGAGGGAACCAGGCGGTGCAAGATGGCCACCTGTCTCTGCCTTTCAAACAGAAACTCGAGCTGCTCACACGCGTGTCCGTGTTCCCTGTCTCCTGATTTCCAAGTTCCCACCTGGAAGTCAGAGGGCCGCTCCCGGGTGCCCGCTCCCTGATGTGCGAGCACGCAATGCGGGCGGGTGCGCTCGTTCCACTCGGCGGCTGGGCCCGGGCAGGCGCGTCACCGAGGCGCCCTCTCACGGCAGGGCCGCGCCACCTCCCCACGGTGCCTCAGACCCACACGTGCGAGCTCCACCGACAGCACCTAGAACCCTGGGAAGCTCCGGGTGGACGAGTCGTGGCGTCCCCGTGTCAACACGGAGGAAGGCGGAAAGCAGATGGAGAATTCGAGCTACGTGCAAACACGTGTGTGCTTCGTGTCCCAAGAACAGAGCTGTGGAAGGCAGGCACGGGTCCTTTTTTAAAATTTTTATTTTCAGTACATTAAATTTACTCATAAAAACATTCTAAAAATGTACAATTTTTTTTCTTTTTAACAAAGTATAATAAAACATAAAAACCCCAAAAACAGAATACTTGACATTTACAATTCAAAATCAAATTAGCGGAATATTAAATATTTACAAAACTATATCTTTTAAAAATATTTATAAAGTTACATGCAATTTTGTAGAATTGACAAAAGAATGGCTCAAAATGAGAATTTTCCTTCATTCCTAAAAAGAAGATCTGTCCAGCAGAGGCTGGGAAGGTTTCAGTCTTTGCCAACGCCTTCTCTGCGCGCCCGGAAGCACTGACACACGCGACGGGCGAGGGCGAGGTGGCGCTGGGCGGGGCCGCTCCGCGCTCGGTAACAGCAGGAACCTGAGGCTTCGGCCTCCACCAGCACGTATATGGTTTTCTAGAATACTGCGAGTTTGGATTAGCGACGCTCACCTCTATTCAGACCCTTGGGACTTGGAACGGTTCCGGCTCTCCAGAACCCCTGGCTTTGGAAGGACAGCCAGCCCTGCCCAGGCCCCCGGGCCCATCCTCGGGGACGGGGGCTGAGCCACGCAGGGGGTTTCCCCAGCAGCCTGTGAACGCCTTCCGTTTTCAGGATGGAAACTAGCGAGGCCTCAAACAGACCCCAGGAAGAGCAGGGAGCCTGGAGGCCTCCAGGTCCCGCTGGGAGAGTGGAGGCCAGGGCGAGCCTGCACTCGGACAGGCCGCGGGGCAGCTGGCTGACGTTCGGCAAGTCCCTGCCTCCGCGCTGCGCCACGGCACGGTGGGTGCAGTGCACCAACTACGCTGACTGCCCGCAGGACGGACCTAGAGTCCTAAATACGAATGAGAATACAGAACCTATGACTACGGTATGAACAAGCTGACCCTGTGGTCTGCAGGGGACGGGGGCGGCCCTCTGAACACCACGCAGAGATGCGCTGTGAATGGTGAGTGTATTCTAAGTGCTAGCTCCCATCTCTGCTCTTGGCAATCAGGAGTTTAATGTTAAATACTTTCCAATTTTGATATTATCATGAAATAAACATTAGAAAATAAGGTAGAAAACGAGTTTTTGCTTAAAAAAGAGACTGAAAGGTTAAATAGTTCTACCCCAACGTTGCACGTCCTCTCGCCCCAGTCTCAGAGATGGAGAAAATGGGGCCCAGAAGCTAAGACACAACAGACCCCAACCGCGCCAGCCGCCTGCCGCCTGCGCCTGGGGCCGCGCCCAGCTCTGACGCCCAGAGCGCTCGTCCGGCTTTGGTTACTTTGCCCAGGACTCAGACGCCGCCGTGTGCTGCGCTTCGGGAGACAAGGGCAAGTCCTCCGAAGCCCTCAGTGAGCAGACACAGCCCGGCGGTGCCGCAGGGGCCCTGGCTGCATGCCGAGGCGCACGTTCCACGTGGATCTGGCGCTGCCTGCAAGGCTCACGGAGCTCCAGCGTTCAGCAAACACAGCGGCCGTGGGGCAACGGCCGACGCTTCCACTCGCCAGGCTGAGCCCTGGACAGACACTGAGCCGGGATTTCCACCTTGGCTAGGAGACACTTGTCCACAAATTCACTGTGGTGAGATAGGATTCATTTAAAACAGCTTTTTTAAAAAACCAAAAAAACTTTAAAAGTTTGGCTTTCAGCACATACGCAGGCCACTGTCCACGGCCTCCAGGAACGGAGCGAGCGCCCAAGTCCTCCGCGAAGGTGAGCCCCAGCCGAGTGCTCCTTAAGGCAAAGTCGTGTCAGCTCCCACTGCTGCGACACGGTGTAGTGTTTGAAGGAAGAGATCCACGCGACAGTCCCTCAGCCGCTGCTAGAACGTGCGTCGCCGGTCCGTAACACTGTACCAGGAACAGAGGAGCGAGGGCCGCCCGCTCTGCATTGCATAGAAATCAAAGTCAGCTAAAGCCACGCCACAGGACTCGGCTGGAAGCCTCCCGGAAGCCTCCGCCTGCCTGCCCAGGTCCCCGCTGAGTCTCCGGCGGAGGCGGCGCTGGTCCTGCACTGGCTGATTGTCCCATTCTAAGGACGGTCTGGAAAATCCCCGGCACAGCCTGACCCCATCAGCATCAATATTGATTGTAAGTGACATTACTGGAGAGGAAAAACCCCTTTCGCGTGGAAGGTTCAAGTCCCTAAACTCCAGACCCAAATGCTTCCGTTCCAGTGGGTGGAGACGCGGAGGTCTACAGTGAGGACTTCCACTTCCTGCCTGAAAAGACGAACACTGCACGCAGGAGAGTCCACGCCCTGACGCTCGGCTGACGCTCTCCAGGTCACCGTAACGGAACTAACCGTCAGCACACAGCCTAGCACAAGAAGTCGACAGGCAGAGACGTCAGACCTCTTGCTCACGACTTACAGGGCCGTGCGGCTCCTCACACGTCCGTCTCAAGTGCGACTCGGTCGGTGTCCCCACAGGCACTGCCCGGGGTGGAGGCGGCAAGACCGAGCCCTCGACGCCTGCACTCTCCGGGACTTGGACCCTCAGCAATCAGCCTGCTGTGCGTCAACTACTTCTACTTCGTAACACAGCTAAATGTATTTGCAGGAAAAAAAATCGAAACCTGGAACTGCTACAAGTGTTGGGCGGAGGGAAAAGACTAGAATCTGCCGTGGACTCAGCACGGGGTCCCGCAGGTCTCGGAGGGGCTCGAGCCGGCGAGCGTACATTCTTCCGTAGTGCAATCCTTCAAAATCCCAGAGATTAGTGCCTCATCGCTTTAAGAAAGAAACGAAACGAAACGAAACAAAGCCGACGACTTCCGTACCCCGGGGGTGCCCAGAGTCCGCTGGAGGAACACCCCCTCAGCCCTCGGTTCCGCGCGCGCATAGCTGCCCTGGAATTGCGTGAGAGCCGCGGCGGGCCAAGCACAGCAGTGCTCTTCGGGAGACGTGCGGCCTCTGCACTGCAGCCACGGAGACGCCTGCTAGGCGAGTCCTGACATCGAGCTCCCGTCTAGGATTTGGCAATACATCGAGCTGGATGCACGTCTACGCTAGGTCTCTACAGTCTAGGAGAGTAAAGCACCTTTGGATCAGACAGTAACTCCACAGCGACAAGACTTCGCGGTCTGGTTTAATGTTCCTCGCGTCCCACCGCTCAGTCACGCTCTGTTGCCAGACAAAAACGTCAATCTGTGGAGTCCAGACTTTCTGCGGGGGGCGCGTATTTCAACCTGAAAGTACCTGGAGGGGAGAAAGACATTACGCTTGCATCGCTCAACTGCCGCCCACCGGAGCCAGCCTGCTACTTCCTGCCACGGCTCATGCTTCTGGGGCTCGGGGTGCCCTCCCCCCACGCTGGCCAGCATGCCGAGTGTGTGCATCCTGGCCAGGGGTGAAACGACCAGCGGGAGCTCTAGGCCTCGGCTCCTGCACAGGGCAGGTGGGCGTGCCGCTTCCACCTTCGCCAACCTCAGGAGACCCAGCCACGTGGGAGGGCTGCAGCCATCACGCCTCCTGGGTCACAGGAGCTACTTTCTAGGCAATGCCGAGACCGGAGCCCCACACAGCCCTCACGGAAGTCACTGGAAGTCCATGCAGAGACCAGACCGAGTGGCTTCAAGGGTGGCACAGGGAATGGGCACAGAGTCAGAGCCAATGTCCCCATCCCCGCAAACAGCAGTCACGTACCTGAGCTCAGCTCCGGTAGACAACAAAGAGCAACCGGGGGTGGGGAGGGGTGGTGATGACGCACACAAGACCACAACCACGCCTGGCACACGGGGGAGGCAGTGAGCTCCATCTGTGGGCTCTCAACTGCCGGGCTGCACTTGGGGGCCGGAGGTGGGCAGGTGGCATGAAGCCTCCCACACCGGCTGCCCTGGCCCCACCCACAAGTAGCCCATGCCCTGAAGGGAGGGGCGTGTGGTCAGGGTCACGGAGCCCCTGGCAGTCCCGGCGCAGACTTCCAGCCTTGCGTTAGGATCTTCCTGCTGTGTGAGAGAACGCCTGAAAAACTACTTCTTGCTTTACAAACGAGGAGGTTCGCTACCACCCGCACCGAAAGCGTGCGCGCAGCAGCCCACTCACCTTGCCGGTTGAAGTCCATGGGCGGCTGCTTGCAGTCCTGAGCGCGGTGCCCGGTGGCCCCGCAGTTGTAACAGGACAGATTGCCGCTCTTTTTGTGGCTGGAGCCGTTGCTGCCGCCCACCAGCCCCTGGGTTTGGTACACCCCAGCCGGCCCGGCCATGAAGTTCTGCATGGGCGGCACAGCAAACGAGGACTGGCCGCCCAGGACGGGCTCGGCGGCCACGCTGCCGCTGTAGGGCGCGTGCACGACGGGGAAGGTGGAGCCGCCGCCGTACTGCTGGGTGCTGACGTAGCCACTGCTGCACATGGGGCTGAAGGGCAGGAAGGGGAAGGTAAGCACGGACGGCCCCGAGAACGGGTGCTGGAAGTAGCTGGCGTAGCTGACGGTCAGGCCGCTGGAGCCGCAGCTGCCGCTGCACCCGCACGACGTGCACACCATGCAGCCGGGCGGGGGCGGCGCGGGCTGCGGGGGCGCCGGCGGCTGCTGGTGGTGGTGGTGGTGGTGGTGGCTCTGACTCGAGGCAGCAATGTTCCCCGTGGAGCCGCCGCCGCCGCCGCCGCCGCCGCTGTAGAAACTGCTCTCGGGGACGGAAGCAAGCGCAGGACTCGAACTGGGGGCCGGGCAGCTGGGCAGCGCTGTCACGTTCGCGAAGGAGGTGGAGGGGAGGCTGCTGGAGGAGGCAGTGTTGCTGCTGGCGCAGAAGCCGGCCTGCAGGGGGCCCACGGGCATGCTGCTCACTGCAGGGAAGGCAACTTTGGTGCTGGCGGTGTAGAGAGCAGTCCGGGGGCTGATCACCGCGGGGGGCACGCTGATCTGCACGCTGTTGGGACAGGACGTTGGCCCGGAAATGGCGGGCTCAGCAGGCCCCGAGGAGGAGAGCAGC
Organism: Sylvilagus bachmani; assembly: GCA_015711505.1. Taxonomy (NCBI): domain Eukaryota; kingdom Metazoa; phylum Chordata; class Mammalia; order Lagomorpha; family Leporidae; genus Sylvilagus; species Sylvilagus bachmani. The sequence continues at coordinate 51,971,668 of CM027395.1, forward strand.
AGCTTGATGGGGGGCCGGGCCACGTGGAGGACCGTGCTCGGCGAGCCCGCGGCGGCCGTGCTGCTCTCCCCGGCCAGGGCCGGCTGCTGAGCTGTCTTCAGCACCCTGTCCAGCGTGGATGCGTGCACGACCTTGGCCCGGGGACCAAAGGAGACCGTGGGTGACATGGAGCTGCTCTCCGCAAGTCCGGAGAGGACCTGCACGGGCTGATGGGGCGAGGCTGCGGGCAGTGCGTCCATCATGGCGCTGCCGAAGCTCTTGTCCACTTTGATGCTGCTTCTTGGTCCAGACCCTTTGCTCCTTTCTTCCAGAGACAAGAGCGAGTGCACGGAAGACGAGAGCAGCTTCACGTCCGAGGCCCCCCTCTCCGCCTTGTGCACGGAGTTCAGCATGCGGAGGGGTGCCAGGTGCGAGCCGGCGGGCATCATCTGTGGGGGCACAGGGTGGTGGCCTGACGGGCTGGAGCCGGCCTCGTTCTGCACGGGCAGAACCTGGGCCGTGGGCCGGGCCGAGCCTGATGGGAAGTGGTTCAGCAGCGTGACGGGCTTCTCCTTCTCGGGCCCCTCCAGGTGGATCTCCACACCTACAGGGGCAGAGAGAGTGTGAGCAGCGCCGGACGCCAGGGCCGGCGGGGCAGCACGGCCGCAGCCCCCAGCGCCCTTACGTCTGTCGTTCTCCTCGGCGCTGTCGGAGCTCTCTTCTCGGGCCTGCGCGCCCCCTGGGCTGGAGGAGGAGCTGGAGTACTCGGAAGAGCTGCCTTCCCGGGGCATCTGGTGAGGGGGCTGCTCCACGTCCACCCGCAGCTCTGCAGAGAAGGGACGGGACGTGTCCACGCTGCCCCCCGCTGGGCGCCGGCACAGCCTCAGGCCGGGGGCGGCAGCACCACTCCCCAGGGTCAGAGGAGGCCAAGGTCAAAGGCCAATCTCAGCGGAGAGTCCAGCAGTGCCCAGGACTGAGAACGACACTCTCAGCACCCCCACACGAAGCCGAGGACAGAGGCTTCACAGCAGTCCTGTGTGGGCACTCCCTAAACTGCTCCGAGCCCCGCCACGCCCACACGCAATACACAGCCTTTCGTCAAGCGGCCGCTCAGAGTGGACACCGGAAGGCTCCTGCTTGGTGGCTGGCACCCTTTCTGTTCCCATCACGGGAGGGAGGGCCTGTCCTACCCTGGAAGAAGACAGCCTCTCCCCAGCTGTCTCCACTCTCTTCCGAAGGACACGGAGAAGGCAGGGAGGAGAGAATCTCTGGAACTTCGCGTCCCCGAGGGTGGGGAGGTGGGCCGGGAGCCGGGGCCGCTGGGCTGGGTGAGGACGTCGCCACACAGCCACGCCCCTCCAGCCCCGGGCCCCTCGCCACTCTCCCGACTGAGCAACCTCAGGTGCCCTGCCCGCAGCTGCTGACCAACTGTCCATCTGCTTCCTGCACTAGAGGCTCCCCGTGTGAAAACCGCAAAGCTGAGTACCCCGGGGGTACAAACTCCGCCCCTGTACCTGCCGTGTGGCTGCTGCGCCCCGTCTGCACGGGCCCCACGTGGTTGGTGGGGGGCACACGGGCCACCCCACTGCTGGTGACCAAGGTCGGGGCAGAGGGATTCAGGCACCGTCTCTCCGATTTCTCCCTGTGCAACACCAAAGCACAGGAGCATGTCAAAACATCCTTTTACTGTTTCACAGACATTCAACACAGAGCGGTTTCCAGGTCCCCTCGGGGAACCCGATTCATCCGTGAACCGAAGCCGCCTCGTGGGCAGCACGGACTGAGAAACGAGATGGAACACACGTTGGAGAAACACTCCCACACTTACTTTTCCAGCTCCAGCTGAGTCTTGAGTTTTTTCTTCGCTCCCATGGTGAGGGACTCAAATTTGTTGAGATCTTCTTCAGTGAGGCTCAGGAACTTCCATAGGAGAGACGAGGCACAAAGTTACTGCCCGTGAGTGAGGGCTCCTCCCCGGCTGCGCTCACGCCATCCCACCTCTGAGCATGCAAGCACTTCAGACTGCCCTGACTTTGGCACGGGGATCGTCCACCTGCTAACTGACCTGGCGTCTGAGTGTGGGATGCGCAGGCCTCGCGGGGGGGCCCTCTCCCTCAGCACCACCCTTCTGGGGGGGCCGCAGCCCCACCCAGCAACAAAGCAGAGGTCGCGGGGACCGAAGGGGAAGCCAGCCCAGAGGCCCCCGGCGGGTGCTTCCGTGTGCACAGCACCCACGGCGCCGAGAGGAGCTGGGCACTCACGCGTGGTGACTTGGCATCACACACGCGCTTCACGTTTGCTCTCAACTTGGGGCTGCATCAGCGCCATCTCTGCAGTTAAAGCCGCCAAGCCATGCCGTCCAGCAGGGGGAGCTCCAGCCTCCCGTCGGGGACATCACGGCTCAAGCGATGTCAGCATTTTAACAACGAAAGCCCGGGTGTGTGCTCTGCACCCCGGAAGGCAGCAGCCGTGCTGGGCAGCCAGGCCGAGGGGGCGTGGCTCGGGGGAGGGAGCCCCTGCTACCCGGGCAGCATCCACGCACTACTTCCCGCCAGGACCCGGCGGCACTTTCCCACCCTTAGCACTTGTGCACCCCAGTGTCCCTGGAGAACTGAGGCCGGAGGACAGGAGGACAGGCGGCAGAGGCGGCCTTGCCCGCGCCGACGCACCTTCTCCATGGTGAGCTGCTTGAAGACGGGGTAGTATTTGTGCAGGCGCAGCTTCCTCAGCCAGTCCAGAATCCCATTTTGCTCCTGGGTCTGAGGGGCCTGCAGACTGGAAGGCATGAGGATGGCAGGCGAGGCGTCCATCGGGGCCCGGTAGGCCAGCGCCGAGCCCGTGGGGGCCCCGGGGTGAGAGCAGTGGGGCAGGGCGGCGGCCGCACTGGCCGCGTGCTGCAGGTGGTGCTGCGCACTGCTCTGAGACGACGGGACGCCGGCCACTCCGCACACGGGTCTGTGGGACGAGGGCAAGCAGGGGCACAGATGGGCTCCACTGAGGAGCGCGCGCCAGGGTCTCTTCCTGGACTGCCCCCCGCGTCCCCACCCTCTTCCACCGCTGCCCCTCCTCGACACCAGCCTGCAATTCCAATCCCTAGTTATGGACCTCCCTGCACACATGTGTGCCTGCTCGTGGGCAGGCGTGCCTGGTTGCACACATGTGCGTATCTGTGTGCACACATCTGGAAGTGAGGACGCACTTGTGTGCGCATGTGGATGTACACACAGTGGTCACCACAAGGCTTCTGTCTGAGCTGCCTAATTTCTTTGTTACCTTTTTTTTTTATTTTTGAAATTATTTATTTACTTATTTGAGAGACAGAGTGAGCGCCTCCTCTGCTGGTTCACTCCATAAATGCTCACAAAAGCCAGGACTAGGCCAGGCCAAAGCAGGGAATCCAACCTGGCTCTCCCAAGTGGGTGGCGGGAAGCCACCTACTTGAGCCGTCACCATCGCCTCCCAGGGTCTGCATTCACAAAAAGTTGGAGCCGGGGCCTAGGCAGTGTGCTGCGGGCGTGGACAGCCCGGCTGGCATCTTACCTGCCAGGCCAATGCAACCCTCACGTCACAGGCTGAACTGGGAAATCATGAAAACTGGCACCAGAATCTCAATGTTCAAGCTGTCATTCTCCCAAGTGTGAAGCCCAGGCTCCTCCTGCCTGAAGCTGCAAGACCACACACGAACCTCCGGGTGCTTACGGGGCGAGGGGCGAGGGGCCAGCACGCCTCAGAAGCCGCACCCAGCCCGCTACAGGGTCAGTGTCACCCCAGACGGGATGCCTCTCAGGCACCTGTGCTCATACCCCCACGGCGATGCAGATGGAAACCAGGCTGAGCCCAGCCCGCGCACCGGCCCCGAGAACTGCTCTGGGATTTTACCCGCACCATTCCCGCTCCTCCACCCCTGCCCCGACCCTGCCCGGCACAGGTGACAAGGACGGCGGAAGCAGTGACGGAGACGCAGCTGGGAGGGCCGTGGGGGCTGCTGGCTGCAGAGCCCAGTCCTCACCTTCCAGACACGCCCATCATGGCACCCACTTTGGAAAGGGAGGGGTTCCCGGGACCTGCAAAGTAGACAACAGGCACACAGACGCTTGCAGACAGAGTGCCTCCCTCGTGGCGGCCCCAGGGCCCAGACTCACTTGCACTCTGAAGCTGCGGGCTGGGGGATGCAGTGCTGAAAAACTTCTTCACGTGGTCATTTTTTAACACATGAGTCGGTAACGCAGCCAGGTACCTAGAGAGCAAACAGGGGCTCTGTCGGCATGGGAACGCACCAGAGAGAAGCTCGCCGGGGGAGGACACGCCAGCCACGTCGGGAGACGTGCACATCCCAGACAACGGCACGAAGTTACATGCCCCTGTGTTCTTCCTGCTCCGCCCCACTCTCCGTCCCTCTGTCCTCAGTCTCCTCCCGTCCCCTTTATGCTGTGTCGGTCACATCTCACAGGGCCGTGAGCCATGACCAGAACACGAGAGCAGCTGGCGTCACCCACAGGCACTCGAATGCCAGCCCAGGACCCTGGCAGCAGGGCTAGTCCCCGCCCACGTTCCCAGCACCTGTGCGCATGTCGTGGTGCAGGCAGAGGCCAGGCCATGGTCACCGGTCCCTGAGAAACTGTTTAGGAGGCCCTGGAGCAGCCTCCATCTGGCTCACAGACAGCGACGCCGTGAGCCTTCTCAGCCCCAAGATCCTCCTTCCCGCTCCGCAGCCACTGAACGTCCCCGAGGCCACGTGCAGACCCACACCCGGGTGACCTGTGTGCCCCCACATCAGCCCGCAGCTGCCCTGGGTGCACCTACCTCAGGCCTGCTTCCAGATCCATGTGGTTTCGCTCTGCATAAAATGGATCTGGGGCGGCTAGGCAAGGAATGAGCTTCTCCAAACTCTCCTCGGGGTGGAGCTGAGAGAGCTGGAAGAGAAGGAGAGGTGCAGGGAAGTCCATCAGAGCAGGAGCCTCCAGCCAGACGGCCGGGGCGGGGCCCGGTGCTGGCATCCGTGGCTACGACGTGACGTGACACCGTTCCATCAGCAGGTCTGGGGCGCCACAGCCCCTGGCGTGGAGACAGCCACAGAGAGCAGCACCCCACTGTCGGTGCTGAGAGACAGCTCGCCAAGCTCCACGGCCCTAACCCACCTGGGCCACCAGGACACCGAGTCGCAGGCCACCACAGGAACGGAGCTTCAAGCAGGGGCCGAGCCCTCTGAGGGCAGGACACACAAGCTCACACCTGTGGTCCCGCGTGAGGAAGAGGTGGCCGTCACACCGTCAGGTCAGGACAGAAAGCTGATGTGCACATCCCTACAGGCTGAACAAGGCCCAGTTCCAGGCAGAAGGATGTGCCCACCTCCCCAGGTGCCTGTGCGGGGCGCAGTGGCCGAGACCCACCCTGTGTGCTTCCCAGAGGCCTTCCCCGTCTGAAGCAAAGCTCCAGGCATGGCGGACAGGCAGGGGCGGTATTTCCCGCTCTGGCTCCAGGCCATGGAGAGACCCACCACTTCTGTGAGAGGGGTAGAGCGGACACCCGGCCCAAGAAGAGGCATGAAGCTCCCCTGGGACCAAGACCCTGCACCGACACAGAGCAGAGGTCAGTCCTGCAGTGCTGAGAAAGCCCTCCCCAGAAGCCCCACAGAGGCACTGCCTGGGAACAGCGCCCGCAAGTCGAGCCACCTCTGCTCTGGGCCAGAGGCGCACAAGGACTGCTAGAACAAGCACAGCAAGACCCCAGGACCCACCTACCCCAGGGGCACTTCCGGCCCGGGTAGTGGCAGCCGTCCACTCGGGTGTGAGTGGGTGACCAGGGCCGCAACACCTCCAAAGTCCCCTCCACTCCAGGACCCCACTCGGCCTGGGACGCATGCGCTCACCCCCAGCAAACACTGCTTTCCACAGGCTTGAGAATCTCCCAAACACGACATCTACCCTTCAATCAAAATGTCCCAGACACACTGCCAGCTACTATCGAGAGACGTGGGAATGGCCTGGAGCCTGCAAGTCTCAGACAGAGACTCCCAGGAACCGCGATGGACACAGGAAGTTCAGCAGGGGGCGCCAGTCCCTTTGCAAGGCCTGAATGCTCACGCTTGCCTCACTGCTGGCTGACCTGGTTAGAGGGGCACACAAAGGGCGACACCAGCGGAAAACCCTCGGAGCAGCCATCAGGAGTGCAGTGCACTCTACAGACTCCCCAGCAGCCTGGGCAGAGGAGAGGGAAAAGCCAGCAGAGGGCAAATGATCCCAGCTGAAGCCCAGAGTGACAGGGGGAGAAAGGCCTGGCCCCAGGGCTGGGCACATTCTCACGGTGCCCCGGAGCGGGGACTGGGGAGGAGAGAGGGCTGAGGCGACCACAGACAGGAACTCTCCGAGTGATGAAGATGCCAACTCAGATACCCGAGACGGGCAGTCTGAGCAGCAGCCAGGGGACACCTGGGCAGACAAGCAGTCTGCGGCCAGCGTTCTGGCGGGCATCTGTGGGATCCGGAGAAACTGGTCCTGGACACCAAGGAGGCAGCGGGAAGGGGGAAAGGCGGCACTGCAGGTGGACTCCTGGAAGTTGTCTGGACCCCAGGAGGTGTCGGATCTGGCTCGGCCTCTCACGCCCGTGAGGCCGAGCCAGATCCGACACCTTTGCCCACACCGAGGCCACGTGTCCACCCACAGCTTTTCTAGGAAAACCACAAGACTCTTGGCAGAGGTCAGCGTGCTGGCATAAGTGCACGCCCGTGAGTGACACGTGCACATGCAGAGCTGTTTCCTGCGGTGGCACTTCAACAAGAGGGAACCCCAGTATGCAGAGGCCCAGGGGGAACAGAGGGCTCTGCGCAGCCACCCGAGGGAGCTCAGCCCAGCCTCTGCAGAGGCGGCACACAAGGAACGGCTGGCGGTGGCCACGCCTGCACACGGTGCCTGCCTGCTGTCTCCACTCCACGAGCAGTGCAGGGGGAGCGCAGGCACCGGACTGCACCCCTGCCACGAGCAGTACAGGCTCCAGGCCGCACCCCTGCCACGAGCAGTGCACAGGGAGCCCAGGCACAGAGCCACACCCCTGCCACAAGCAGCGCACAGGGAGTGCAGGCATCAGGCTGCACCCCTGCCGTGAGTGGTACATGGGGAGCGCA
>CM027395.1:51978866-51990035 GCA_015711505.1 Sylvilagus bachmani
GTGAACAGTGCTCTGGGGAGCGCAGGCTCAGGCCGCACCCCTGCCACGAGCTGGCCTCGGACTCACGCTGGCACCGGCCTGGCGCGGCGGCCCAGGGAAGGCACCCACTGAAGTTGCTCCACAGGGTGAGCGCACCTGCGAGTGTGCGCCTTGTAGTCTTGGAGGACCCCTCAGTCACCTTACCTTTGAAATAAAGGCAGTCACTTCAGAGGAAGGTTTGGTTACTGATGTTATTGAAGAATCAGACCACAAGACCTTAAAAACAAATAAACAAACAAACCTTAAAAACAGACAGCACATACTTAATTCACAGCACACACGTCCAGGTGTGACTGCCCTAGTGTGCCTGCGCCTGGGGAGTGAGCATTCACATGTCCTGAGCCTGGTGCCTGGGAGCCGTCCCTGTGTCTGTCAAAGCGCAGTCGTGCCGTGTGCGCCAGACGCATTGCAGCGTGGGCTCGCCAGCAGCACACGCGTGCCTCCCGGGCCTCCTCTCAGTAGTGCCCACAGCGCGTCCACATGGACACAGTCGATCTGGGGCAGAAGTGTGGGTTGGCCTGAGTGACTCTGACCACAGGACAGCAGGTCTTCTGAGAGAGGAGGGCTCGGGGCAGGGGAGGACTGGGGCCAGGTGGGAGAGGCAGGACAAGCAGAGTGAAGCTGGCTGAGGTCTGTCTGCCCCTGGGGTGTGCCAGAGCTCCCAGGGCACCAGAGGGACAGCGTGTGAAGACAAGGGCAGGGCCGTCAGGGAGGGACAAATACCACCTAAAAGCCAGAAGTCAGCGGAGGGTTCCGAGTCAGGAAACAAAGTGACCGAACACTTCGTTCCACCCACAAGAGAGGATCACACCCAGACTTGCTTAAAGAGAGGTCGTGGATAAAGAGCCACACAGGTGGCGGATGGCTGCCTCCGTGCCGGCCAGCGGTCGGGGGCGCTCTGGGCTGATCAGAGTCAGGCCTGCATCCCACGCAAGCCCCACCTCGCAATTCCCAGATCACTCGAGACTCCCTCAAGGCTTCTGGGAACATGCCTTGCCCCAGTCTATCTACTCTACAATGGAAACACCCCCACTGCTGCTCCGAAAGGTTGCCTGGGAGCAGACGCCCCAGGCCTCGGAGTCGGGACACGCACTGCTGACAGCTGGTACCCCGCAAAGTCGATGTGTAGAGGGAGATGTCACTTCCTCACAGCCCCCCACCTGTTCCCAGCTGGAGTGCTCTCTCTGCTTCCACATCAACATCCATGAATGCCAACACAGACCACCTGCTTCCCCAACAGCTCCATGCTTCACGGGTGCGCAGCTACTCACGACTCTGTGTTCACTTCCCTGTTAGTGCCAACAGAGCTGGCCCAGAAAGGCCAGCCCTGGGCACCAAGCTCCCTACAGTGGGCTGCGGCCTGTCTGAGCCTGCAGGGGGCGCCAGTCCCTTGCAAGGCCTGAACTCTCATGCTTGCCTCACTGCTGGCTGACCTGAAGTGCGGCTGGGAGGCGTGGTGGAGGGGAGAACGGGCCTACACCCTGCTGGCCTGAAACATGCTCTAGACTTGCGTGTTATGCAAATGCAAGTCAGTCGCCACCAGGAAAAGCTGCTAATCAAACGCTCACACGCGGCGGTCCTCACGGGCACAGTGGGGTTCCTCCGGCTCCATTTCCGCTCGACTCTCCATAGAAATGTTCTCCACGTGGCATCAGCCCTGGAGCACGCGATGCAGCAGGTGCCTCAGTGAACCCAGAAGCAGCCTACCCTGACACACAGGCAAGGGGCAGGCAGCCCAGGACCCCTGAGCCTCCCAGACCAACGCTGTCAAGCACAACTAAGCAGCGGTGGAAGCAGAATCCTTAGCTGGCACGCGTGTTTTGGGAGCTGAGAGAACACCTCCAGGACAGGATGCTACCAAGGAGGAGCCGCCAGACGCGCGCTCTCCAGGAGGGAGCAAGGGCGCAGCCACGCATGGGAGGCGCCAGGCCATCCTCCACATGGCAGAGGGTGCAGCACGACGCGCGGGCCTGTTCCGGAGGAGCGTGCACACAGCAAGAGCTTGCAAACAAGCAGACACAGATCGAAGGTCATCGAAGAAATAATTAGAGAGAAGGCCCCCAGCTGGACAGACACAAGTCTTCACACTCACAGCGTCCACTGAGTCCGAGTGCCCTGGGAAATGCAAGCTGGTACCACGGCACAGCTCAGAGGGGCTCCCCAAACCTCAGGCCAGAGCACAGCAGGAGGGAGCAGAGCCACACGACTGCTGGGGAGACAGGGCTCAGCCCTGAGCCAGCACTGCAGCTCAGACCCCCCGGAGACATCTCCAGACACGACAAGCCTCAAACTGCGCCGCCTACATACCCTAAACATCAGAGCAACTCCCAGAACAAGGACGAAGGACAACACACAACCCAACCACAGGGGGTCCGAGCTGGAGACGGAGAAAGGCCACAGGCTGACGACACAGAGAGACCCCAGGCTAGGGGTGGCCTGGACAAAGGCCGCCAAGTACAGGGGGCGCCCGGCTGAGGCGCTCCACAAGCCACACCTCCCCAGACAAAGCTGACAGAGGACCTCAGGGCAGCCAGTTTTCTAAGCATTTGTTAAGAAACACAAGGAACTGAGAGACAGAGACAGAGAGCAACCAAGTGAGAGAACACCATGGGGAAAACAAGCCAATGAGTGAAAGGGAAAGGTGCGAAGAACACGCCGCACGCACCAGCCACGGCTGCCGCCCAGGCACCCGTGCACCACAGAGCCACCAAGCACGCACTCCCGCTGCCGTGTGCCAGGTTCCTGCGTGTGCACACACACACACGTGTGCACCCGATCCACACGGACAAGCCCCAGGAACGCCTTTGCGCACAGAGACAGCCGTCACAGCAGGAAGGGAACACTGGTCTAGGTCTCAAGATCAACGTTGAACACGCAACACTTGAGCAGCGGCATGTCTGGGTAATTTTCAGGAATAATGGCTCAAAAGGTCTTTACTGTTGCTTTACAGCTCTTCTTACGCCAATACAACCACAGTCACCACAGGTGGGGAACTTTCGATGTTTGTTTCCTGACTGTACTAGGAAAACATTGCTAATTAAAATATTTCCCTTTCAAAAATAGGTAAGTATTGTTTATCTGAAAGGCAGAGAGCTGTCGGCTGCTTCACGTCCCAGCTGCTGCAGCTAGGGCTGCACCAAGCAGAGCCAGGAGTCAGGAACTCCATCCTGTTCTCCTGGTGGGCGGGTCACCATCTGCTGCCTCCCAGGCTCGTCCGCAGGGAGCTGGGTCTGCAGCAGAGGCCGGACTTGAGCCCAGCATTCTGATACGGCATACAGGTGTCCCAAGTGGCAGCTTAACCTCTGCACCACACAGGCAGCCAGAGGGCGCGCGTCATCTGCTGGCTCACTCCCCAAATGCTCACAACAGCCAGGGTTGTGTGAGGCTAAAGGCGAGAGCCCAGAACTCAGCTGGGTATCTCCTACAGAGTGGCAAGGATCCACGTATGTAAGCCATCGCTGCTACACCCCCAGAATGCGCACTGGCAGGAATCTGGACCAGAAGCAGAGAAGGGCCGGCCCCGTGGCGTGGTGGGTAAAGTCGTCGCCTGCAGGGCCAGCATCTCATAAGGGGCACCAGTTCAAGTCCTGCTGCTCCACTTCCGATTTAGCTCTCTGCGAATGCACCTAGGAAAGCAGTGGATACGCCTTGGGCCCCTGCACTCATGTGGGACACCTGGATGATGCTTTTAGCTCCTGGCTTCAGCCTGGCCCAGCCCTGGCCGTTGTGGCCATTTGGGGAAAGAAGCCGCGAAAGGAAGACCTTTCTCTCTGCCTCTGTCACTCCTTCTCTGTAACTCTTTCAAATCAATCTATCAATCTCAAGGAACAGCAGCAGAGAAGCCGGGGCGTGAACCAGGCAGGTGCCCCAAGTGTTGTGTTTGTCTGGGACCCATAGCAACTCGAGCCCTGGGGCCGCCCTCTACTAGGTGCACTAGCAGGGAGCTGGACAAGAGGCAGAGCAGCTGGGACTCTAGTCAGCACTCTGACACAGGATACCAGTGCCACAGACCCTTGGTAAGCCACCGAGCCACAGCCTGGCTCCCTCTGAGCTGTGTCTTAAGCCCTGTGGCCAACAGTCACCCCAATTTAGTTTCTTAAGAGTGAATTTGGAAAAGCTGGTAAAATGTAGGCATACCCCATGCACACAAATACTTCCTATTTTAACAAATTCTAGCATCTGCTTTCTGCATACTGATCTATGGCCTCAGGAACTCGTTAGCAGCAACTGTAATTCCAGCCCAAGTGAAACGACTCCATGAAAGACGACAGGGCTCCTCTCCTCTGCAGACGGTGCACCCCGGGGTCGCTGCACCAGTTCCTCACACCATTCCACAGAGTAAACAAACTCGCTCCGCACAGATGGAAAGCTCAGAGAGAAGCACGCCTGGAAACTGAGCGAGGCGTGGAGAAGCCACCTCCTTCTCCGAACCCCACAGCACAGCCGGGGCAGCCACTGCTGCTGCCGCTGGGCCTGTGCGATTCCACCCACTTACAAAGGACAACTGACACTACTTCACTTCCTTCAGTCAAGGTTCTGTGGATAAGAGGAAAAGGCTGACTCCAAGTAATCTTTTTTGAAAAATGAGTTTCCGGGGCTGGTGCTATGGTGAAGCAGGTTAAGCCGCAGCCTGCCATGCCAACCTCCTGTACGGGTGTTGGTTTGAGTCCCAGCTACTCTGCTTCTGATCCAGCCCCCTTATGTACCTAGGAAAGTAGTAGAAGATGAGCCAAGTGCTTGGGCTCCCACACGCATGTGGGAGACCGGGAAGAAGCCCCTGCCTCCTGGCTTCAGCCTGGCCCAGCCCCAGCCCCAGAGGCCATTTGAGGAGTGAACCAGCAGGTGACAGTGCTCGCTCTCTCTGCTTTTCAAATACATAAAATCTTTAAAAATGGATGAGTTTCTGCGTTACAAGTGCATCTGTGTCAAGTGCACACTCTGATCTCCTGACACACTTCTATACCCAGGAAGCACCTGCTGCCCAGGAGCCAGCCATGCCCACCACCCAGCCTCTCCTGGCGTCCGAGGGCCTCCGCTGGCCTCCCCAGGGCAGCACTGGGCTGCTTTCTGCGGTTGTGGGTTGGGCTGCGCTTCCTAGAACCGCGTGTCGGACTCCTCTGCGTCTCGGGGCGGCCGCATCTGTCCCATGCACGGCGTCTGCGCACGTCGGTATGGCCTCCCGCGGGAACCCAGGTGTGGTGCCGACTCAGGCGCACCTCTAACTTCTGGGGCAAAGTGAGAGCCTCCAGGTCCTCATGCCCACGCACGCGGTCTTCCATAGGGGTCAGCGGCCGCCCATGTCCTCCGTGGTCAACTCTGCAAGTCTGGTGCTCTTTGGGAGCTGCGCATACGGCCTCTGCACCGGATCTGTGACTTTGCCTTCTCCTCACGGTGCCTTCCCAAGGGCGAGTGCCTCACTCTGCTGGAGCTGCACTGCAGGGCTCCCTCCAGCCCCACGTCCTCAGCGCTGTGCTCAGGAAACCCTGGCCTCGGAGGGCAGGCCGCAGCCCAGCCATAGACCTGCAGACAGGCAGCGAGGGTGGCTCCGCGTCTGGGCCCTGCACCCCCCTGGGAGACCAGGGCTCTCTGCAGCACAGACCAGCAGACGGGCCTGTGCCCGGCGTGTCTCCTGTCTCTCACAGAGCTCTCTGCTTAGCTGAGATCACATCGCTCTCTCCTCTCTCCCAGAAGCTTCAGTCTGAGGCTTTACAGTGTGGTCTGTGGTCAGGTCTGAGTCAGTTTTGCACGGGGTGGAGGCACAGGTGGAGGCCACTGCTCTGCACCTGGAGGTCTGTCCCCAGGGGGATACAAGTCCAACCCCAGTCTCCCAACAGCAGCACCAGCGCCGCACCCTGTGCCAGCACCCAGGCGTCCGGCAGCCAGTGAGCGCGACGCCTCCGGCCTCTTCCTTGTTTTCTCACTGCTGTGAGCTCCCTAGCTCCTTCCGTGTAATTTTTGGAACCACCGTGTTAATTTCTAAAACAGAAAACCTCCCCTGAGAGGTGGAGGGCAGGCCACATAAGCGCACGGCGAGCTGCTCTCCACGTTGATGGCTGAGCCTCGAGTCACCACTGCTTGGCACGGGCACCGAGAGCCATGACTCCCTTCGTGCCTATCAAGGAAGCAGTGCCAAGACCACACAGTGGCACTGCCCGTCTCCCAAACACGCAGGGCCGTGTTCTGGTCGCCTTCAGACACGTCCCTGTCGTTACGTGACAGCTGACATCCTCCAGCCTTCGTCCAGCAAGAGCAGGCTTTTCGTGTACGTGGAACTTCTGCTTCTAGTGCTGGAACTCCCCTGCTAACCGTGCTGGAGCAAAGCCGGTGAAGACCAGGAACACGTGAGACTTCCAGGGGCCCCTTCCCAGTCAGGACTCTCCTCCGGGAAGGCTGGGACAGGCCCAGGCTTGTTTCTTCAGGGAAAAGCCACGAGCGGCATGGGGTCGTCCAGAGCTAGGACCCATCACACCATACGGCCCTGGATTCCTTACACCAATAATTGGACCAAGGCTCGGGGCAAAGCCATGCCCACCAGAACCAGACTGGACCACCCACCTCTCTCCAAATACCACCTGTCTGGTCCTGGTCTGTCACAAGAGCCCCTGCTGCAGGCTGGCACGAGCCCCCTCTCTGAGAAGGCCTGGGAATGAGAGCACCTCCCCAGTGCTGGCAACACCAGGATCACCGTGACCACCGACCTACCCACTGTGTCCACAGCCATGGCAGCACTTTGCCGGGCGGCCTGTGCTCTGGCACCCAGCGCCAGCAATCTGCACACCTAAGCTATGCAGCTCTGTGGCACGAGGAACCACAGCCACGAAGCAGCAGTGGCCCCCATGGCGCAGCCTCTGCCAAGCCAGGCGAGGGCCTCCTCCACTCAGCGGCACACAGCGAGCACGCCCAACAGGAGACTGCTGCCGAGCTACCCTCCGACGACGCCGGGGGCAGACATGCAGACAGATCGCAGACCCTCATCTGGCAGGGACACGGCAGCCAGCACACACCCCCTCCCTGGCCTCTTCTGCAGCCAAGAGGGACATAGAAACTACACTCTGGCCCACAAAGCTAAGTGGAGGCGTCCGGTGACTGCTTTCAGCGGTGCTCGTCATCAAAGAACACAAGGTAGAAAGCAGCCCCGGCTGCAGGACGAGAAGGGGAGCAAGCGTGTGGGCACAGCCGAGCTCCTTGGGCTCTGTTGGAGCCCTGTGGCCAGCCCAGCCCAGCGCTCCACACTCTGACATCAGAGGACAAACTTCTGCCTGGTTTCAGCCACTGCTGTGGAGGGGTCACAATACCAGGCCTCAACTGTCACAACTTCACGGTTCCCAAGCAGGGGGCCAGCGAGCAGCCCCCGAGCAGGGGAGCTGAGCCTCTGTCCACACAGCCAGGGAGGCTGTCCCCGGAGTCCCGAGGACTGTGATGCCTTCCCTCCACACCCGGCGGGACGCCACCAAGGCAAACGCAGCCGAACTGGGGCCAGCTGGCGTAGCTTTCCTCGGCAGCCAGAGCGTCGACACAGCGCCAGTGTCTCCTTCCCAGCCCCCAGGCCGGGGAAGTCTCTGCATCTCACCTCAAAGGAGCAGTCCACAGTTCTGTCACTCTTTGTGTGTGACAGTCCCTTCAGGTCCACTTTCTCAACACTCACTGCAAAACAAAACACAAAATTATGAAAATGAATGTGGCCGTGGTTATTGAGCATTTGACAGTTAAGTCACTTTTTTTAAAAAGATTTACTGATTGATTTTGAGAGTCAGAGTCACAGAGGGAGGGAGGGAGAGAGCTCTTCCATCCCCTGGTTCACTCTTCAGATGTCCACACTGCACAGTGTTGGGCCAGGCTGAAGTCAGGAACCAGGAGCTGGCAGGGGCCCAAGCACTTGAGCCATCGTCTGCTGCTTTTCCCAGGCCATTAGCAGGGAGCCGGATCAGAAGAGGAGCAGCTGGGACACCACCTGGAGCCCACACAGGATGCCGGCACTGCAGGTGTCGGCTTAGCCCACTGTGGCACAGCCTGGTCCTTCTTTCTCAAGGAAAGCCGAACACGGCTCTACCCTCACCCCACGGCTCACTCACCAACAGGAGTTCGCCAGGCCACACCGAGTGCGGAGCGGGGACAGTCGGCCCGGAGGCAGGGAGAGAGCCTTCCTGGGCTCCCTTCCTCCCTTGGGAACCTCCTGCCTCGGGTGACGTGCGCCTCAGGAGATGCTGGAATCCATGCGGTTTAGGGTGTTTTCTTGCTTAAAATAGCACCTTACAGGAAGGGATAACTAAAAACCAGCAATGTTTACTTCCTCTCTGGCCAGAGCACACACACGCGGAGGCCGCGCACCCCCCTCGCCCAGCCACTCCCGGCTCCCATGTGACCTCCGAATCAGACTGGCAGCAACTACTGAGCCTTTATGCTTTCAAAGCCACCGCAGTGACATCATCACTGCAGCCCACGTCCTCGTGGCTCTCAGACGACAGAACACGGCGTCCGTGAACACAGGAAAGCGTGGCCAGCGTCTGCCCTGCCACGAGCGGCAGCGGGTAGCCCGGCGTCCCAGGACGGAACATTAGGGTGCAAGGACAAAAGGAAGAAGGAAAAGCCGCATCCGGACCGAGAGGGGAAGTGACTCAATCCTGGAAGGAAGATGTGAGCGGCAGGTGCCTGTTCCTCAGCTGTTTTCCACAAGTGAGGCCTCACGGTCCCTGGGCTGCCTGCCATGGAGCCGACTGCTCAGCCACTGAGGGCATCCGTGTCCAAACAGAAGCAACACGACAAAATGCCGACAACACTGACTAGAAAGCATTGATGACACACACGACACAACTGAGGTTCTGCTCAGAACGTAAATCAAAACACTGACAGGAAATGAGAGGAACAGGCTGGGGCAGCTGCGGGCGGTGGTGGGGTTATGGGTGTGGTCTCTGCTCCGACACCAGAGTCCCCACACCCCACTGCCTGAAGGATCTACTCATAGGCCACGCAGCACCCACCCTCGATGGAGGCCCCAAGAGCATGCTGGGGGGTGGGGCCGCACACACCGTGAACGAGACGTCACCCTAGGGCAGCTCCTGCACCGAGGTCTCAGGACATCGCTCGCAGTGAGCAGGCCCTCCAGGAAGGTGCTGGCCAGGAGAACCCCGCATGTGGCCACGCCCTAGAGCTGCCTGACCACACGAGCGTGCAGCCAAGCCTGGACACAAGACATGAGCAGTCACGGAGGGAAGACTAGCAGAGCCACCTGTGTTGTCATCATTTCAAGTCATAGAAAATATACTTTCAGTCCCTCCAAACACCTGCTCTTCCCAAAACCTTCCCTGGGGGCTGGTGCTGTGGCACAGCCTGCAATGCTGGCATCCCGTATCAGAGCACCAGTTCCATCCTAGTTGTTCCATTTCCAATCCAGCTCCCTGCTAATACACATAGGAAAGCAACAGATGATGGCCCAAGTCCTTGAGCCCAGTCACCCCTGTGGAAGACCTGGATGGAGCTCCTGGCTCCTGGCTTCAGCCTGGGCACTGCAGCACTCTGAAGGAGTGAGCGGCAACTCAAAGATCGTTCTGTTTCTCCCTCTCTCTGCCTTTTTTTTTTTTTTTTAAAGATTTATTTATTTTACTTGAAAGTCAGAGTTACACAGAGAGGTGAGGCAGGCAGAGGAGAGGCCTTCCATCCTCTGGTTCACTCCCCAATTGGCCACAACGACCAGAGCTGCACCGATCTGAAGCCAGGAACCAGGAGCTTCTTCCAGGTCTCCCACACGGGTGCAGGGGCCCAAGGACTTGGGCCATCTTCTGCTTTCCCAGGCCATAGCAGAGAGATGGACACGAAGTGGAGCAGCCGGGTCTCGAACCCATATGGGATGCCAGTGCTTCAGGCCAGGGCGTTAACCCGCTATGCTACAGCGCCGGCCCCTCTGCCTTTCAAATAAATAAATAAGTCATTTTTTTTTTTTTTAAAGTGCTTTTACCCGAACTCCTTCTTGTGACACAGTAAAGCTGGTGGTGTGTCCTCTTGCTCTTTTGTGCAACCTGGGTCTCAGGAAAAGCCGACTGAACACTACCAAGAGAAACCGAGTGGGGAGCTCTGGCCCAGCAGACGGAGCAGCGAGGGAGGCCCCAGGACGGAAGCCCCTCTAACCCTCAGCACTGCTCCTCCACCTGTCGCACCACGAACACAGGTGCTGTTGTGGGCGTCCAGGCACATAGGGTTCTCCGGCTTGAGGGCCAAAAGCAGAGCTGCAGGGACAGGTTCAGGAAGCACCGGCGCAGCTCAGACATGACGCCCCACGGCCAGGCGGTCCTCGTGAGACGCAGAGGGCAGAGAGGCTGGGCAAATTAAGATGTCAAGAACCAAACGGACGTTTTGGAACTGAGAAACAGAACAGAAAATGAAACCTGGAGGGTGAACACAGCTGAGAGAGTCCCCCAGTTTGGTGAAAGACAAAGTTCTATTCGCTAGAAACCCACCGAACCCAGCCATGATACACCCAGACATCAGCACCCACTATGTCCTACTCAAAATGCAGAAAATTAGAGTTAAAACAGATCTTGAAAGTAACCAGACCAAAATAATACAGTCATTGCCTCGCAGGAAAAATACCCCCAAATGACCTCACGAAGGCCGGAGGGAAAACCGAAGGAGCAAAACCCCACCTGTGAGATTGTAATCCTCTCGTCCAAGAAGCTGGTGGGCTCCCGCGATGCAGGGAAACAGTGGTCGCATGCGGAAGCAACGGCTGGGAGAGGGTCTCAAACACAGGGGACCGGCCTGGGCGTCTGCACCCCGCACCCCGCGCGGCAGCGCCTGGTTCCAGCGCTCGATCCGCCCCAGGGCCGGCTTCCAGCAACACACACCCTGGAGGCATCCAGTCCCTGCCTCCCACGTGGAGACCAGGCATGTGCTCCAGGCCCCGACTTCGCCGGGCTCAACCCCGACCACTGCGGGCATTTCTGCACTGAACCATCAGAGGGAAGATCTCTCTTTCAAATAAATGTTTTTACAAAAAGACGAAATGAATCGGAAAGAAACATGGATCACCAAGAATGAAGACACATGTCCAACGCCTGGGTAAATACTAACGGATTTTTAAATGACTTTGATGGCCACGTACAGAGGCTTTCAACGTGTGCAGACACAGCACCTGCA
>CM027395.1:51990135-52005843 GCA_015711505.1 Sylvilagus bachmani
GGGGAGGACCCTGAGCAGAAGGGGTGGATCCTGAGGAGGGGGAGGACCCTGAGCAGAAGGGGCGGACCCTGAGCAGAAGGGGGAGGACCCAGAGCAGAAGGGGTGGATCCTGAGAAGGGGGAGGACCCTGAGCAGAAGGGGCGGATCCTGAGAAGGGGGAGGACCCTGAGCAGAAGGGGCAGATCCTGAGAAGAGGGAGGACCCTGAGCAGAAGGGGCGGATCCTGAGAAGGGAGAGGACCCTGAGAAGAAGGGGGAGGACCCTGGGCAGAAGGGGGAAGACCCTGAGCAGAAGGGGCAGGGCCTGAGCTGAAGGGGCGGGGCCTGAGCTGAAGGGGCGGGACCTGAGCTGAAGGGGCGGGGCCTGAGCTGCAGGGGCTGACACTGAGAAGGGGAGCTGAGGCTATGGAAAGGTAAAGACTGGGATGCTGCTTCCAAGAAACTCAACATTTTTTTTTTTTTTAAAGCAGGCACTCAGGAGTGAAAGGAGCCTCTGGCTTCCTGGAGACGGACAGAGTGCGAGTCCTTCTCTTCACCAGCCAGCAGAGGGCTGGCCCAGCCAGGAGTGGGCACTGATCCAAGTTAGGAAACAGGCTAGCAATCAAGGAGCCAACTGCTCACGTCGGAGAAGGGTTTCCAAATCAGGAGGGCAAAGCAGAAGGAGCCCGGCAGTGACGGACATCCCACCGAGACACAGCCAAAATGCAAGTGCGAGTGTGTACGCAGGCTCACACTCATCCCGCACCAGATCCCGGAGCCCGATACCCACTTCCCACTCACTCAACCCCACTTGCTTGGGCAGCGCATTTTAGGGTCAGGGCAGGGGCACAAGTCTTAAGCATCCTGGTCGAGAAAGCATTTTGCAAGACATGAGAAGTCAGCTTGAGGGGCTCCCGGCAGCAAATGTGGGGTAACATGAACCCTGAAGGAAGACAAGACAGTGATGGATTACAACCTGCCAAATAAAACAGGAAACCCTGACTTCAACGGAGACATAAACAGACAATGATGCTGAAAGACTGATAAGAAATAGGCCATTTACCTGGCTAGAAATTTTTAAAAAGGATGATCCTGGCAGAGGGCATAAGAACTACTCAAGTGATCCCCAGCAGTAACAGCGCAAGCTGACAGGACCCAGCCCGACAGGTGCCCATCCGGGCGGCCTCAGAGGTTCACTGCCTCCCACAGCGGCCAGGCCGGGAGGCTAAGGGCAGGTGGGCGCCTGCTCGTGCAGGGACAGCAGCCATCTCCCTGGGGCCCCATGGAGGTGCACTGAGACACAGCGTGTGGAAAACTCAGGGTCCACAGCTGGGGTGCCGGGCCCCAGGCCCACTCTCACGCCTCACCAAAGCGATCTTTACCAGAGCTGGAGCTCTCCTGTATGTGACTTATTTTTTCCAAAGTAATCTATTGTTAGAACACACACATGTATTCCAACTGTGTACACAACGGCACGGTCAGCACATTTTATTTTTGGGTTTATGAGAGGATGGATTTATTTTTCCTAGAGTGTGTTATTTTCTCGTATTCTGCTTTGACTGGGATGCTGATCGGTTCTGCCAATCATCTGGAATCACCAGCGCAGGGTGTCCAGGAGGGCGTGTGTCACACATCTCTGACGCTTCCTGTGGCCCATCAGTACCAGAGAGCCCCCAGGTCAGCACACGCTGGCTCCACACGCCCAGGCTGCCTTGCTGAGCCGAGTCACACGTGCTCACCCGGCTGAGAAGTGAGAGCTCAGGATGGGCCGTGCTGCCCGTTTCAACACCAAGCCCCGGAATACCCAGATTCAATGATGCCTGTAACGGGGAACACAGGGTACGAAGGAAGCGGCTCTCACTGCTGAGGCAGTGCGGGTCAAGCCTTGCGGGGCCGCAGCCACTCTGCCGGTGACTCGGCAGCAGGGACGGCCGACCACAGCCCCAGACCAAACTGGCCTGCTTCAGTGCAGGCCCAGAGTTACGAATGGCTTCACACTCGAAGAGAAGAGAGCACACGTGACCACGGAGACAGAAGCGCACTCCGCACCGCAAAGGGGCAGTCCCAGCACAGTCAACACACTTCACCTTCCCGGTCTACACCACAGGGCAGCCAACTCACAGCACGTACGGAGACACCGTGGGGGAACCTCCACATTCGGAACATGAACGACGCATCCAAGACTCAGGAGAGGAACACCCTGCCCACTGAGTAGGAAAGGCGTCACCAAAAAGGCACACCATTCTTTTTTTAAAAAGCTTTATTTATTTATTTGAAAGTCAGAGTTACAGAGAGAGAGGAGAGGCAGAGAGAGAGAGAGAGAGAGAGAGAGAGAGAGAGAGGTCTTCCATCCACTGGTTCACTCCCCAACTGGCTGCAATGGTTAGAGCTGCATCAATCCAAAGTCAGGAGCCAGGAGCTTCCTCTGGGTCTCCCATGCGGGTACAGGGGCCCAGGGACTTGGGCCATCTTCTATTGCTTTCCCAGGCCACAGCAGAGAGCTGGATCAGAAGAGGAGCAGCTGGGTCTCAAACCGGCGTCCATATGGGATGCCGGCACTGTAGGCAGTGGCTTTACCCGCCACACCACAGCACTAGACACTACACACCATTTTTCAAGACTGGGGAAACAGACCCTTAGCCACATACTGAGGGCAGAGAGCAGGGGCTGAAGCCAGAGACCCACCAGCATGTCAGAGGCCCTGTGAGAAATGGGGGATGGCCCAGCTTTATCTTACAGACTGATTTTTAATTTGAAGTAAAACTTACACAGAACACAATGCATGGATCTTAAGTGTACAATTCAGTGAATGACAATAAATTTAAATGCTCACAAAACCACTTGCCTAACACCCACAGCCAATGTGGGCACCGGTTCCAGTCCCGGCTGCTCCACCTCCAATCCAGCTCCCTGCTAATGCGCCTGGGGAAGCAGCAGCAGAAGATGGCTCAATTGCTTGGGGCCCTGCACTGACGTGGGAGATCCACATGAAGCTCCTGGCTCCTGGCTTTGGACTGGCTCAGCTCCAGTGTTTAGGCCACTTGAGAAGTGAACCAGTGTATGAAAGACCTCTCTTTCTTGTTTCTCCCTACCCAACCCCTGCCCTGTCACCCAGCCTTTCAAAAAAAATTTTCTTCCAAAATAACTTCTGCAGAAAAGATGAAAGGAAAAAATACACCAATTCCTTGGCACATCCAAAACTGACTATTTTCCCTTCGAACCTAACTGATCACTCAGCTGGGGATGGTATTTCAGAGGCCTCCCAGGAAGCCCCGGTGCCTGCTGGCAGCATGAAGTCTCAGACCTGACTCTGGTCCCCACGCGAGGGCCACCGCACACCCAGGCCAGGCTGGGAACGCCCCTTGCCATCACTCGGCTCTCGTGCGTAGACAACAAGGGAACCGTCTGCCAGCCGCACCTGGTAAGTGCCATTCCTCTGTTTTCTTTCTGAACAGTGCTGTGTGGCTGTCTGATGTGAAACCACCACAAAGGATCTTCCAGTCCTTGTCTTCTCTTGATCTTGCTCTTCCAAGTCCTGCAGAGCCTGGCGATCCTCTAACACTAGGCCGCTTCTGACTGCTCTGGAAACCATCTCGAACCCATGACCTCTCTCGTTTTCCATGGCACTGGGCCCTCCACTCACGGATGCAGCATCCACATAGCCCCGCTTCCCTGTTCCTGGGTCCCACGCCCATCTCGCCTCCCTGTGTGGAGGTCCGAGTTCCCTGACAAGCCCCTGTGACAGCCAGCCACAGGGTGGGGAGTACATTCCTATCCTTGAATTTGGGCGTGGCACATGGCCTGCCAACAGAATGGGGCAGAAATGATTTGTGCACATCAGAGTCCAGCCGTAAGAGGCACCCTCATTCCTACCTGCCCCTGCTGGCGGATGGCCTCAAGGAGGGTGAGCAACACACCCCGGTATCACCAGGCAACCCTCGTGACGGGTGCCCCTGCCGCCACAGCCCTAGGCAGCCCAACCAGGCCAGCTCCCCTGCAAGCCTACCTGTCCCTGAGGAAAGACGCTAGCGCTGCCTCCCTCTGTGCCGCAGGGACCGGCCGGCTGCTACCCAGCAGCAGCTCACCTGTGCAGCCCATGCATCTCTTAACCCTATTGTGGCCGAGCTTCTGTAAGCTACCCTAAACCCTTCCTCTGGAGCGAGGCCCCGTGAAGAGTACTGGACACTTTGATTTCCATTCCCACAAAACTCTGGAGGGAAGAAAGAGGGGACAGAGACAAAAGCTGCAGGTCAGGAAGGGCTTCTCGGCCCGTCAGTCACGTCACGTGCTGGGGATGTGGGATGGGGCAGCGTCCACTGGCGCGGCCACCCCTGAGCAGGCTAAGAACCAGCCCTGCCCCCACCGCAGAGGCCTGCAGCAAGTCAGCCTCGCGGCCGTGCTTTCCACCAGGACGCCGGAGCCCCCGGCGGCACCATGGCCCCTGGTGGCACCGCGCTGGGCAGCACTCACAGAAAGCCGAAGCACCGCCGCTGGAAGGGACCAGGCCGTGCAGCCCCAACACTGAGGCTATTTTTATTTGCAGCCTTGTTTTTCAGGCACCGGCAAATGCAAATAAAATTAGTCTGGAACCAGCACTGAGAAGGCCACGCACTTCACCTAACTCAGCAGCCTGAAGACCACAGAAGGGCTTCCCGCACAGCCTGCGCTGCAGAGCCTCCAGGACAGGCACTCCGGGGAGCAGACCAAACCCTCAGGATGAGGAAGAAAGATGAGTAAGACGGGAAAGCCCAGGGTCTGCCAGGCCCAGGGGCAAGGCGCCAGCACCAAGTCGCAGACATCAGACGGCCAGGGCCGACCAGAGGCCTGCGAGGAGCCACTGGTGCCGCAGCCTTGATCTCAGCCCGGGATCTCTCACCGAAACCACTATAGGCCAAGGGTCATCGTCACCACCCGGGTGTCTGCAGATGACCCCAAAGGGATGGCAGCCACCTCAGTACTCACGCAGTAAGATGTCTACAGACGGTGATGGTAACGCGGCCCAAGAACAAGCCGTTCCTCTGGAAAACGTTGGAAGGTACTGAGTGCATGCAGCAGCTTCGCTCCGCGTGCTCAGTAGCGAGGAGCCACTTCAGCAGTTACAGAACTGTCACAACCAAGGCCACATCACTCACGATGGAGGAAAGATGAAGACAAGGTCACCTTCCAGCACTAAGACCCCTGCCGAGTCCCCCACATGCAGCCGGAGCCCTGCACGCCGGAAAACGCAGCTGCAGCGCAGTCACATTTCAGACGCTCCCTGCTCCCACGTTTTACTGCTGAAAGTCAACTTTCACTTAAAAATCCAACAGCCGCACGCCGGAGTCTCAGCTGGACAACCATGCTCTAAGCGCTGGCCCACTCTGCACTGCCACTCAGCGTCTGCAGCACTGGGAAGGAGTTTCAGAAATGCGCTCTTTTCAGTCGTTGTGGTCAGAGCTGAGCCTCTGAGCTCTGCCGCCGCTGTTTTCAGCACCGGCACCTCCCAGGCACCAGGCTCCCATCACCAAGATGTGCAAAGAAGGGCCCGCTCTGGACAGAAGGACGTGCAGGTGGGCTCGGGGCAGTACGGCACAGGGCCTGGGGCCGGCAGCATGCAGAGATGTCTCAGCAGCCTAGACAAGGGCTCTGCACCACCAGGCGCAGATGACCAAGTTCAGGCCTTTCCCGCAGGCCCAGTCAGTGAGCACAGACTCTGCACTCCCACGGCGGCACTGGGAACCCGACGCTTTCCAGCTCATGACTGTGGGCACACTCACGGAGTCCCTCTCAGCCTCATGTCTTCACCACGAGGCGATCACACACTCTCTGAGCTACCCAACCCCAGCTCCCATTCTGCCTGCCATGGCCTGGTCCTCACCTGGAGGGACTGGCGCAGCCAGACCAGAGCAGGAAGGACCCACGAGGCAGCCAAACGAGAGAGGACCTTGTGACCCACCCAGCGGGAGTTGAGGGGAGGGGTGCTCTAAGTGCTGAGCACTGGTGTCATCACAAATGCTGGCAAGTCCACTTTCTTTTTTATTAATTTCAAAGTCAGAATTACAGAGAGAGGTAGGGGGAAGAGAGGGAGAGAGAGTTATCTTCCATCTGCTGGTTCAGTCCCCAAATGTTCACAATGGCTGGGGCTGGTCCAGGCTGAAGCCAGAAGCCAGAAGCTTCTTCCGGCTCTCCCACGTGTGTACAGGGTCCCAAGCACGTGGTCCATCCTCCTCTGCATTCCCAGCTCATTGACAAGCAGCTGGATCGGAAGTGGAGCAGTCAGGTCTCGAACTGGTGCCCACATGGGATTCCAGCACTGCAGCTGGCCACTTGACCAGCAGTGCCACAGTATCAGTCCCCACGTCCATTTTCAACACAGAATAGAAAAGTACCCTTAGCTGACTTGCAGATGTAGCAAATTTCACCAGGCCAACAGGATGTGATGGAGTGGCCACCTCACAAGAGGAAACAGCACAGAGAAGGAAGGTGGGAGGCGAAGACTGTGCAGCCCAGGGTACTCAGCCAGCGAGGAGCCCAGGACGGGCCTGCGTGCTACTCAGCCAGCGAGGAGCCCGGGGTCGGGCCTGCGTGCTACTCAGCCAGCGAGGAGCCCGGGGACGGGCCTGCGTGCTACTCAGCCAGCGAGGAGCCCGGGGACGGGCCTGCGTGCTACTCAGCCAGCGAGGAGTCCGGGGACGGGCCTGCGTGCTAGGCTGCGAAGGCTCAGGCATGCCTGCTCACTGGACACCCCTTCTTGCAAAACCGCTCATAGAGTCTCCCTTTCACTGCACCTCCTGAGTCCTGTCCATCTCCTGAGTGGACAGGTAAGGCTACTTTCCACAGCAACACACTTCAGGGCTGGTAGCCAGAGACCCCAGCAAGTGGCTCTGGGTGGAAAAAGATTCAATCACCAGAGGATGAAGAGGCAGGACTGGGTACCAGGAGGAGGCCCCCCAGAGTCCCCAGCAGAGAAGCGCTGGCTGCACCCAGGACGACGCAGCACGAAGACTGCTTAGAGACAGCACTGGGGCCCAGCAAGGAGCTTTAGGGACACAAGAGGAAAACTGGACGAGGCTGTGGTCAGGAAGCCAAGGGGGCGGGGCCTCCGCGACACGAACCCACTCTAAAATGAAAGCTGCGAAGGATGTGGGTGGGTGATCACAAAGGCTGGGGGCACCCACCAGTCTGTCAGCCACAGTCACTCACCGCTCAGAGGCTGGGGCTGCTGTCACGTGTGAGGAATGGGACCGGGGAAGCCAGAGTGTGTTGCACACCAGCGTCTGGGCATGGGATGGAGATGGAACTAGAGGAAGCTGAGGCCTTGTGCAAGCTGACAACGGGCCTTGGAGAGGGGCGACCATTCCTGCCTCTGCCCTGGAGCCGCGGGCAGAGAGGAGAGGACGAGCTGTGAGCCAGCCGCAGGCAGGAAGGAGGGCTGCTGGGAAGTATGGCCCTTGTGTGGACACTGTCCTCATAGAGCAGAACCAGGCTGTGCGACACGCAGGGCCTCAGAGGGGTCAGCCCACGGTCACCCGGTGCCTTTGTGAACTCAGTCACGACACAGGCAGCTCATACTGCACCAACAGCAAACACAAAGTCTGGGAAAAACGTTTCTGCAAACAGCACCCATCCGAGGCCCAGGCGGGACGCTCAGCACTTAGTCCCAGGAGCCTGCAGTCCGCCCAGCCGCAGGACAGGACAGCGAGCAGAGGCAACTCAGACAAGGGAGCCGCAGGCAAGACCAGCAGATCCTGCAAGGCCTCGTGGGAAAGGCTGCAGCGCACAGGGCACACTCGTGGGAAAGGCTGCAGCGCACAGGGCACACTCGTGGGAAAGGCTGCAGCGCACAGGGCACACTCGTGGGAAAGGCTGCAGCGCACAGGGCACACTCGTGGGAAAGGCTGCAGTGCACAGGGCACACTCGTGGGAAAGACTGCAGTGCACAGGGCACACTCAAAGGGGCCGGCGCTGTGTCACAGTGAGGCCCCCGCCTGCAGGGCCGGCATCCCAGGTGGGCGCCGGTTCAAGTCCCGGCTGCTGTACTTCCAACCCAGCTCTCTGCTGTGGCCTGGGAAAGCAGTGGAGGACGGCCCAGGTCCTTGGGCCCTGCACCCGTGGTGGAGGCCTGGAGGAAGGTCCTAGCTCCTGGCCTCAGATCGGCTCAGCTCCAGCCACTGCAGCCTCTGGGCCTCTGTCTCTCTGTAGCTCTGCCTTTCAAGTAAATGAATAAATCTGTTTTGTTTTTTAAGGAATAAAAAAAACTATTTGCTGAGCTGCAGACCCCAGAGGGGAGTCTTGATCTTCCCTAGCTGACACTTTCATTACCCAAGAAAAAGTCTTCAGGGAATGTAACTGAGTTCAGAATCTCCACAGTCTACCAAGTGTACTCATGTAATCTAAATGTAGATGTTCATTAGAAACAGACAAGACGAGGGGAGGGTAGCCAAGAGACAAAGCAAAAATTACTACCAAGCCTCTGATGACCCAGAATGAGATCAGCAGGCCAGGCCGCGAGAGCGGTTACTGCAGCTATGGCAAGATATGAAGACAAAACATGCCCACGATGCAACGATGGGTGGGATCTCAGCAAATAAATAAATGACAAAAAGAACCAACCAGAAATTCTGAAGCTGAACAATGTGGAGTCTAATACGGAACGTCCACAGGACAAGCTCGGCCGCACACTGGAAATGACGGAAGTCTAAGTGACAGTGAACTTAAGAGAGGGAGAAACTGGAACCTGAACACATCTGTAAGGACCCGTGCGATGGGACTGAAGGCTTTACCGCGTGTGCAAACTGCTGTCCCGGTGGAAAGGACAGCAAGAAAGAACATTTTAAAAATGGCTGGGAGTGGCCAGCGCTGTGGCGCAGTGGGCAAAGCCACCTGCAGTGCCGGCATCCCATAAGGTGCCGGTTCATGTGCCGGCTGCTCCACTTCCAATGCAGCTCCCTACGAATGTGCCTGGGAAGGCAGTGGAAGGTACCCAAGTCCTTGGGCCCCTCACCCACGTGGAAGACCCGGAAGAGGCTCCTCCCTCCTGGCCTGAGACTGGCCCAACTCTGGCCATTCTGGCCATTTGGGGAGTGAACCAGTGGATGGAATACCTCTATCTCTCTGCAACTCTTTCAAATAAATAAATCTTTAAAAATACGGCTGAGAAAAAACCCAAATTTGGTGAAAAACAAATTAACAAACTTAATAAGCTCAGAGAACACGAAAAACGCGGACG
This sequence comes from Sylvilagus bachmani, assembly GCA_015711505.1. NCBI lineage: Eukaryota > Metazoa > Chordata > Mammalia > Lagomorpha > Leporidae > Sylvilagus > Sylvilagus bachmani. The sequence continues at coordinate 51,999,322 of CM027395.1, forward strand.
CTCAGCAAATGAGCAGTATGCTAAGCACGGGAAAGGCAGCCAGAGCTCGGGTCTGGTGCGGCGCTCAGGACGCAGCACCTCCACTCCCGGCTCCAGAGAGCCTGCGACGTGGGAGTGAGTTCCAGGCTCTCGGCTTCGGCCCGGTCCAGTCCCAGCTGTTGTCAGTATTTGGTGAGTGGTGAACCAGTTGAGGGAATCTCAATCTCTTACTCTCTCTCTCCCCACGCCCAGTTCTTCCAAATAAAATGGACAGAAAGGCAGCCAGCCACATCTTCATCACAAAGTAGTCCCAATCAAAGACAGAGAAAATCATCAACACAGCCAGAGAAGGTGGCCCCAGCACAAGGAAACAGATGTCCAGGTTAAACACACAAAACCCCTCCACCAATAATTCCCTAACCACGGAGAATGAAGGTGAAACAAGGACACTTTCAGGTAAGTAAAACGAGGCAAATCCAGTGCCATCCGAACTGCGTGACAGGACGCGAGAAGATGGAGTCCACTTCCAGGAAGAGGCGCACGCGCACGCGCACGGCCACGGGCTGGCAGCCTTCCACTTTCTTCCTTTCACTTCCTGGAAACAGGCTCTCAGGAGCTGCTGCCCACTGGCCACTCCACAGAGCATCCCAAGAGTCTGCTGTGTACCCTGCCCTGGCGCTCACAGACAGAACACCATCCCTCGTCCCATGGACACCCCCAGGTGTGACGGAGCGCCTCAAAAATAAAACAGTGAAATCAAACTGTTCCATCTAGTGGGTGCATCTGAAACGCAGTCCTGAGACCACAAGGTTTCAGAACTGCTTGGTAAATAAAGTTTAATAAAGTTCTACCACTTTCACTGCCTCACCAAAATGGAACTTTCAGAAAGTATAATTACTCAAGGTCCCAAGAATGAGGTCACAGACCTTCAGAACTACAGCGAGGGGCCAGCATCATGACAGAGAGTAAAGCCTGCACCTGCAGCGCCGGCATCCCATGTGGGTGCAGCCTGGAGTCCAGGCTGCCCCACATCTCACCCAGCCCCCTACCGCTGCACCTGGAAAAGCAGAGGAAGATGGCCCAACTGCTTGGGCCCCTGCACCCATGTGAGAGACCCAGAAGTAGTTTCTGGCTTCAGCCTTGCACAGCCACAGTCACAGCCAATGGGGAGTGAATCAAAGGATGGAAGATCTCTCCCTCCCTTCCTTCCTCCTTCCCTCCCTCTCTCTGTAACTGTGCCTTTCAAATAAATTTTTAAAATTCTTCAAAATAAATAAATAAATAAAAGAGCTACAGCAATTGGCTCTAGGGGAACTGTGCTCTCAGCCTGCATAGCAGGCTGCCTGTTGCCAAAAAGCCACAGGCCTACTGCGCTGTCATCTCTGCTGTGCACTGGAGAAAGCTCACAGCAAACAGCCAGGAAGAGCCTCATGCCCACTCTTTGATGCACACTTTCAGCGCTGCCCCCGTTACTAACGAAGGGGGCAAAAGCATCAGCTCTGGGTTTGAAACTCTGCTTATCTTAGGAACGCTACTGGGGCCGGCACTATGGCACAGTAAGTTAATCCCCCCCTGTGGCGCCGGCATCCCATATGGGTGCCGGTTCGAGTCCCCGCTGCTCCTCTTCTGATCCAGCTCTCTGCAGTGGCCTAGGAAAGCAGTAGGATGGCCCAAGTCCTTGGGTCCCTGTACCCACACATGGGAGACCAGGAAGAAGCACCTGGCTCCTGGCTTCGGATTGGCACAGCTCCAGCCATTCTGGCCACTTGGGGAGTGAATCAAAGGATGGAAGACCTCCTCTCTGTCTCTCCCTCTCACTGTCTGTAACTCTGCCTCTCAAATAAATAAATAAAACCCTAAAAAAAAAAAGTACGTTACTTATCTGTGACTCAGTTCCCCCTTCTATGAAATGGGGATTATTGTTAGAATTAAGCAGGGACAGCCAGACCATGGGGTCCCTGGGTGCTGACAGACGCCACAGTCAGAAGCTTAGCGAGTGAGGCAGGGGCAGGGCTACAGACCTCCACGACTGCCGTTTCTAGGGAACCTCACGAGTCACATCACTGTACGCCTTCCAAGGAGGCAGAGGCCGAGCAGACGCTGGACACAGAGGAAATGCTGCGATGCCTGGACTTCCTGCGCAGCCACGGCTGGTGTCCAGCACAACGTGAGAAGGAGCATCAAGAACTGGGACCTACACAGTCAGGTGAGCGTGCCTGCCGCTCTCTGGACAAGATGGGCGAAGGCTGCGGGTGGTCCCCGAGGTGACGGCTCGGCAGAGGATGGCTGTCCTGTTACGAGCAGGGCTACAACTGCTCATCTGTCTCCCTGGGCACTCGCCTCAGCCACACACAAGGAACCGGATAGGACCGACCACGCCTTGCAGAAAAGCCTAGGGGAAGAACTGGGAGGGGCATGGGCCCAGGCAACCCAGCAGTCAAAGAGCAGTCCCTGCTCTGCAGCTGGCACCTGCACCCTCAGGGCAGCCACGTGGTCATCAGGCCACCAAGAGACCATGCCCGGGGCAGTGCTGCAGGGAGGGTTCTGTCTGCAGACACGGGTGGCCTTGACGACCTCTGTGTGGGGTTTTCTGAGCACCAGTGAGGTACAGCACCCGAAACCTGCAACAGGGGAAGCCGAGATGGGCGAGGCGCCCTCACGGCCAGTCCCAGCGTCCTCTCGGCTGGCCCGCGCAGCACTCACCTTTGCTGTGCTTCCCCAGTGGCCTCTTGGGCAGCGCCTCGTCAGTGGAATGTGCGGGCGTGTGCAGCGTGCTCTCCAGGCTGCTGCTGGCGCTGTGCACCGGGGTCTCAGTTCTTGGAGTGATCTGAGGGGACAGAGACATCATCATCTTTCCTTCCATGCAGTTGCTAGAACGAGCTCGTGCACGGCGCTCCTGGCTCAGATCTGTGCACACAGTGCTCACTAGTGTAAGCACTTCCTGAGGTCAGCAAAACTCAGAAACAGCCCGATGCCCTGACCCCCCAGGAGCTTCTGCTCACGCCAGCGCTCAGCAGCCTGCACGGGGACTCTGCAGGCCCCGCTGGCTTCTCCTGAGGACAGTGAAGCTTTATCCTTCAAGTCCAACAGCTGCTGACAACCACACAGCAGGACTTAACGCCATTCTTCTGTAATCCTTGACTACACCATAAAACACCCCCAAAACCACAGTAAACAGAATATACAAGTGGGCCTGTGTGGGGCACAGTTTGACAAGCACATTCTTAAGTCAGAATTCCGCTTCTAAGAATCCACCCCACAAAGCACAGTTCACTACGGCAGTGTCGGTCACAGGGAAACATCTCTCAGCAGAGCCTGACTGGATCAACCACAGTGAGGCCGCAAGGCTGGGCCGGCCCGTGGCCTCCGACACCAGCTGGAACTCTCACACGGTGTCAGAGTGCCTGCATTCAAGGCCCAGCTCTGGCTTCTGGTTTCAGCTTCTTGCTAACGTGGACCCAGGAAAGCAGCGATGACGGCTCCAGGAGGGGCGCCGCTGCCACCACGTGCGGGACATGGCTGAGTTCCCAGCACCTGGCTTGTGCCTGACCCAGCCCCAGTCTCTGCAGGTTTTGAGAAGTGAACTAGCGAATGGGGCTCTGTCTCTCAACCTCTCAAAAACAGGAAAAAAGAATCGAGGGCGGGTCTCCTGACAAAGAAGTACAAGACAGAGAGGGGAAGCCAGAGTCGTGGCTGTGATTTAAACCAAGTGTGAGCGCGAAGGGGCTGGGAAGACGGGCAGACCCTTCACACCAGGATCCCTGCAGAGGGAGGCTTTCTGGGGCAGACTGGGTGGACTGCGATACTCTCCTTTCCTCTCCTAATCAATAGTTCAAGGCTTTACAGCCAAAATATACCGATTACTTATAGGATTTAGAAAAATAAAAATCATAAGTGCTTTAACCTCTTTACAGTCTCAATTTGGCATGTTTCAAACAACGTTAGAGAAGGGCATGAGTTTTAAAGTTGATGGGAAGCCTGGGTTTCCAGGCTGAGAAACACCGCCTGGCAGCGAGGGCAACGCTCGGGCAAAGCACCGAGCCAGGGCCTTGCTGATCCCGCGCAGCTGTCCCTCCACCTCTCCATCCTGCACACTCATGACTTCCTTTCATTGCAGGACAGTAGGTGCAGGCACAGCTCACAGGGCTGCATCTTGGGTGGGCGTGAGAGGTGGAGTGGCCACTCCTGCGGGCTGACCCCAGCCTGCACAGGGACAGCTCACACTCACAGCCACAGCAGATCTGCCCCACCTCCAGCTGGCTAAAGCGGCCTGAGCAGAAGACCATCCCAGTGGCCCACAGATGGACAGGCCAATGGGAACTCAAGAGACGCCTCCTGAGGACAACCGCTCACAGCAAGGCTGGTCAATCTGGGGTCTTCGTAACAGGAAATCAATCCTAGCTGAGCAGTACTCCTCCAGAGTCCTTTCTTCAGATACCTTCACCAAGATGTTATCTTCATTTAAATTAATAAGGTTAAATAAATTTTAACTTAAATAAAGTTACAACTGTAATTACCTATATTTATAACAACTAAATTGGACAGTTTTCTTTAGCTTTAACAGTTTCGTCATCCACAGTATTCCTGAAGTGAACCTTAATTTATCTGAAAGGCAGAGAAGACACACACACACACTCAGACCTTCCATTCACTGCTTCACTCCCCAAAAGCCCACAACAGCCAGGACTAAGCCAGGAGTCTGGAACTCCACCTGGATCCTCCACATGAGCGACGGGGACTCAAGCGCATGAGCCCCAGGCTCGCAGGCGCTCAGCAGCAGAGCCATCAGAAGCCAGGGCAGTCTAAGGGCCACAAGAGGAACACGTGCTGCCTGTCTGAAGCTGTCCCCACTGGAAGGTCTGTGGTTCACAGAAGTAACAGCTACTTTGGGAACAGCTCAGGAGGCTGGCGTGTTTAACCGCTCCTGTTTGGGCTGACTCATCAACTTTAGATGTCCACAGCTCCTTCAGCGTGTGATGCCTGAACTATTCCTAGGAGGAGACAGCGAACTCTCTGGACCCACAGGCAGCCCAGCCTTGCTGCCGACAAAACACGCATGACCCAGCAGCTCTCACACACGTGCCACCTGCCCAACCCACATCTCCCCCAACAGCCGCAAGGAATGGCAGCCTGACTCTGGGCCTTCAGGAGAGCAGAGTGGCAAGAGCAACACAACTTGCCAAACAGAGCTTCGGGGAAGGGGCTGCTCCGCCGGCCGGCACACAAACCCCCAGGGCCCCAGGCCCAGCACAATCAGTTTCCTGAAGGAAGCCCTTTCTCCTCTCTCTCTGCATGAGGCTCCCTCCCAGTGATTCTAATCCAAGTCCTGGGTCTAAACTGGAACATCACATCATCCTGAAAAGACAGGAAGTCTTCTCTGTGGACGAGCAGGAAAAGCTCCAGGCCGCAGCCACCAGAAGGGCAGCCAGGAGCTGCCCCACCAAGCCCACGTCGCACCCGCCACATTCGTGGGAGAGAAAACTCTCCACAAGGGCAACTACTGGACACAAACACTTGTTTTCCGTGGGGTTTTCTCTTCTCACTTCTCCCAACCAAGCCTCATCTTCACTCGCTCCTCTGTTACACTGAAAGCTGACTTCAATGCGTTTCCCAGAAATACTGTTTGGGGTTATTTCTGGCCAAGTTCCCTTGCCCCACGTGAGCCTCAGTCCCACTCCAACACGCTCTGACTCACCCTGAGCCGCAGAGCTCCCGGCCCGCTCGCGTGTGCTGGGAAGATGCGATGGGCTCCGACTGTCGCCTTCGCTCTGCGAGGACGGCAAGCAGGAGCCCCCTGCCCTTCACCCGCAGCCGGAGTCCCCGCTCCGGCCCTGCCACCTGACGACCCCAGCTTCACCTTTCTGCTCAGACCCCAGCCCACCGGGCACAGCAGCCACTCCCCGCCACTCCCTCTGCCTAGAAAGCTCCCACCTCATTCATGGCCAGCGACCCCCGGGTCCCCAGGGAGGACTGCTCTGTGCTCAGTGGGGCAGGGCTTTGTCGGTCTCCTCTGCCCACGGTCACAGAGCAGCCTCAGGCAGAAGCAGGTACTTGCTAAGTATCTGTGAAATGCATTAACTACGTTACCAACTTCTGATGAAATTCAGGATTAAATGAATTAAAAAGCCCCTCTGTCTCAAAGTAAAACATTCACAATCTAAATTGCGCAGCAGGCAATCAGATCTCAGCACTGGCACAGCGTGGCCCTGAGATCCGACACTAAGACAGCTGCGGGTGGTGAAGGGCACATCCCATGCTTTGTCCTGCCAGCCGGTCTGGATCAACGTTTGCTGCATACGTAAGGTACAGGCACCTGGATGCATCCTGGCTCCTACTCAGTCAGCCCTTCTAATTGATACGGCTGTTTAAATAGGGACCAGGCCACTGCTTCCAGACTTGAATGTATAAAATGCCTCTGGAGGCCTCTTATGAGAATGCAGGTTCTAATTCAAAAAGCCAGGGGTACATTGCATCTCTTACCAGCTCCCAGCTGCCACCTGAGACTCCCCCCATCTCTCGCCAGCTCCCAGGTGCCACACGAGA
>CM027395.1:52005943-52025382 GCA_015711505.1 Sylvilagus bachmani
TCCCACCTGCTCCAGGTGCCGCCTGAGACCCCCCCATCCCACCTGCTCCAGGTGCCGCCTGAGACCCCCCATCCCACCAGCTCCAGATGCCCCCTGAGACCCCCATCCCACCAGCTCCAGGTGCCACCCGAGACCCCCATCCCACCAGCTCCAGGTGCCGCCTGAGACCCCCATCCCACCAGCTCCAGCTGCCCCCTGAGACCCCCATCCCACCAGCTCCAGGTGCCGCCTGAGACCCCCATCCCACCAGCTCCAGGTGCCGCCTGAGACCCCCCATCCCACCAGCTCCAGGTGCCACCTGAGACCCCCCATCCCACCAGCTCCAGATGCCCCCTGAGACCCCCCATCCCACCAGCTCCAGGTGCTGCTGGCACTGAAAGAATGTTTCAAGGTAGAGCAGCTCTGCATGCCCAGAGGATCCAGAGGCTAAGCAAGCTCCTTTCAGAAGGGAGGGGAAGCGACCCTGGCACTGTGCAGATCAAGACCCCTTCCAAAGAGAAGCCGTGGTCACGGAGTGCATAAAGCAGGCCCCAAAGGGCCAGCCCCTCCATATCCCGCCTCTTGCTGGGTCCCTCGGACGCACGCACTCCATCAAGGCGCCGACCAGAAAAACCCGACAAGTACCAGGTTTTTTGCAGCCCGGAACCACAATTTTTGAAGGGCTTTGATTTCTTAAACGTATTTCATTAAAAACCATCCACGGACATCCCCATGGGAATGCTAGCACGCAGTCGGACTGACGCAGAGCCCGAAAACACAGTCAAAGAGAAGCTGGCTGGGCGGGGCATCCGAGGCCTCGCCCCCTCACAGCACAAGTGCCGTGACCACCTGCGGTGCCAGCGGCCCCCTGGGTCCTGTGAGAACCACTGACCCCTTAAGTACATTTGAAACGCATGAAATACACAGGATTGCAACAGGCCCATCACATCACAGCCAGTTATCAGAGGACTGACACGTGCATTTAAATGTCCAGCAGTGCATGGAGGGTATTTTGAGATACTTCACACAACCATGATTTGAACGTATCTGACTGTACTGGTGACAAAGTCGCAAATTTTGTTAATGGCTGAGGGTTTCCGTCTGCTTTCAGGTGGCATAAAATTCCACTTTCCAGTTAGAGGCCAGAAGACAGAAAGCTGCTCTGGCCTCCAGCCCCCAGCCCCCGGCTCAGAGCCCCTGCTGGGGACAGGACGCCCACTCAGCCTCCCCCCAGAGCCGAGAGGCCATAGCAGGGGTGGCCTTGGACAGCAACCCCCCACCCAAGGTCCCACAACAACCAGCTGTGCAGAGTGCTGCAGGGCCCGCCCCCGCCCCCTCGGCGGAACAATGACGGACTGGCCCTTCTGAGCCCAGTGGACAGAGCAGCTCCTCCCTCGCAGGGACACCAACCCCACCACTGCCCTCCTTACTTCCTCCCGGCCCAAAATCCTCGTGGTCACCTGAGTTCAGGTGTTTCAAGGAGGAAGCAAAGGTGCTGTTTTTTTCTGATAGCTGCAGCCCCTGAGGGAATGCTGGGAACACTTCCAAGTCTCTACCCGTAGTTCCCTAATTCCAGGGTCTCCAGCTGCGCAGGGGGCGGCCACAGCACCAGCAGTGCTGGGCGACCTCTCATCTCCCAGATGCAACCCCACTGGGGTCGACACACTCCGCTATCATCCCACCCAGCAGTCAACCACCAGCGCACGCAGTGCTTCACTCTGACTGGCACTGCAGGTTCCTGAAGGTGCACCCAGCACTCGCCACACCCGGGTGGAAGAGGGCAGGCGCGCGTGTGCTTACACAGAGCAGTACACGAGGCAGTCAAGAACCCAGCAAAGCAAGTCACCTTCTCGAGAAACCAAAGCCTCGCCATGCTGTGCCTCCAACAGAGAAGGAGTCAGGATCAGGAGGGCACGCGGAGGCCACGCAGCCACCTGGGGAACACTCCCTCACTTGGGACGGCACAGGTTCCAAGCTCTACTCAGATTCACCCTCGTTCAAAGCGACCGAATATAAGGGTACTTACTGGAAACAAGTGTCATTAATGCAAACATAGGACTGGCTAAACAAAATGACGGATCCCTGAGCTGGAATACCAGCAGCTGTCAAAGAGGGAGTCAGAGGCTGCAGAGAATGCAAAGATTCTAAGGTGAAAGTCTGCTGCTGTTCTGAGATCTGTTTGTTTGAAAGGTAGAGTTACAGAGAGGGGAAGACAAAGAGGCAGACCTTCCATCCGCTGGTTCACTCCCCAGATGGCTGTAGTGGTCAGCACTGGCCAGGTACCACAAGTGGCAGGGGACTAAACACGTGGGCCATCTTTCACTGCTTTTCCCAGGCTATTAGCAGGGAGCTGGATCAACGATCCACACAGAATGCCAGTATCCCAGGTGGCAAAGCACCAGCCCCCAAGGAGCAGGGACTGGTGCTGTGGCGCAGCAGGTTAACACCCTGGCCTGAAGCACCAGCAACCCATATGGGTGCTGGTTCAAGACCTGGCTGCTCCATTTCCAATCCAGCTCTCCGCTATGGCCTGGGAAAGCAGTGTAGGATGGCCCAAGTCCTTGGGCCCCTGCACCCGTGTGGGAGACCTGGAAGAAGCTCAAAGCTCCTGGCTCCTGGCTTGGGATCAGCGCAGCTCCAGCTGTTGCAGCCAATTGGGGAGTGAACCATCGGATGGAAGACCTTTCTCTCTGATTCTCTCTGCCTCTCCTCTCTCTGTGTAACTCTTTCAAATAAATAAATAAATCTTAAAAAAAAAAATGGTGCAAGGGGCCAGCCCTGTGGCAGAGCAGATTAAGCCGTTGCTTGCACTGAATCCTGGCTCTTCCACTATCAATCTGGCTCCTGGCTTTGGCCTAACCTGGACCTGGTATCGCAACCATTCTGCAAAAGGAACATGGATCTCTCCCTCTTTCAAATAAACACATCTTTTAAAACAAGCACACGTTGAGTGCCCAGATGCAAAGATACATTCTGCCAAGCCAGAGATTAAAATAATGGAAAATACAGTATAATGACACTTTGTATAGATTCCTTATCATGTATCCATCACGTCTGTATATGCAATTGGAGTCAAGTTTAGGTACATAGATCAAATTATCTCCATATTAAAAATAAGAAAAAGTCAGCTCTTAATGCTGACTCCAGGGTCCCCTGCCAGTGGAGAATGGAACCAGTGTCAGTGTGCAGCTTCACAGGCTGGGGCACAAGTGTGGAGTCCACAGGGGCAGAGGCTGCCAGGAGACCGCCTGTCCCCTGGCCTCGGGCTGCTCTGCTGTGACATGGAAATGATGGCACCTGTACCTTGGGGGTTTCTGTGAGGATTAACTAAAATGCACGTGCAGTATTTCATCAACTGGAAAAACAGCAAGCATTCAATGAGATGGCAGGCGCTGTCACTGCTGTGGCACTCAGCGTCACCAGGATGGCTCACAACTCATCATTCAAGTGTCCTCAGAGACAAGTCCGGCAGCCACGGGCTCTGCTCAAGCCCTGACTTCCCAAGGGCAGGGCTGGCATCTGTGGGGTGTGCACTGGCGGCAACAGGGACTGGGGAGACCTGCAGCAGCTGCCTGAGTTTGTGTGTCTGTCCAAAAGAGGCTGAGTTAAAAATGGACTCTCCCATGGCAGCAGATCACCTGGTCTAAAACCAGCTCATGAAAGCTTGAAAAACGATTTCATTAGGTGAACTACAGTTAAGCAGAACGCTTTTCTGAGTCCAGGCTCTCACACTGTCACAAGGGGAGTGACCAGGTCCTCAGCCTGCAATGCAAACTGCAGAGCTGTCTGCTCTGCAACCAGGCGGGAACAGGCGTCCTCTACGCATCCCTTTCCTTCCACAGATCTCGCTCTCAAGAATCCATTCTAAAGATACAATGGGTCAATGATGCAGTCACAGGTTTGTGTGCAAGGAGATTCACCTTGGCTCTAAAAGGGCGACAATGGGGCCAGCACTGTGTCACAGTGGGTAGAGCCGCTGCCTGCAACACCCGCATCCCATATGGGTTCTGATTCAGCTCCCTGCTGATGCGCCTGGGAAAGCAGCGGAAGATGCCTCAGATGCTTGGGTCCTTGCATCCACGTGAGCTGGGGATGGAGTTCCAGGTTCCTGGCTTTGGCCTGCCCCAGCTCCAGCCATCAGGGCGACTGGCAAACTGAACCAGCAGATGGAAGAGCTATGTCTCCCACTCCACTAACTCTTCCTTTCAGGAAAATACATCTTTAAATGGAAAAGTTTCAGAAAACAAAAGGTATGGGGAATGCTCATTTAGATGAGTTAAACAAGAATATACATCAGCAAGTATTGAAAAAAGACGAGAGAACACACAAAATACTAACAGTATTTGTCTCCATGCAGGTCTGTCTACCATCTACCTGCATTAGCTGGGCACTGTTCAAAGAGCAGCTAACAGGCCAACAAGCCAGACACCTGCAGAGAGGGGGCAGAACGAGATGCAGAGGTCAGGGAAACCACAGCGGGGAGGACCTGCAGGAAGGGCCTTCCAGGTGCAGGGAGCAGAGTGTGCGGTGCCCGCAGCCTGGGCTCCTTCCTGGCTGAGGCTCAGAGCCTGGAGGGGCAGGCAGAGGGCGGGGACCCTCAGGTACAAACACAAACTCTCAAGTACCTACCACCCAAAGTCTAGCCAATGGAACAGTCCTTAATTTTCAACTTCCTTCTAAGTAACCTGCCTCTACACAGGATGGAATAACATCTGTTAAAATACTTTTAAGTCAATGTAAAAAAAAAAAAAAGCAGAAAATGAAAAGAAAAGTGATTTGCAAGCATTTTACTAAAATAGTCATTACATTTCTCTAAAAACCAAAACGAGAAAATGGACAGTTTGACAGTCAAAGCTATTTGCTGACTCAGGCAGATGAAAGCCAGCACTAACCAAAAACCATTCTCCACGTAAAAACACTGCTCTCAACACCCCTCGCCCCAGGGCTCTCCTGGGTCAAGGCAGAGCACAAGGCCGGCTTGGAGCTTCAACAAAGGCCCAGCCCTCCCAGATGCACACAGCAAGGAGCATGGAGCAGAACCGTGCGTGGGCCGACCCCACCTCCACGGAGCGCAGCCGCCGCCATGAGATCCCAGAGTGGGCAGCAGGGAAACAACCTCACCATCTCCCTCTGCGGGGCTAGCATGCGGTGGTGACTCTGGCAGACAACGACGTGCACGCTGTCTGCTGTGGATCACATCTGTTGAAGGGAAAACTACAGAACTAAAGCACACACTCACCTGGACACAGTGACCCTCCCTACAGCACACACTCACCTGGACACAGTGACCCTCCCTACAGCACACACTCACCTGGACACAGTGACCCTCCCTACAGCACACACTCACCTGGACACAGTGACCCTCCCTACAGCACACACTCACCTCTACACAGTGACCCTCCCTACAGCACACACTCACCTGGACACAGTGCACCTCCCTACAGCACACACTCACCTGGACACAGTCTACGTCTTAGTAAAACTGGGAACATTCTTAAAAATATCAGTGTGAAAAAAATCAACTTGCTCTGTTGATAGCAAATGCTACTCTTAGCTCATAAGACCCTCCAGAAGAGTCCTGGGCCTCTCCTCACTAGCAGGTGACTGGACAAAGTGTCTGACCACTCCAAACCCATGTGCTCATAAGTAAAGTAGGAAGATCCACACCTTCAAGTCCACACTTAAACCAATCAGCCCACACAGAGCAACCCCCAGGGAAAGAACCTGTTTACATTTAGTGTCCAATCCACGGCCACACGACCCAGGTGGTGACACTGCCAAGGACTCAGCAGGCAGCGACAGCCTCACCTCAGGGCTCTGTTGCAGGTCTTCTTCCACAGAGCAGGTGAGGGCTGCACACTTCAGTTGCGGGGTGCTGGGGGGAAGAGGCAGAACTCTCAGTGGCTGGAGAAAGTCCAGCGGCAGCAGTCAGGAGCAGCAGCAACAAACCACACAATCTTCCTAAGCCCCGGCTGCAGCACGGTCTGAAAACCAAGCGGTCCCCTCACCATCAAGAGAGGCTTCGCGATGTGACGCATGTGGCCTCAGAGGTGTGAGAGCTGCAAGGCCCCGGGGGCAGGGCCGCAGTTGCATGGGCGGTCACTTCCATGGCCAGCACTTCTGGCAGGGTGGAGATGAGACGCTGGCTCCAAGTCATTCTTATCCAGGTTTCCAACATTAAGTACAATCCATGCATGCACTGTGAGCATGCATGCTTCTCACAGGGGTTTTCTTTAAGAAACTGGTTCAACATCTCATCATAGTAAATACACTGCTGCTATGGTGGCCATCCTGGTTCCCACCGATGCCGCACTGCCTGCTGTGGACCGCACAGTAAAGCCACCGCTCACGGCCCTCTGGCGACTGCTGCATGGTGCAGAGCTCTGGTGGACATCACATCGGCACTTCCAAAAGGAGGCGTCTCAGAAGGGACACAAAACTGCATGTCCCCTCTGCCCACATCTCTGTGTGAGCCTGACATATGCAGGCCCAGGCAAGCTCAAGAACATTCGGACTAACTAACAAGACCAAGCAGAGGATTCACTCCCGATCACCGTGGCAAACGGGGATAAGTCCCGCCAACTCCCTGGCTGCTGAGACTCACGGCAGCGTCTGCAGCCCTCGGGAGGTAAGGACAAGCGGCAGAGCGCCCAGTGTGCTATCCACACACGCCAGTCAGCAGCCCATAATTACCCGACACGCAAAGACAAACATCCAAGCCAGCCACAGAGGCAAAGCTGCTGATGGAGCAGCCCCGGAGGAGTCACGCGGGGCCCAGGCAGCCAGGGGCTGCTCCACGCGGCTGTAGGATGCTCATGATCACGGAAGAAAACACTCTGGTGTTAAACAGTCCAAAAAGACAGCAAGAGGAAGACAGAAAACATTTAAATGAAAATTTCAGAACTAAAAACCCTCTATTCTTGAACTATAAAAAACAAGAAAGAAGAAAAACTCAGCAGTGACAGGCTGAACAGATGGGCAGCACGGGAAGACTCAGCCTCCAATCTGAAGAGCAGGAGGGAAAAGATGCAAAAGTCAAAACTGAGACAAGCCTCTGGACCCCATGGGACAGCAGCAGCCAGTTTAACAATCCTGCAACTGGAGAGGGGTCCCACGGGAAAGAAGCACCAAGACGGGGGCGGGGGAGGCTGAAAATTCCCCAAATTTGGCAAAAGTGCACAGCTCTGGTCTGTTCAGAGAACAGCAAACAAGATGACGAGAAAACGCTTGCACACATCATGGTCCAACACCAAAGTCCTAAGAGACAGCCGTGAAACCAACCGGCCTGGACTGTGTCAAAGTGCGGGAGAAGGAGCAGCCACAGGGGTCTCCAAGGTCCTGGCAGCGAGCCCCATTCTCGACCAGCAAACGCGAGAGCTGCTGCAGGCACAGCACTCTCCCACGCTCCCACCCCACTCACACGACAAGGCAACAACCTGGCCCTTCAGCAAGAAATGAAAGCAGCCACACGGCAAACCACATGGCTAAATAGGAAGAACCACTGTCCTCTGCATTACAAACACTGCAGCAGATGGTGTAGCCTAACAGGTCAAGCTGCTGCCGGCAGCGCCAGCATCCCATAAGGGTGGTGGTTCAAGTCCCAGCTGCTCCACATATGATTCCAGCTCTCTACTATTGGCCTGGAAAGGCAGGAGGATGGCCCAAGTACTTGGGCTCCTGCCCCTGCATGGGAGACCAGGATGAAGCTCCTGGCTCCAACATGGCCCAGCACAAGCTGTTGCAGCCATCTGGGGAGTAAACCAGCAGGTGGAAGATCTTTATCTCTCCCTCTCTGTAACTCATTCAAATCAATCAATCTTTTAAAAAGAGGGGAAAGGGGAGGGGAGGGGAGGGAAGGGGAAGGCAAGGGAGGGCAGGGGAAGGCAGGGGAGAGGAGGAGGGAGGAAAGGGGCTGGCGCTGTGGTACAGCAGGTTAAAGCCAGGGCCTGAAGCGCCAGCATCCCATATGGGTGCCGGTTATAGTCTTGGCTGTTCCTCTTCCAATCCAGCTCTCTGCTGTGGCCTGGGATAGCAGTGTAGGATGGCCCAAGTCCTTGGGCTCCTGCACCTGTGTGGGAGACCCGGAGGAAGCTCCTGGCTCCTGGCTCCGGATCGGCACAGCTCCGCCATTGCGGCCATCTGGGGAGTGAACCAGCAGATGGAAGACCTCTCTCTGTAACTCTGTCTTTTAAATAAATAAAATAAATCTTTAGGCCAGCGCCGTGGCTCAACAGGCTAATCCTCTGCCTTGCGGTGCCGGCACACCAGGTACTAGTCCCTGTCGGGGCGCCAGATTCTGTCCCGGTTGCCCCTCTTCCAGGACAGCTCTCTGCTGTGGCCCGGGAGTGCCGTGGAGGATGGTCCAAGTGCTTGGGCCGTGCACAGGCATGGGAAACCAGGAGAAGCACCTGGCTCCTGGCTCCTGATCAGCGCGATGCACCGGCCACAGTGGCCATTGGAGGGTGAACCTACGGCAAAGGAAGACCTTTCTCTCTGTCTCTCTCTCTCTCACTGTCCACTCTGCCTGTCAAAAAAAATTAATAATAAAATAAAATAAAGATAGGTTCAAGGGTGAATGCTGGAATATCTTGAAAAAAAATAAATCTTTAAAAAAGAAAGAAAAGAAACGCACTCTGGGCACACAGTGACATGACCATGTGTGGTGGATTTGGGGTGCTGCAGCTCAGCTGCCAGCACTGCTGTGATGGGAGGGGGTGAGCACCGTGCAGCCAGAGCCTGCGTGGTGAGGGTACACCACAAGCTTTGGGTTGTACCCCAAAGCCATGCTTCCAAGGAAGCCAACAGATAAAATGAAATTCCAGGTGCTCGCTTCAGCAGCACATATACTAAAACTGGAACGAGTCAGAGAAGATGAGCATGGCCGCTGTGCAAGGACGAACATACAAATTCATGAAGCGTTCCACATTTTTAGAGAGCCACATGTTGTCACCAAGGAACCACCTGTGGGAAATGGAGCGAGCTAATAAATGAGTTCCACAATTGGAAAGAAGAAAGAAATTCCAGGATCCTACTCCAGCGAAGTTTTAGAATAGGCAAAACTAATCAGTGATGGGAAAGAAACAGAACACAAAATGTCTATGTAGAGAGAAAAGGCTGGGGTGCTGGGGCAGCGTGGGAAGTGCCTGGTGGTGGCAGCAGTAGCAGCAAAGCCTTCTGGGTGACAGCAACAGTCTCCATCTTCACAGGGGTCTGTGCAACACAGGTTCCCTCATTTCTCAAAACCAAGCCATAAAAAACGCAACTGTGCACTTCAGTGAACACAAGCTCTACTTTGTAAACGAATGACAACAAAGCGCGACGACACACTGGACTGCAGAACCCAGGACACCAGCTCAAGGTGCTGCGCCGGCCAGGCCCACAGGGCGGAAGCAGCAGACATCCCCCCGGGGCAGCAGTGAGTGCAGGGAGCTGGCAGGGCGCGGGCTGTGAACGCCACGTCCACCTCCACCAGACACCAGGGCCTAAGGGACACGTCCTCCTCATTCTTTTTCTCGTGGTTTTTTCTTTTTCTTTTTTAAAATATTTATTAATTTAATTTATTTGAAAGGCAGAGTTAGAGAGAGGGAGAGACAGAGATCTTCCATCCACTGGTTCACTCCCCAAATGGCCACAATGGCTAGAGCCAGAAGCTTCTTCCAGATCTCCAACATGGGTGCTGGGGCCCAAGCACTTGGGTCGCCTTCTGCTGCTTTAGGGAACTGGGTTGGAAGTGGAACAGCCAAGACTCGAACCCATGCCCAGATGGGATGCCAGAGTCCCAGGCAGCGGCTTTACTTGCTCAGCCACGACGCTAGCCCCTTTTCTCCTATTTTAAATGGTGAAATCAAAACAAAACAAAATTTGGCTGCACATAATAAAAACAACCACTTACTAATGTCACCTTTAGTGAATGACCAAAATTTAATCTTTGTGCCTGTTTCCTGTCTGCTAAAATGGGGATAAAAAAACAGAAATTAACTCACAGAGCAGTTATGAGGATTAAATACACACACAGAAGCACCCAGAACAACGCATTCCACACGGTGATTCCTGAAACGTGATCACCGGCATCGCTCTCTGCCTACGGCTTCCCGTCTGTATTGATGACTCGGAAGAGCCTACACGCCGGAGCCGGGCCTGGCACAAGGCCCACACCAGTGGGCGACTTCCGGCCAGCACTGGGACACAGAACTGCTCCCAGGGAGCATGCACATCACACGGGGCTTCCCACACAACTGCAATTGCTGGTACTTGCACAGTGACCTGTCAATCCTACTAATGCTGTCACAGCTACCTACTTGGCATTATTCCCATGCAGTTAAATTCTATTAAACTGCCCCCCCCCACAAAAAAAGTTGAGTCCCAGCTGTTCCTCTTCTGATCCAGCTACCTGCTAAAGGCCTGAGAGAGCAACAAGTGGCCCAAGTGCTGCCCAACTGAGGCCGCTGCCACACTGCAGGACACGGGGTGACTCACACTGCAGGACACGGGGTGACTGTCACACTACAGGACACGGGGGTGACTGTCACACTACAGGACACAGGGTGACAGATTGCAGGGACATGGGGGTGACTGTCACACTGCAGGGACACGGGGGTGCCTGTCACACTGCAGGGACACTAGGTAACCGTCATGAGCTTCCATGCCTTGTACCCCAGGTTTCAACAGATGCTCGCAGGGGAGCCCGACTAAGTGGCATGGCTGCCAGGCTCCAGTAGCTCAGATTGGCCTCTGCTCCCCTAGAACTGCAAGTGCTGGGACAGAAATGTCAAGCGGCTCAGAACAAGCACAGTGGGTAAGGTCCATGATAAGGGCAGCTCGGGAGTCTGGTGTGTTGGGCCCAGAGGCAGGGCCTGGCGGGCGTCAGTGTGAGAACACATCTGAGCCGCAGGCACAGGGGGAGCACAGTAAGAGGAAGAACTGCAGACACACAGAGGGGATCAGCAGGCAACGACGTGTCCCACAGGCCACGGCACAATGCCAACAACTGCAAGCCAGGGACCAGGAGTTCTAAAGGCATCTCATGCAGACCATCCAGTCACACGTGTGAACTGAGCCAGGAGAGCCTGTTCCCTGGAGACACCAAGGGGTCACACGAACAGACCCAGGGCAGAGTCAGGAGCTGGGCATGCCACTGCTATTTCTAAAAGAGCGGAGTACCAATGTCTGTGAATGGAAATCAAGAAATAAGATGTCATAGCTATAACGCTGCTTCCTATCGACCTGAAACAAGGGCTTCAGCTTAATTCTTTTATTTTTTTAAGATTTATTTATTTATTTGAAAGTCAGAGTTACAGAGATAGAAGGAGAGGCAGAGGCGGAGAGGTCTTCCAACCGCTGGCTGGCTCCGCAGATGGCTGCAACGGCCGGAGTTGGGCTGATCCCAAGTCAGGAGCCAGGGGCTTCCTCCAGGTCTCCACGTGGGTGCAGGGGCCCAAGGACGTGGGCCATCCTCTACCGCTTTCCCAGGCCACAGCAGAGTGCTGGATTGGAAGTGGAGCAGCCGGGACTTGAACCAGCACCCATCTGGGATGCCGGCACTGCAGACGGCAGCTTTACCCGCGACGCCACAGCACTGGCCCCCCTCACGTGCACTCCAGCATGGAAGGTTCTGAGAGGAAGTGCGGCTTGCTAAGCTGGGTCATGTGTGTCTCACAGACTATTGCCACACGTGGGCCCATCACACCAAGTGAGGGAGGGAGAGGGAGGGAGAGGGAGGCCCCCGAGAGGACACTGGCCTGTGGCCATCGAGGACACGCTCCCCAAGGGGAGATGGCACACCTGAGAAGCTTGGGCTCCCAGCTTGTGCAGGGGACCGAGCGCAGGCAGGTCAGGCAGCGGAGAAGCACGCTCAAGCACATGTGAGGCCGGCACCACCTGGAAGCCTCACCTGAAGCTCGACGTCTACGTGGGCAGGGAGACTGACAGGCCACAGTTGAAAACGTCACCAAAAAGAAGAGACAGAGAGAGAGGGAGGAAGAGCTGGCACCATGGTGTGGCAGATAAAGCTAACCCCTGCAGTGCCAGCACCCACATGGGTATGGGTTTGAGTCCTGGCTGCTCCACTTCCAATCCAGCTCCCTGCTAATGCACCTGGGAAGCAATGGAAGGTGGTCCAGGTGCTTGGGCCCCTGCAGCCACGTGGGAGACCTGGAGGAAGCGCCTGGCTTCCAGCCTGCTTTACTCCAGCTGTTGCAGCCAGTTAGGGAGTGAACCAGCAGATGGAAGATCTTACTCACTCTGTAACTCTGCCTTTCAAATAAATAAATCCTTATTAAAAAAAAGAAAGAAAGAAACACACACACACACACACACAGAGGCAAAGTCTGAGAGACACCATGATATAAAGTGCAGGGATGCCGATGCAAACTGGAAAACCAAGATCCAGAGAACCGGAGAGAAGCTACAGTGCTGGAGAACTCTCAGCCACAGCAGCCACACAGCATCTCCCCAGCCACCATCCAGGGAAGGTGTCCTGGCAGCTGCGTTCATTTAAAAAATTAAAAAAAAACCCTCCCCTAGAGCCTTTGCTGTAAAGCCCAAGGACTGAGGAGCACCCAGTGAGTCACCCATACGGCGTGGGTGAAGGAAGGCCAAATCCAGAGTGGCACAGCTGGAAGGGCAGAGAGCACGGGACACAGGGGCTGTCTCACCAGAGAAGCCGCCCTCGCCCCACACAAGCACGCTCCAGATGGGTCCCAGTTGTGTAGCAAGGCTAACAGCACTGCAGGGGAGTGTCTGCAACACACACCACAGCTGTGTGCAAGCGGACACAACGCGTTCAGACATGTAAGATGACAGCACCACATCTGTGAGCACATACACGCATTCATACATGTAAAATGCAATGTACACCACACCCATGAGCACACACTCACATGTGTAACCTGTACAAGGTACACCTCATGAGTATATCACATTGTAACATGTACAAACTATACCACATCTGTGCACACACAAACACGACACATCCACACGTGTAACACGTACAGAAGGCAAAGCAGGGAGCGTCTCTACAGTACACTGTGCGGTCTGCACACGGATGGACGCAGCCACACACACGGTGTGCACCATGCAGAACAGCTACCATGCACGATGGCTTTCTAATTATGACACAAAACGCAGCAGTCACGCAAAAGACTTCCGCACACGATCAGGAGAATGCAGGACCTCGAAGCGGGCACCTGGCCAGCAATGAGACACCCCTTAGACGCCTACATGCTGTATCAGAACGCCTGGGCTCCACCCCGCTGCGCTGCTGCTAACCAGGACGCTGCGAGGCAGCAAAGATGGCTCAAACAGCTGACGTCCGCTGTGTGTGCGGGAGACCCAGATCACGCTCCAGCCCGGCCCGGCCCGGCCCCGCAGCGTTGACGTAGAGCAGCAGACAGATCCATCTCTCTACCTCTCAAGTACATACATCTGTGAAAAAGTTGGCGTCTTTTGTAAATGGAAAGCAAAGACTACCCACTCCTACTAGCGACACTTTCTGAAACTTGCAGAGCTGCTGTCAAAAGGCAGAGAGCAGCAGAGACCAGGACTTCCCCACGTCAACGGCTCACTCCAGTGCTCATCCTCACAGCCCCAGGCTCTTCCCCAGCTGAGCAGCAGCAACCCCGCGCTACAGACACACGGCCAACAGGCACAGGCACAGCACACCGCCGCGGGGATTTTAAAAGGCAGATCTAGGCAACGTGTAAAGGAATCTCCAAAGCCAGGCCATCTCACCCAACCACACACCCAGATCTGTTCTGGATACACTCAGGGGACACAGAATGACAGGCTCCGTCTGCTGCTGTGACACATAGCTCACGTGTATGCAGTATGTAAGCACAGTGTCTGTACCAGTAAGATGGAGACCAAAGGTCCCTCAGTAGGGACAGATGAAGTGACACATGCTGACAGGACAGGACGTGTCACCAGGAATACAGCCAGGAAGCTCTTTCTGGACCGACTCAAACCCGCACGGAGCGAGCCTGCCGAGGACACCAGGAGAAGCTGGCCTCCTGGGGACACACCCTGTTGCCTGCTGGTAAACCAGCCACAGGCCCCCTGGGAGGTCCCACAAAGAACTGTTATCCGCAAAGGAGGGACTGGATGGCTGGGAGAGTGGAAGATCAACATCTCTGTTTATTTTTATTTATTTGAAAGAAAACAAGAGAGAGAGATAGTCCATCCACTGGTTCACATCCCAAAAACCCTCAACACCTGGGCTGACCCTGAGCCAGGAACCCAGTCCAGGTCTCCCACAGGGGTGGCCTGAGACCCAAGTACTGCAGCCTCCCAGGGTGGGCACGGCAGGAAGCTGGAATCAGAGGCAGAGGAGGGCCTGGACCCAGGCACTCCAATACAGGATGGAGCTGTTCTAAGCAGTACCGTAACCACTGCGCTCAGTGCTTGTGAGGTGTAAAATAAGTTACTGACACCCAGGGAAAGGAATGCCCTGGCACCCGGCCTGCCCACAGGGAGGCGGACTTCCTCTCCAACAGCCTTTTTCACTTTTTCTGATATTATGTGACAAATCTCATAGCTTAAGAAATTACAGAATTTCCTTTCATCAAGAACGCTTTAGGGGATGGTGCTGTGGTGCAGTTGGTTAAAGTCCCAGCCTGCAGCGCCGGCATCCCATACGGGCACTGGTTCAAGTCCCAGCTGCTCCTCTTCCGATCCAGCTCCCTGCTCTGGCCTGGGAAAGTAGCAGAAGATGGTCCAGGTCCTTGGGCCCCTGCACCCACCTGGGAGACCTGGAAAAAGCTCCTGGCTTCGGATCGGCTCAGCTCTGGCCATTGTGGTCATTTGCGGAGTGAACCAGCGGATGGAAGACCACTCTCTCTTTCTGGACCTACCTCTGTCTGTAACTCTTTCAAAAAAGTAAAATAAATCTTAAAAAAAGATTGCTTTAATCAAAGACGTTGGAGGCACAGAGGCAAAGGCAGGCTGCAGGAGGCTGAGGAGCTAGAGAAGGTCCACCCTGCCACACTGCAGCCTCCCACACCCCCACGTGCCTCCTGTGGCTCTCTTGGTTCTGGACACCTGGTGGTGCACGGGCGGGGAGACAAGCGGCGGACAGAGGTGCACCTTGGCAGAGCAATGATTTTGTTACAACCAGAGAACCACGAACATGGTTATGGACTCAAGGAAAACGAGTGGCAGTCACAGAGTGGTGGGAGGAGGCGGGAGACAGGAGACAGCAGAGTCCAGACACCAGACCCCATGGCGACCCTGAGGAATCAGAGAGACTGAAGCAGAGGGCACAACACAGAGAGGGGCGGCAGAGACTGACTGTGGCAGCAGGTCTAGGTGGCAGCGTTCAGGGCTCTGCTTCCTCTATGAATCTGCAAAGCGTCCGGCGAGGATGCCCAGAAAGCCGCTGGGCCAGCCTGCCAGTGTCAAGTGTGGCTCCCGTCTTCCAGGCAGGCCTGTGACCGTGCACTGGTTGTCACAATTTCAATCACCTGAAAACCATTTTAGTTTCTATTCGCTTTAAGGAACTTCAGGCCCTTTAACACAAAGCAAAACAGAGAGCTGTGGTACTAGCTCTTGGCCATCTCTCTCTACCTGTGATAGGAACGTTTCCACAGCATGTCGGGGCTGTCGGCAGCCTGACCATCGGCAGGAGCAGGCGCTGGGGTGCACAGGGCCAAGCTGCCGCTCAGGACGCCCACATCCCATAATGCAGTGGCAGCCTGAGCTCCAGCTCCCCACTTCCAACACAGCATCCTGCAAACGCACACCTTGGCAGGCAGCAGGTGACGGCCCAAGTCCTTGAGTCCCTGTCACCGAGGGAAGACCTAGTTCCTGGTCCTGGCTCCAGCTCGGCCCATGCAGCCCTTCTGGGAGCAGACCAGCTGAGGGAAGACTGACTGTGTCTGCCTTTCAGATAAACACTTTTAAAGACCTAGAGGCTGGAGGGGGAAAGTGCCGAGTCAAAACTCGATTTCTAAACTGCCTATGTTGAGGCTGAAGTACAGTCAGAAACCCTTCAACGAAGCAGCTCTCGACCTTCCGCCTGTTCTCACCTGTAGTGAGGAAAGTCCTGTCCCGGCTCCGTTTCTAGCTGGGGAAGAGGCCTGCAGTGGCCATCACTGCTCCCCAGCAAAACCAATCCTCTGTCAAACCTGTCAGTCTCCGAGGCCAGCAATCACCAGTCCCACAGACGCACGCAACAGCCTGGAGATTCATATGCAAATTTGTTGGAAAAATATGCATTAATCCCAACATTGCCTTAATCGAAAAGGAAGATGGCCGAAGGTCAGAGGACAAGGACAGCACGGCTCACAGGAGGCCCAGGTCAGCACGCGCTCAGACACGGGAGCACCCGGGGGACGGTGGTGCTCATCCGCCGTGTGTCGGCCGACTGCCACGCTGCACCCGCAAGAGAAGGTAACACAGGAACACCAGTGCCCAGCAAGTCCAATGACACACGTGAGCTGGCCCAGGTGGAAGCGGGCAGCCTTGGTTTAGAGGGAGGGCAAAGGGCAGGAGGAAGGCAGAGCCGCACAAGCCAAGCCACTGGCCGGCAGACGCAGGCCAGGGAGCAACTCTGGCCGCACCCACGTCCCCAAGCATGTGCATCCTGCCCCTCACACACAGACATGCGTGGCTCGGGAACCACACACGAGGACAGGCGGAAGGGCCCTGGGAGAGAGCAGGAGCCACTCCAGACCAGTTCTGCCATGGGGCATGCCAGGTTAGGGTCAGTGTGTGGAAGGCAAAGCCACTTACCCCCACACCACCACGCCGGGGCCGACGTCTGGGCTCCTGACCCGTGGTGACTTTGCACACTTACAGAAAGCACCAACAGACTCATTCTCAGTTCAGTGTGGACCCCAAGTCTCCCCAGAGCCCACCTCCAGGCAGCCGTGTGTAGACACAGCAGGTGACTACAGAGCTGCAGCACAGGACACGCACCAGAGGAAGACACCCACCTCCACCCTGCCCTGCACACCCACCTCCACCCTGCCCTGCACACCCCACCTCCACCCTGCCCTGCACACCCACCTCCACCCTGCCCTGCACACCCACCTCCACCCTGCCCTGCACACCCCAGCCTCTGCCCAGAGCAAAGGCCAGCCCCGAGCAGCGCTTCTGCCACCACCCACACGGGCGGGGTGGGTGCTGAGACCCAGAGGTCAGGGAGCACCCGGACAGGGCGGCCATGCACACCTGTGTCACCAAGCCCCACGGCCCCGAGACCCCCAGTCTGCAGGGCTGTGCGCACGCGGCCAGGAGGTCCCCAGGGACAAGCGCAGGACAATGAAGCAAACAGATGCATTTGAAACCAAGCTGTCCACCCACTGACAGACGGATAAACAGCCCAGGGTCTGTGCGTGTGACGGAACATTACTCAGCCACGAAGAAGATTCAAGTTCACACACGCTGCCACCAGGAGCGCTGGGAACGTGGTTCTGAGCAGCTACACAGGTTCCCCCTGCAGCAACGTCCAGAAAAGGCAAATCCCAGGACGAGGAGGTGGCCGAGGGGTCACAGGGCGCCCGCGGCCGGCAGCCGCGGAGGGCGCGTCTCTCGGGGTGACGAGCGTGCTGTTGAGTCAGACGTCAGCAGCAGGTGCACAGCCTTGCAGAAGGGTGCCCTGCACAGCCCGGGAGCTGCAGCTCCGTGAAGCCTCACTAGACAAAGACGACTCCCATGCACACACCACAGCCTGCCGACGGCCCAGGCTGACCACGAGTGATCGGCCTGCGCGGTTTCCACTTCGACGAAGTGCAGAAGGCAGGCGGTGGTGAGTCCAGCCCAGCTGTTACTGGGGGACAGCCCCCGGCACAGCCACCAGCCCACAGCATCGCCTGTGCCCAGCAGCTGACACGGCAGCAACTCGCCACCCTTGCCACCGTGGACAGCCCCTCCCCCAAGTAAAATGCCCGCTTTACCCCTCACATCCCGAGACTCAAGGTCTTAGAGCAGTAAGAATTTTAAAATGAGAACAGGGCTGGGCACTTAGCTTAGCAGTGAAGACACCCACTGCCCACACACTAGAGCCTGGCGTGGGCCCCCGGCTGGCTCCGATTCCCGCTTCCTACGGGTGTGGACCTTGGGCCACGCAGGTCTGTGCCACCCATGTGGAGGCAGGGATCAAGCTCGTGGCCCCAGCTTCACCACCGCAGGCATCTGGGGAGCGACCCAGTGGGAGGAAATGTGCATCATTCGCTCGCTTGCTCGCTCACTCTCTTTCTAATTAAACTACAAGGGGGGGGGGGCAGGGTTTGGAAAAGCAATTCCAAATGATGACTATTTCACAAAGCTATAAATAAAAAAATTAATAGAAAAAACTTTTAAAGTCACTGACATCTTTAACACAAAAACACGAAGTCCCTGTGCTCAGAGGCGCAGGTGTGCGACGTCCGTGGCCCGAGTCGCCGGCCCGGCCGACAAGCCTTGGCCTGAAGGCAGCGGAGGCAGAAGTTCCACTGCCCCGAGCAGGGCGCCCCCAAGCGAGGCTCTCCACATTCTCCAAAGACAAACCAAGAACCTGGCAGCCTCCCGCCAACACTCCACAATTTATCCTACGGCCACGACATACACACTGCATAAAACAGACGTGGAAGCCAGCGTGGCCACCAGGGGAAGCCGGCTCGGCTGCGCGCCAGCGGGACGCTCTGCCAGCGCCCTCCCGCCCCCCAAGGTCACACCGCTGGAGACCGTGCTGCCTGCGGCCCCCAAGGGCATGGGGCCAGAGACTGAGCAGCCGCTGCGCCTCACCAAAGCCTCCTCCACGTGACACTTCTGCTGGGGATGGAGCCCTTGGCACGCGGGAGCCGCCCTCAGCTCAGGGACCGGACCCAGGGCCGCGCGCCCACTGCCCGCCAAGAGCGACTCCGCTTCCAGGACCCGGCTTTTCCTGTTGGCAGAGGAACGTCTCTCTGCCATCACACAAGAAGGAATCCAGAAGGAACTCAACTGAATGAAGAGAAAACCGCGGTCCTGGGCCACGTCACCCAGAGACACCAGTGAGAAACCCACGCAGGCTCCTCGCCGCGGCCCAGGCAGCGCCACACCACGCCACTCCAGCCGGGGCTCTCGCCCCACGTCCCCACGAGCCAGCCTCACACAGGCCATTCCCGTGCTGGGCTCCCGGGCGCTGGGGAGAGGCTGCCCCAAGCCCTCGGTGTTGACACAGTTGTGCAACACTCAAAGTTCACGTTTCCACATGGAGCCCGCGGGCCCTTCCTGCTTCCTCCGGGCCGGCCAGCCGCCGACCCCAGGGCTTGACCGCCATTTGTCCCCACAGCAGCCTGGCTCTGACATCACTCGCTCACACACACGTGCACATGCTCACGCCTTCATCACACAGCGCACGTGTGCGCACACCTTCACCACACAGCGCATGAGTGTGTGCGCTCCTTCACACAGCACACGTGTGTACGCACCTTCATACAGCACACGTGTGTGCGCACACCTTCACCACACGGCGCACGTGTGCGCACGCCTTCACCACACGG
>CM027395.1:52025882-52091696 GCA_015711505.1 Sylvilagus bachmani
CCACACGGCGCACCTCCATGGGGCGCAGCACTCCCGCACACGCGCGCACCTTGTGGCAGGCCGGGCAGGCGGGCGCGCTCCTGCCGCCGCCGCTCAGGCTGCTCTGGATCTGCGTGAGCTCCTGGCGCAGCACCTGCTTCTGGTGGAAGCTGAAGGCCGGGTGGTTGGACGCCATGGTGAAGAGCAGCAGGAACTCGTCGCCCGTGCGGCCCTCGTTCAGCTGCAGCCCGTAGTTGTGGATGACGGAGTCGATGTGCGTGAGCGTGCGGTACAGCACGCCCGCCGCCTCGCGCTGCTCCGAGCCCAGCAGCGCCAGCGACACCAGCAGCTTGCTGCGCACCACCTCGTCCGTCAGGTTGGTGAGGCTGCCCAGGTCGGCCGGGTTGTTGGCCTTGATCTCCGAGTCGCGCAGCGAGTGGTAGTCCTTGCGCGCCAGGTCCTCGAGGCACGAGCCCAGGAAGCGCAGCTCGAGCGGGATGCACAGGTCCAGCAGGCCGCACAGGAACTCCACGCGCTGCGGCGACGGCAGCTCGGAGAACCAGCGGTACACGCCGTCCCTCTGCAGCGGGCAGCGCTTCTCCACCATGCTGCCGCGCGCGCCGCGCCGGGGCCCGGGGGCCGCGCGGGGGCGGCGGGCGGGCGCGCGCGGGGCGGCCGGGGGCGGCGAGCGGCCTCGGGGCCGCCGCTCACGAGGAGGCGCCTCGGCCGCGCCCGTGCCCAGCGCCGGCCGGAGCGCGGCGGCGGCGGCGGCTGCTGCGCGTCGGCGTCGTCGTCGGCGTCGTCGTCGCCCGGGAGGCGGCCGCCCCCATCTCCCCGCGCGCCGCAGGGTCCGTCAGCGCGGGCCGCGCCCCGACGGAGCCGCCGCGGCCATGCCGCCGCCCAGGCCGGCCGTTAGCCGCGCGCGCGGCGCCGCCTCGGCGGCCGTGGAGGGACGCGCGGCGGCGCGGAGGGGTCCGCGGGCGTCGCCTCGGCCTGCGCGCGCGCGGACGGACCGGGCCGAGCGCCGGGCGAGGAGCGGAGGGAGCGCCGCGCGCGCGGGGACGCGAGGCCGGGCCCAGCGCGAGTGGGCGGGGTGGCGGCCTCTCGCGACAGCCCGGGCCGGCCGGGCCCGCCCCCGCCGCCGATTGGCCCGGGCCGCCCGCCCTCGGGCCGGGAGTGCGCCCGCTCCCCGAGGCGATTGGCTCGCGCCGCGGCCACGCCCCCGCGGGGGGCTGTCGATCACGCCGGCGCCGCCCCCTCCCGCCCCGCGGCGGCCGGCGGGACGCGATTGGCCGGCGCGGCCCGGCGAGGCGCAAAACCCGGGCTGGATTTCTGGCCGCTTTTGTTCGCGCAGATGTGCGCGGAGCGTTGTTTTTGACATGGAAGCCGGGCGCTCGGCCGGCCTGCCGGCCTCCGCGGGCCGGACGCCGCCGCGGGGCGGGAGCGGCCGTCTCCGAGGAGCCCCCGCGGCCCGGCCCGGCCCGGCCCCGCCGCGCTGTGTGACCTTGGGCGAGTCCCTCGGCCTCTCTGAGCCGCGGGCGCCTCCCCGGGGAGGCTCGGGTGACCCCCGCGG
This sequence comes from Sylvilagus bachmani, assembly GCA_015711505.1. NCBI lineage: Eukaryota > Metazoa > Chordata > Mammalia > Lagomorpha > Leporidae > Sylvilagus > Sylvilagus bachmani. The sequence continues at coordinate 52,027,435 of CM027395.1, forward strand.
CCTCGGGGGCCTGTGAGCGGGCGCTGAGCTCACAGAGGCCCGGCGGCGGCGCCCGGACGCCCCCGGCCCGGCTCGGGAGCCGCCTGAGGGCGCTGGGCCCGGCGGGCGCGGGCCGGGGTCTGCTCCGCCGTGGCCTTCGGCGCTGACCGGCCGTGCAGCCTTCCGCCTGCTGCGGACAGCGGCCGAGGGGATGGCTGTGCGCCGGGTGGGGGGACAGCCGCGCCGGGGGAGGGGCGAGCGTCCCTGCCACCCACCCGCGCCCCGTCCCCGAGCCCCCCCCCCCCCCCGGCGCCCTCGGGCCGGGGCCAAGGTCAGGGCGGCCTCCTCCGGGGGCAGACTGATCATGGCTGATCGATATCTGAAGACGCTCCTCCCCCCGGGACCCTCCCTTCTCCCGGGGGACCAGGAAAGTGGCCGCGGCCCGGGGACCGCGCAGTCGGCGGGGGCGGCCGCTTCTGCCTGCCCCCCACAGCGAGCGCCTCTGCCGGGTCTGGCACCATCTGGCTCTGGAGTCCGCTCCCAGCTCGCCCAGCCCCGTGACCTTGGCCGTTCCTCCAGCCCGCCGAGCCTCGGTCTCCTCGTCCGTGGAGCTGGCAGCGAAGGTCACCTCGGCGCTGGCTGGGCCGCCCCCGCAGCTCCCGGCCGCCTTCCTGGCACTGCTGTGTGCTAGTTAATGTCCGTTCTGGACTGAACAGCTTGGCCCGGACGTCCCCCTGGGCCCTGGGAACGTGCCCTCACCTGGAGCTAGGGTCGCTGCGCGATGCCCAGGCTGCCCCAGGGCACTGGCATCCCGGCCAGGCACCTGCCCTCCTCGCAGGGCCGTTCCCTGTCTGCTCTGGCCCAGGGGGACCCGGCTCCACCGCTCCTCCTGGAGGCACAGCTGCTGAGGGACCCCGGCCCCAGACCTTGTCCCGGAGGGGTTGGGGGATCCTGGGCGAAGCCCCCCGGGTGTTGGGCCCCCATGGCGCAGTGCTGCGGGGAGGCGCCCTGGGAGGTGGGACCAGGATTGCTTCTCTCCGGGTGGGGGCCGTCCCTCCCGCTGGGCTGCAGCAGGGCACAGACTCTGAGACCGAGAGAGAGGCTCAGATTTTACCACAAATCCCCCGATTTCTCAATGAAGCCGCAACATGCCTGGGGGCGCTGCTGTGTCTGAACCAGTGACACAATCGAACGGGACCGCGGTGGGCGACGGCCCGGGAAACACTCAGACCCAGTGCAGCACCCTCTGTCCCCCAACACACGCCATCGCCCTGCTGTGTGCTGTCCCTGAAGGGCGGCCAGAGGCCACTTGTGGTTAAGACAATGAAGACAGAATTAGGGGCCAGCACTGAGATGTAGCGGATAAAGCCACCACCTGCAGTGCCGGCCTCCCATACGGGCACTGGTTCGAGACCCGGCTGCTCCACTTCCAATCCAGCTCCCTGCTATGGCCTGGGAAAGCAGAAGATGGCCCAAATCCTTGGGCCCCTGCACCCACATGGGAGACCTGGAAGAAGCTCCTGGCTCCTGGCTTTGGATTGGCTCAGCTCCAGCCGGTGTGGCCATTTGGGGAGTGAACCAGGGATGGGAGACCTCTCTCTCTCTCTCTCTCTCTCTCCCCCTCTGTCTGTAACTCTGCCTCTCAAATAAAGGCAGGTGTGGTCCTCCGTGTGACACTGAGTTTCTTCTTTCCCTGGGGCTCTCCTGAGGTTGAGAAGGTGCTGGGCCCCAGCGCCCCTAATGTGGAGGTCATCCTGCGAGTGGGCCCCAGACTTCTGGGGTCCTGACAGCCCTAGGTGACCACACAGCCTGTCACCACACCCTTTCACAGATGCGAGTCGGTCACGGCGTCGCCCCGGCCGCGCTCGGTGGGCGTAGATTCTGACCTAAGTCAGCTGCCCAGACTGTGCCCGTCCCAGGGGAAATTACAGGTGCCGCCCACTGTCTCCCCCGTGGGGACGGGCTGCATGACTGTCCTGCCTGGCCGTGGCCGCCCACCTGTGGCCATGAAGCGGCCCAGCCCTGCTTTGTGCCTGGGGACGCAGGACGTCTGCGGCATTGGCTTAGATGCGGGGTTTCCCCGGTGGGAATCCCCAGCCTCCATGTAAGCTGAGAAAGCCCAGGCCTGGCTTCAGAAACCGAGACTGGGAGCCCTGGGACCTGCCCGTTGCCGGCCACCCTGTGCCGGCACCGCGCACCGCATCGAACCCCGAGTGCGGCTCTGGCCACCCTGTGCCGGCACCGCGCACCGCATTGAACCCTGAGTGCGGCTCTGGCTCTCAGGCCTCCAAGGTGCTCCTCTGCACTGAGTGGCAGCAGCCACATAAACAGGGTTTTTTGTTTTTTTTTTTTTTTTAATTAAAATATGTTTACTCAAGAGACACAGAGACGGGCAGAAGAGAGCTCCCTTCCTCTGGTTCACTCCCCAAATGCCTGCACTGTGCAGGCCTGTGTTGAGGTCAGAGCCGGGAGTTGGGAACACACAGGCGGGTCTCCCAGGCGGGTGGCAGGGGCACGACTTTTTGAGCCGTCACTGCTGCTTCCTAGAGTTGGCACTGGGAGGAATCAAGTCAGGAAATCTGATGTGCGCCGTGGGTATCTTTTTTTTTTTTTAAGATTTATTGTTCATTTGAAAGGTGGAAAGACAGATTCTATGAGGCTGGTTCACTCCCCAAATGGCTGCAGCGGCCGGAGCTGGGCCAGGCCAGAGCCAGGAGCCAGGCGCTCCATCTTGGTCCCCACGTGGGTGGCAGGGGCCCAGGTGCTTTCCCAGGCGCATCAGCAAGGAGCAGAGTGCCGGGCTCGAACCGCACTCCACTGCGGGATGCCGGTGCCACGGTGCCGGCCCCAGGGCACTGCGTCCTCCTGCTTGGCCAAAGGCTGCCCCGGGGACTCACTGTGCATCCCCCACACCACGCCCCTCTCCGTGTCTCGCCAAGGACAGGCCCTGACCCTGAGGTGCAGCCAGCGGCTCCGGGAGCTGCGGGTGCGCTTCTGCCGTGGGTTGGTTTGCTTCCGCGTTTCTGTTCCTTACCCGCTGCCGTGGCCCCGGGGCCGGCGATTCACTGCTGCTCTCGCTGTCGCCCATTTTTATGTTGTAATACCGAGATTTTCAAACATCCCGCAGGATGGAAAGAGCAGTGTGGGGATTCCCCCCCACTCCCCCGATGGCTTCAGCACAGGCCGTTACGTGCCCATTCCTCGGCTCCCTCCCTCCCCAGAAGACACACAGCTTCCTTTTTTAAGGATTTCTTTATTTGAAAGGCAGAATGAGAGATCTTCCATCTGCTGGTTTGCTCTCTAAATGGCTGCAACCACAGGGACTGACCCAGGCTGAAGCCAGGAGCCTGGGGTTCCTCAAGGGCCTCCCACGTGGGAGCAGGACCCTGGGCACTGGGGCCATCCTCCGCTGCTTTCCCAGGCCGTTGGCTGGGATTGGAAGTGGAGCAGCCGGGTCTCACATTGGCGTCCACATGGGATCCCGGCACTGCAGGGTGTGGCTTGACCCGCTGTGCCACAACACAAGCTCCTACGCATTTTCTTTGTATTTCCAAGCAGATAAATTGGGAATATAAATATGTACACACGGGGCCCGCGTTTTGATGCAGGGCGATATCGGCATCCTATATAGGTGCCAGTTTAAGCCCCTGCTGCTCCACTTCCAGTCCAGCCCCCTACCCCCACCCCACTGATGGCCTGGGAAAGCAGCGAAGGATGGCCCTAGTGCTTGGGCCCCTGCGCCCATACAGAAGACCCAGAAGAAGCTGCTGGCTCCTGGCTTCAGCCTGGACCAGCCCCGGCCAGTGGCCGTTTAGGGAGTGCACAAGCAGATGGAAGATCTCTCTCTCTCTCTCTTTCTGCCTTTCAAATAAATAACAACATATTTAAAGAAAAAAATACAAAATGACATCCTACAGGCAGCACAGACCCCGCTGTTTGGAGCGCTGTGGTCCCTCCACAGGCCCCGGCTTGGGCGCTCGGCTTCTTCCGGAGCTGAGGGTGTTTTCAGAGGCAGCCCATCCCTGCCGCCCTGGCCTTCGCTGCTCCCGGCCGGGACTGGAGCGCAGAGAAGTGTCCAGAAGGCTGTGGAACGGTGACGCTTCCCGGCGCTGTCCGTCCCTGTTCTGTTTGAAGCGAAGTCTGGAGCCGCGAGATGGCCAGCCCCAGTGTGGGGGAGTCGGGCGCTGCAGAGGCCAGTGAGGGGACGCGCGGTGGGGGTGAGGACCCGTGGTTCTCCAGTCACCGGACATGGCAGCGCTGGCCCTCCCGAGGGCTTGTCCCCGTAGCGAATTCGTCCTGTGAGAGTGCGATCGTTTGGAAAAACACAGGGAACGCCCTCCAGATGGTCCCCACGGCCTGGTGCGAGCAGGCTGCGGACTCTCCACACTTCAGGGCCAGGAGACGTGGGACAGCCGGGACCACCAGGTAGATGGCACAACGCCAACTCCACCACGGCAGCTGCTGGTAGGAGCAGATGTGTTCCACAGCAAGGGTGGCCCGGGCCTGGTGGGGCCAGCCACCCAGGTGGGAGCCACGTTTGTCTCTTCCTATAAATTCCTGTTCATGGCTGGTTGCCCATGGCTTTCTATTAGACTTTTAGTCTTTTCCCCCTCAGTTTTGAAGAGTTCTTTATATGTTGTTATAGCCATTTGTGACTGATGGTGACAATATTTTCAGTATTTTGACTTTGTTTTTTTTATCATGAAAGCGTGTATTTCACTTCTCTGCCGTTGAATGCATTGACCCCGTCTTTTATTGCCTGGGCTGAGTCATGGCGAGGAACCTCCCCACGCCCGGGCTGTGAAGAAGGAGCTCGTGCTTTCTCGCACCGTTCATCAGCTTCCCTTCACGTGGAGATCCGTGGAGCACGTGGAAGTCACGGCAACGAGCGGTAGGAGGCGTTTACCGCTGACGTGCGGCCCGGTGAAATGTGCACATGGGATCACGGGTGCTGAACGTCCTTAGAGAGCCGAGCCCGGCAGGAAGCACCGGATGGAGCTGGGAGCTGCAGTGGGCTAGGGAGCGGCTGTGGCCAGAGACCAGCACGCTTCCTCCCCCAGAGTGCCCTGGGGCTGCTGTACACAGCGGAGCACCAGGGCAGGGCTCCCGGTGGCAGCAGTGGGCGGCCGAGGTGGCGGCGTCGGCAGGGCTGTGGCCTTGGAGGCTCTGAGGGAGGCTGTGGTCCCGGGCCCCCAGCATCGTGGCCACGGCTCTCCAGCCTCTCCTGTGGCCGCATGTGTCCGCCGCCTCTGTGCGTCTGTGTCCAGGCAACCCAGCCCCCACCCCCTCAGCGAGCCGTTTGCCCCCTCTGGGAAATGGGTGCAAAATGTCCCCTGCAGAAGGCGGCAGCGAGGGCTGCACGAAGCCCCCCGGGGTCCGTACTTGGCGGGCGCTCAGAGAGTAGCGGCTGCTGCGAGTGTCCGAGGCGCCCTTGTCCCCGGGCTGGGATACAGGCAGGGATTCCGTGGAAGGCTCTCTGACCCGAACAACAGGGACACGGTCAGCGCCACTTCTCCCCTGCACTAGAGCCAGCTCTGACACCAGTGAGCGCGGTGAACTCCGTGTGTGTGTGTGTGTGTGTGTGTGGTCTCCATGTGACCTGTGTGGGATGTACGTGCCCGGTGTATGAACCTGTGTGATGTGTGCAGTGTATACATACGGGTAGGGTTGAGTGTGTGATGCATGGTGTGTATGTATGTATATGTATGTGGGTGTAGGTGTGTGGTACGTAGGGTGTGTGGAAGCATTGCGCGTGCTCATGTGTGTGTAGATATGTGTCTGTGTGCAGATGTATGTGTGCACGTGTGTATGTGGGGTGTGTGGGGTGCACACCTGAGTTGGGCAGCCAAGTCAGAGGGCTGTCGTGGCGACATCCACGAGAGGCACTACCTCTCCCTGGGGATTCTGAGGCCAAGGGGCCATGTGAGCGCTGGCGTGTGCTGGCACTTCCTCCTGGTGCACACTGTGGGTGAGGACACTCCGGGGTGTCAGGTGTGAGCACTGGGCGTATGCTGGCACTTCCTCCTGGTGCACACTGTGGGTGAGGACACTCCGGGGTGTCAGGTGTGAGCACTGGCGTGTGCTGGCACTTCCTCCTGGTGCACAATGTGGGTGAGGACACTCCGGGGTGTCAGGTGTGAGCACTGGGCGTGTGCCGGCACTTCCTCCTGGTGCACACTGTGGGTGAGGACACTCCAGGGTGTCAGGTGTGAGTACTGGGCGTGTGCTGGCACTTCCTCCTGGTGCACACTGTGGGTGAGGACACTCCGGGGTGTCAGGTGTGAGCACTGGGCGTGTGCTGGCACTTCCTCCTGGTGCACACTGTGGGTGAGGACACTCCGGGGTGTCAGCGTCATTTTGCAGATGGAGAAACAGGACCGGAACGGTTAAGTATCTGCCAAGGTCCGCCGGCTGCAAGGGCCAGGGCCAGGGCTCCAGGCTGAGGCACCATGGCGCCTACTGTGGCCGGGAGAGCAGGAAGGGCAGACGGACCGTGGACAGCACCTGCACACCTCATTGAGCCCCGGGCGCTGTTCTGAAACCAATAGATGGTTATCTTCCCCTGCAGAAGCGGAGCCACAGCCCTGGGGGCAGCACGCTGCGCAGCCACGCTGTCTGTCCCTCACCTCGGCTAGGGTGGCGGCCGAGCAGGTGGGCAGGGTGGCCGCAGAGCGAGTCTGGTGCTCGGGGACACTCGGCCCAGCTGGCCTCCTTGGCTGGGTGCTCACCACGACCTCCCGAGTAGGACATTCACAGAGGAGGAAATGCAAGCTCAGAGGGCCCTGCCCAGGGACGACAGCGAGGACGCACAGAAAACCCCGTCTCTCCTCCAGGTGACTCCAGCATGCAGGGTCTACTGACCAAGTCGTGGGCTGTGCCCTGGTGTGGGAGCCACAGCAGCTGTACCAAGTATGTGCAAGTGTGTGTGATAAGTACATGTGTGTATCAGCGTGTGCATGTGTGTACAAATGTCTGATACTATGTATGTGTGTGTATTGTAACATGCACACACATGTGTGTAAGTATGCATGTGTAACATTTGGACATGTAAGTGTGCATAGGTGATGTACTCATATATAAACACATATGTTTGAGCAAGCATATGAATGTATAATATATGTGTGTAACAAATGCATGCATGTATGTGTGTAATATACGTATGCATAAGATTGCATATATGTAATGTATGCATGCATAAATGTGCAATATGTAACATGCATGTAAATGTATATCAATATATTGTGATATGTGCATGACATGCATGTATGCATTGTGAGATAAATGTGTGTAATATATGCACATAAGTGTGCATTATAATGGATGTCTAAATGTGTATATGTGTGATATACATGTAAATGGAATGTGTGCGTGTATATAGGGTGACACGCACATGCATGAATGAATGCATGTATGTATGTGTGTGATATATGTATGTGCGAGTGTGAATGTCATGTGTGTACACGAGTGTGTACGGTGTGTGTGTTGTATGTAACGTGTATTTATGTCTAAGTGTGTGTACATGCATTGTGTGGCTCTAGCTGAAGGCTTTGAGGAATGGTTTGGGGAGGACGTCCTTGAGGCCCACACGTGTCTGATTCTCCTCACGCCCTGGCTCCTGTGCTCCGGGGTCCTGCTGCCCAGTGTCCTATGGGAGGCGGCCCGGTTGGCACCTGCACAGCTGAGGCTCAGTGAGATTCTGGCTAGTGGAGGGCAGGGCCGGGTCTGACACTCAGCGGCACTCCGGGCCTCAGGTCAGGTGATGCCGCGTGCAGAGCCGGTGCCACTGCAAGGTTTGTCCGTGGTCGCTCTGACCTCCTACGTAAGCTTGCGTAGGCTTCTCCCAGACAGACGTGTTTGCTGTGTGCAGATCATGGCGAGACGTTTGATTTCTTCCATTGGCGGACAGCTCAGCTCTCCTGTGAGCTAGGACTGGCAGCTGTGCCTGTGGTTTTACATAAACACTTATCAGATGGAGTTTTTTTTCAAAATGCAGTAAAAATTTCCATATAACATGGCGTTAATTCCAGGATGAGAGAGACTTGAATGGGAGAGAATGCAGTGGGTTAGCTCTTTTTTTTTTTTTTTAAGATTTATTCCTTTTTATTTGAAAGTCAGTTACACAGAGAGAGGAGAGGCAGAGAGACAGAGAGAGAGAGAGAGAGAGAGAGAGAGAGAGAGGTCTTCCATCCGATGGTTCACTCCCTGATAGGCTGCAACGGCTAGAGCTGTGCCAATCTGAAGCCAGGAGCTTCTTCCGGGTCTCCCACGCGGGTGCAGGGGCCCAAGGACTTGGGCCATCTTCCACTGCTTTCCCAGGCCACAGCAGAGAGCTGGGTCGGGAGTGGAGCAGCCGGGTCTCGAACCAGTGCCCATATGGGATGCCGGTGCTTCAGGCCAGGGCTTCAATCTGCTGCACCACAGCGCCGGCCCCAGCTCTTTTTTTTTTTTTTTTTTAAGATTTATTTCTTTATTTATGTGAAAGTCAGAGAAGGTGTGTGGGGGGGTCTTCCATCTGCTGGTTCACTCCCCAACTGGTTTCAATGACTGGAGCTGTGCTGATCTGAAGCCAGGAGCCAGGAGCTTCTTCCTGGTCTCCGAGCACTTGGGCCGTCCTCCGCGGCCTTCTCAGGTGCGTGAGCAGGGAGCCGGGACTGGAGCCAGCCCTCTGCTGTGGAATGCCAGCATCACCAACAGCGGCTCAACCAGCGACACAACCGTGGCCCCCACACCCGGGTTTTGTCTGTCATGTGCTCGTCCAGTTCTTCTGGGAGGCGGATGGTCTTTGCTCGTGGTAGCTGTGTGGCTGCTGTAGCTCCAAGCGTCACATCCTGCATTCAGTGCAGGAACAAGGGAGGGAGGGATGCGACGACCAGACGCTGCCACGGTGAGGATAAGGGGACAGCCCCCGCGCCGCGAGTCCTCTGACGGACTCCTGGTTAGAGCTCAGCCCCCAGCCCTGTGTCGTCTGCCCCACCCCTGCACTCTGCAAAGGAGAGAGTGCACAGGGTCTGACCAGGGCTTTGTGGCCAGTGTGCTCCATGGGCCTGCGTCTCCCTGAAAGAAGCGCACCCAGCTGGTCCCGACAGGAGGCTGGGCCGTCCACGCTGAGCCCAGCCTGCTCCAGGCTCGGGGGACCCCAGGGTGTGTCCAGAGCTGCCTACTCGAGCCCAGCCTCCGTCAGCCGCCCTCGGCTCCCCGCAGAGGTGACAGAATCAACCACTGTTCCGTGATGCTTTTCTTTAAGATTTGCTGATTTAAGGCAGAGTGACAGAGAAGGAGGGAGGTCTTAGGCTCCCCCTGTCTGTGCATCCCGCCCTCCTCAGCCGGCGTGAGGCGGGCTCCTCATGGGCCCCGGGCGACCACGGCTGTTCCGGACATCACAGCCAGCACCCAGCAGCCGAGGAGAGACCACAAGCAAAACACAGCGTTTCCCTTTGGCCCCAGGGAAGACCCCCGCCCACCCAGCCGTCTTCCTGGCCAGATTGTGGCACAAGGCCGTGCTGAAGCTAACCATGGCGAGCGGAGTAGCCCCACGGTCTGTGCCGGTCAGGACTCGCCATCTGGGCCGGGGCCAGCCCCGGAAGCCCTGGCTGGGAGTGACGCTGCAGCGGGAGAGCTGTGTGGGCTCATGCTGGTAGGCCTGGCGCCGGCCAGCTCTCTCGCTCGCTCTCTCTTCTTCTCCTTCTTCTTCCTTAAGATTTATTTTATTTGAAAGGCAGTATTACAAAAAGAGAGAGAGAGAGAGAGAGAGAGAGAGAGAGATCTGCCATCCACTTCACTTCCCAAAATGCCTCAATGGTTGGAGCTGGGCTGACCGGTAGTTAGGAGCCAGGAGCTTCTTCCTGGTCTTCCTCATGGGTGCAGGGGTCCAAGGACTTGGGCCATCTTGCACTGCTTTTCCAGGTCATCGCAGAGAGCTGGATCAGAAGCTGGAGCAGAAGTGAGATGCTGGCACTGCAAACTGTGGCTTTACCAGCTACACCACAGCGCCAGCCCCACCAGCTTTCAAAACCGGATCTGTGGGACCCTGACCCTCCTGGCACCCGACAGACCCGCCACTTTGCACAGAGGGCAGGAGGAATTGTCCCAGGGCCTTCGTGCTCCGCCACACTCACCCTTACTGGGCAGCTGGGCAGACTCCCCCAGCCCTGAGCCACCACGTGGGCTCCCTCCAGCATCAGCGCTACAGACCGGGGCCACAGGCAGTCACCCCCACAGCCAGTCAGTGTGCCTGCTTCCCGCTCGTTCGCCCAGGTGGAGAAGGAACAGGCAGTGGGCCGGGAAGGAAGCTGGTCAGTCTGCTGCAGAGGCTGGCGGGCCGCGGCCGGCTGTGTGCAGCCTGGGCTGGCCCGGGCCCAGGGCCCCCAGAGCAGGTGTGTCTGCAGCGGCAGCATTGGCAGCAGTGCCCCATCCTCCCCTCCACACCTGCGCTGCTGTGGTCGCTTGGTGAGCTCGCATGCCCGCCCCGTCCTGGGAGGCTGTGCTGGGACTCTGTCCATCGGGGGACTGTTGAGACGTGAGAGCTGGCCCCCGAGTTCCCTTTGGGTGCCACCGTTCTCCCTCCTCCCTGTGCCGGGGTGCTGCCTGCAGCGTCGCCTTGTGCCTCGGCGACATGAATACTGAGTATCCGAGGCATTGTTGGCCTGCCAGAGCCGTGGGTGCTAATGTCATTATCACTGCGCGTCGGCCAACAAAATTAGCATGGAGCGAAGCGCCAACTGCTTACAGCGCTGGAGTGAGCGGCTCTCCAGTGGTCACCTGGTGTCTGTGCGCCCTGCGAAGTGCGAGTCTGCAGCTTTGTGGGCCTCCCTGCTCGGTCCAGGGAGCTGGGAGAGGCCCAGGGCTCTCTGCTTCCTTAGGGCCGAGCGCGGGAGCTCGGCGGGGCTGCTGTGGCAAATCACCCGACAGAGCTGCTGCCGACGGAGCTCGGGCGTCCTCTCGCAGCTCCAGGGGTCAGACGTCCAGGCCGAGTTCGGTGAACTTCACATCCAGGCACCGGCAGGGCTGGCTCCTCCTGGAGGCTCCGCCGAGGACCAGTCTCCTTGCTTTTCCAGCCCTCTCAAAGCTGCCACCTCCCTCGGTGCCCGGCTCCAGCCTGGCATCGCTCCAGCCTCTGTCTCTGCTGTCCCATCTCCCCTCTCTCTTTGACTTTATTTTTAAAAAAAAGATTTATTTATTCGGAAGGCAGAGGCAGAGAGAGAGAGAGAGCTTTTAGAGAGGTATCCCATCTACTGGGTCACTCCCCAGAGGCCTGCCACAGTCAGGTCTGGGCCAGACAGGAACCAAGCACTTGGGCCATCTTCCACTGCCTTCCCAGGCCACAGCAGAGAGCTGGATTGGAAGTGGAGCAGCCAGGACTCGAACTGGCGCCCACATGGGATGCCAGCACTGCAGGCGGTGGCTTTACCTGCTACGCCACAGCGCCAGCCTCTGTCTCTGAACTTCTGATCAGTTTCTCTCTCTCCTTTCAGATTACTCCTTTGTCTATCTGAGAAACAGACAGACAGAGCTCCTGTCCTCTGGTTCACTCCCAAAACACAGCAGCCAGGACTGAACCGAGCGAATGCCGGAGCCGGGAACTCCGTCTGGGTCTCCGTGTGGGTGCCAGGGACTCAAGCACCTGAGCCATCGCCTGCTGCTGCCCAGGTGTGGAGCTGGACTCGGGGGCAGAGGCGGGACGCGGGTGTCACAGGTGGTGTCTTAACCGCACCAGTGGCCGTCCCGGCACAGGGATTTTAACAAGGGACGGCAAGCAGAGCTCGGCTCCCTGGACGCACACAGCCTGCGTGGAAACACCCATGACCATCTTTAAAAAACATTGAATGTAGTGGCTGGCGCTGTGGCATAGCGGGAAAGCCACCGCCGGTAGCACCGGCATCCCATATGGGCACCAGTTCCAGTCCCGGCTGCTCCACTTCTGGTCCAGCTCCCTGCTAGTGCACCTGGGAAAGCAGCAGTGATGGCCCAAGTCCTTGGGCCCCTGCACCGTGTGGGAGACCAGGAAGAGGCTCCTGGCTTTGGCCTGGTCCAGCCCTTGTCTTTCCAGTCATTTAGGGAATGAACCAGGGGATGGAAGATTCTGTCTCTCTCTCTCTCTCTCTCTGCCTCTTCCTCTCTCTGTGTAACCCTGCCTTTTGAATAAATAAAATAAATCTTTTTTTAAAAGGCAGAGTGTCATTTTCACCAGATTCCTGTAGGTATTTCTGGGGTTGGGCTGGGATGAGCCGTGGGGCCCTCTCACCTCGCCTCTCTGAGCCGCAGCCCCCCTCATCTGTGCCATTGGGGCAGGCCTGCCGACAGCTGGGGTGATTGTCACGGGGGCACAGGGCCCGGCTGTGTCCCAGGGGCTGCCCGTGCTGGCCGTGCTGGCTCCCTGCCTTCCCAGCCTGCAGTTTCCCCCAGCCACTGCCTTCCGTGCTCAAGCTGCGTGATTCTTCGGGGCCGGGAGAGCGCCCCGAGCCTGTCCGCGCCTGGGGCAGCCCTGGGGTCAGCGTCTGGGCATCCTTTAGGGCTGGCCATGCTTTCAGTCAGGCGCTGCTTGGCGAGGTCTGTGGAACACAGGGTCAAGGCCTCTGTCCTGAAGTCAGAGGGGCCAGGGTTTGAGCCCCAGCTCCGGCACTTAGCAGCCGTGTGGTCTTTGGAAAACGACTCCGGCTGCCTGCGCCTCAGAGCTCAGATGCACAGAACAGCAGTGCCGGGCGCCCCTCCGCCGGGGCTACCGGCCCGCTCAGCGCAGGTTAAGGGCTGGCGGGTGGGGAGGCGGCCACGGAGCAGCCATCACCACTTTGTCTGATGGGAAAATCGGAACCACAGACGGAGGAGGAAGCCCCAAGCGCAGCCCACCCTCCCTGGGGCCTCTGTTGGGCTCTGTGGGTGTGTCTGTGGGTGTGTCCACGTGATACGTCTGGGCTCCGAGGCTGACTGAGTGTGGCTCCAGTGTCCGTCTCCCACAGTACGACGTGTGCCGTTTCTTCATTTTTTTCTAGGCTGTGCCTACTTTGGGCCAGGCATGATATTTACTAACCCACTTTAAAAAAAAAAAAGCTTAAAAATACATTGAGAACATTTTCTCCAAGTCGTTTTTACCATATGCATATTTTCCCACATTTTAAAGTTCTGAGAAAAGGACGTGTTTTAGAATCGATGTCAGAAGAAACGTGCCAGCTAGCTCGTCTTCCTCCTCACCCCGCTAGCGGGGGCTCGTGGACCGGCTGACACAGCCACGAGCCACAGCGTCTCAGGCCCTTAGGGATGCAACAGCCCACAAGATGCCTCCTCGAGCCCACGCCGTGCTCCGTGCGCCGTCCCAGCGTAATCCACGCTACTGTCGGGCGTCACGGCTGCCCCCGGGTATCCGCTGTGGCAGGAGAGGCGCTCAGCCGGGTACCGACCCCGTGGGACAGAGGCTGGGTGGAGGCCAGACCCAAGACCACCGGTCAAGGTCACAGCCAGCTGGGCTGACCTCCAGGGAGGAAGCCAGAGTGGTGGGCACCCGCCCCCCCACCTCCCCCATCTCAAGGCAGGGGTCCCCAATGGCCAAAACCAACAGGACACAGAAGGCGAGGAAAAGGGGACACAGTGCTTCAGGCTGGCCCTCGGGGTGGGGTGGGGGCCGGCACACCGGCATGGGGCCAGATCTCGGAGAGCCTGGGCGCTCCCAGCGCGGCAGGCCCCTCCCCTTCTCTGGAGTTCCGCTCCTCGCCTCCGTCTGGTCTCGGGGAGGATGCTATTTTTAAGCGACTGGCACCGTGGATCTGCGCACTCAGAGGACAGGCGACTTCACGCCGCGGGGCTGGGCGATGGCGGGCTGCGGTGGGGGCGAGGGCTGGCTGCTGTCGAAGTACTGCCAAGGTTAATCACATCCTGCCTCGTAGTCCCGGCAGCTCCAGCACACACGGCCACACCCGCCTCAGAGACGCCCTCCTTGTGGGCTGTGCCGGCTTCATCCCGGAGCCGCCGCCAGTGCTGGACCCGTGCCCCCCGCCTGGCTCTGGCTCTGGGAGGCCCAGGCCACCGAGAGGAGTGGGTTCTCGCGGCTCCCATGGAACGCTGGAGGTTTGGGGGTGGCGGGCCGACACAGAGCGGGCTGGGTCACTGCAAGCAACAGAAACAGGATCCAGTAGATCGGGCTGGGGCTGGGGGTGTCCCAGGGAGGTGACGAGTGGGGGCACAGGAAAGGAGAGGCAGGCATGATTCCGGGAAGGCAGGAGCAGGCCAGCGCCGGGGACCTGGGAGGTGGGGCCTAAGGAGCAGCCGGGTGGCCGGGGGAGCTGCTCTGCCAGTCAGAGAAGGGGGGCTTCCGGGGTCACGTGGTTGCTGGAGGCACCATCAGCCGCCGCCCCCCCCCCCCCCGCCAGGCTCTGAGCCCTCAGGCCACGCAGCCCTGCTGCTCTCTGGGTACCGGGCAGCAGCCGCCTGCGCCCCAGGCAGAGGGAGGAGAGCCCAGGCGGGACTGGGGAGTGTGAGTCATCGCCTGTACCCAGCCAAGCGGCAAACACCAAGGCTGGCAGGCAGGGATGGCCCGGGGCCACTGACCAGCAGCCCACACCCTGCTCAGGGCGGGAGCCCGCTGACTAATGGCCCGGCCTTGCCTCTCCGGCCATCGGCGGCCACTCTCGTGCCACCCCCCCCCCGCCCCGCTCCGGCCTCCGGGGCTGGCCACCCCGCTGCGGCTCCTGGAGCCGGGCCCTGTGCCTCCGGTCCCCAGGAGCTTGGCATGAAGGCATCCGGGTTCTGAAGAAGACCACAGTCCTCTGACAACTCGCTGGCCGTGGACTCGGGCCAGTCACTTCTCTTAGCCTTGGTCCCCTCTGCAACACGGAATTGACGCAAGCTGCGCAGGCATCTTCCGGGGACCAGGCTGGAGGGTGCCCAGGCCGGCCCCCAGGCCGCTCTCCCTCTCCTTGTGCGTCACCGCCACCTTGGCCACAGATAGCCCCCCTTCCCAGATGCTGTGTGACAGACGCCGCCTTGTTCTCACGTCAGCCAAGGACCACTTTGGCTGCTTCGGGATAAACCAAACAAAAACTGTCGCCAGTTCTTGCTGGGGCTGTGGCCTAGCGATTCCAGCTGGCCAGAGCAGAGCAGAGTCTGTGGCTGCCGCCTGCCCCGAGACCCGGCGCCCCACAGGACCCAGTGCCGGCTGGCCGAGCACCGCGGGCAGCTCACGGTCTGTGCATCTCCCAGGCTCCCTTGGTCGCCGATGACAGAAATCCAACCCAGAACACTGAAACACAAATAGTCTGTTTCGGCCCACTAACTAGGATTAATCCACAGCGAGCGGCCTGGCTGCCGGCACAGCCAGACCCAGGAGCTGGACGGAATCGCCCTCCCCTGCTCTGCTTTCCCCGCGTTGGCGTACATGTCCTCACCCGTTTGAGGATAGGTGATGGCGGCGCGGGGTTCTCTGGCAGGGTCCACATTTGGCCACGTCAACGTGTCCAGCGCCGTCTGCCCTTCTAAACGGCCGTCAAGTGGTCGGGTGGGAGCTCCTGTCTCCTGACCTTGGCTGTCCTTTGCAGCCAACCCCCGGCGGAAAACAGTTGGCGCGACTTGATTCCCACAGCTGATTCTCAAAACGGACTCCAGCGCCCGCCGGCTCGGTGTCTTTGGAGACCCCACGACCATGTGTGAGGAAGCCCAAGCCAGCCATTGCCGGAGAGGAGGCCCATGAGAGGGAGGAGCTGAGGTCCGCAGGGGCCGGCCTCAGCCACCAGCTGCACCACAGCCGAAGATCACCCTGCCCAGGACCCGTGGGACCCGGGAGCCTGGTGCGCAGAGGTTTGATGTGGCTCAGCCTTGGGACAGTGGTAACCACGGCAACCGTGCCCTCTCGACCCCCCCACCCCTGTTCCTGGGGAGGATTCCCACTGAGCAGCCTGGGCGAGGGTCTCATCCCTAATGCCACCGCTGAGGCTGGACGGCTGGAGAGCCCTGACCTTAGGCTGCTGGGCCCTTGGGCCGGATGACGGGCGGGGACACAGCGACCCCCTCAGGGCCTCAGAGCATCGGCCAGGTGAAGGGAAGCCCGGCTGGCCTGCATCCCGGGCTGCCGGCAAAGCCAGGGCCAGAGCTCGCCGGGAGCTGCTCACCCACGGGACAAGTGCGTCCGGCTCAAGCCGCGGGTGACCGGGGCCGGCACAGGGAACTCCGGCCAACAGCAGCGTGCGGCTCTTCCTACTGCACACGGGCAGATTTGGAGAAAGTCCAGAAGGAGACAGACGAGGAGCTGCGGCTGGTGCCGCCCGTGGTCCCGGAGGGAGCCGACGCCGGGGCGGGAGAGCTGGCGCGAGTTAGGGGCGCCCCGGCCACCATGGGCGGGGGTGTGGCCCGCGGTGAGGCCCTAGAGTCTCAGCTCTGCCCTGAGTAGCTGTGCGACCTTAGCCTGAATTTCCTTATCCAGAACATAAGGGTGACGATAATGCTAGATTTCACTGATCCCAAGACTCATACTTACATGTTTCAATTTTTTTTTTTAATTTGGAAGACAAAGAGACAGAGACAGAAAGATCTTCTATTTGCTGTTCACTCCCCAGATGCCTCTAACAGCCAGGGCCGGGCCGGGCCAAGGCCAGGAGCCAGGAGCCATCCAGGTCTGCCTTGAGGCTGCAGGGACCCAAGGGCACATCAGCGGGAAAGTGGGGTTGGGGGGGAGCCAGGGCTCGGGCCCACACACTCCCGTATAGGGTACGAGCATCCCAAGCGGCATCCCAACCTGTGTGCCCACGCCCACTCCTAAGATCCATACTTCAACATTGCTGAAATTGGAGTGTGCTCACAAGAAATGACGTGTGTAACAGCTTTTTTTTAAAAAAAAAATAAATAAATAAACACCAGCAAAAAAAAAAAAAAACTTGGAATAGTATTTAATGTAATGATATATTTCACAACTAGCAAGTGTCTTTTTTTTTAAGATTTCTATTTTTTAAAATTTATTTATTTGAGACGTAGAGTTACAAACAGTGAGAGGGAGAGGAGCCAGTGCTGTGGTGTAGCGGGTGAAGCCACTGCCTGCAGTGCGGCATCCCATGTGGGCGCCAGTTCGAGTCCCAGCTGCTCCACTTATGGTCCAGCTCTCTGCTGTGGCCTGGGAAAGCAGTGGAGGATGGCCCAAGTCCTTGGGCTCCTGCACCCACGTGGGAGACCCAGAGGAGGCTCCTGGCTTCAGATTGGCCCAGTTCCAGCCATTGCGGCCAACTGGGGAGTGAACCATCGGACGAAAGACCTCTCTCTCTCTCTCTCTGCCTCTTCTTGCTCTGTATAACTCTTTCAAATAAATAAATAAATAAATACATCTTTAAGAAGAGAGAGAGAGAGAGATCTTCCTTCCATTGGTTTACTACCCAAATGGCCACAATGGCTGGAAGCTGCACCGATCCAAAACCAGGAGCCAGGTGCTTCCTCCGGGTCTCCCACGTGGGTGCAGGGGCCCAAGGACTTGGGCCATCTTCTCCTGCTTTCCCAGGCCATAGCAGAGAGCTGGATCAGAAGAGGAGCAGCTGGACTAGAACCGGTGCCCATGTGGGATGCCGGCGCCACAGAATTAACCTACTGCGCCATGGCGCTGGCCCCTAGCACTTAGAGTCAATGAATATATTCATCCTTATTTTCAATGGAATGCACCCATTGTTCTGAAGATGGATCACTCATAGAATATACGTATTCCAGTAAGATCAGTGATGCAGAAGAGACTACAGAATGTTTCATTGGTATGAGCTCATCTGAGTCTTCCCGGGGTACAGTGAGGGCTCGGTCATCGGCAGCCGGGGTCGCTCCCACCAGGTGCCCCTGTGGGGAGAGGAAAGTGACTGTTTCGTGGGTGCCACAAGAACACCCAGGGCTCAGCAGTCTTCAAGTCACAGAGAGGCAGGCAGGTCCTGCTCCACCTTGCAGAGGGGCCGTGGGCAGGTGGGAGGGCGTGGGCGTCTCCCATCTTCTGGGTTTGCCCGCACAGTCCTGACACGCGGCGACACACCCTAGGAGGGCAGAGCCATAGAGACGTGTCCTCTCTCCGTGTCAGAGGCCACAAGTCCAAAATCAAGGTGTGGGCAGGGCCGGGCTCCCCCCAAAGGCCCCTGGAAAATCCTTCCTCGCCTGCACCAGCTCCTGCGGCCCACAGGCACATCACCCCAGCCCAGCCTCCGGCTTCACGGCCTCCACCTCTCCTCTCCTCTCTGACGCCAGCCGGCTGTTCCATGCAGTCGGAACAGGTGGCACCCAGCCAGAACATTCTGTGGCTGTGGTTAGAACACTGTCGGGTCGAGAAGAGATGTGGGGAGGATTAACCGGGAGAAATCATTAACAGGAGAGAATGTCACGCGGCACGTCGGTTTGTTACCCAAGGCTTCCGTTTTATTTTTCACCTGCACACTGGCCAAAGCACAAAGATCACGAAAGGAAGAGTTTCGGCTTTTCCTGTTTGGAAGGACAGGAAGGAAGCAGGCAGGCGCGTGGTCCGCGAGGGTCTCGGAGGAGCTGGCTGCTCTCTGGGGGTCTGAGGGGACCGAGCTTCGTAGGAACCGTGCGCTTGGTTTGCTCGCACTTGCGGGCAGGGTTTCTGCGGCTGCGTGCAGCCTTGCAGAAGCCGGCTGGTCTGTAGGAGCCGTGCGGCTCTGCGCTCCTCAGAGCTCCGTCCATCTCACAGTAGGGATTCGTGCTGCTGCTTTTATTGTTCTGAAATAAAAAGTACAGAAAACACAATCCCGGGGCCGGGCCGCGGCGCAGCAGGTTGATCCTCCACCTGCGGTGCCGGCAACCCATATGGCTCCAGTTCAAGTCCCAGCTGCTCCGCTTCTGATCCAGCTCTCTGCTGTGGGCTGGGAAAGCAAGAGACAATGGCCCAAGTCCTTGGCCCCTGCACCCACGTGGGAGACCCGGAAGAAGCTCCTGGCTCTTGGCTTCGGATCAACGAAGCTCCAGCCATTGCGGCCATTTGGGGACTGAACCAGTGGAAGGAAGACCTTTCTCTCTGTCTCTCCCTCTCACTGTCTGTAACTCTATCTCTAAAATAAAGTTAAAAAAATAAAATAAAATACAATCGCAACCCCACCAATACACCTGTTGCACAAGAAAAGGTCAGCATAACACAAAGAAAAAGTGTTCTAAAAAACAAGAGGAGAATCAACTGTCATCAAATAGTACGGATTTCCAAAGGTGAATGCTTGGGTCCGACCGTGTTGCACACATGATAGTGGCCTGGTGCTTGTGCCCAGAGAACCAGGGGAAGGTGGCAGCCGCAGGCGTGTCCTGTGAGGGTCAAAGGTCGGGCAGGCACGGCTGACTGCTGGTGAAGTTCCAAGCACAGGAACTCACGACTGCCCCGGGAACCCCCGTGGTTGTGCAGATGTAGCCACGCAACAGCCGGTCAGAGACAGGAATCTGCAGCAGCTCCGGCGGGCACTGGCCCTGGCCGATTCGCCCGCGCTGTGCCCTTCTTGTGAGCACAGTGAAGCAGACGCCGTGTGGCCCGGGCGGCTCTTCGTGGTGCTCAGTGGCTCCTTCCGCTCAGCACCACGCTTTCTGGGGGCATCCACACCGTGGGAGTCAGGGCTCCTCCCTTCCGTAGCGGCTGGGGCCCTGGCAGCCGGCTGGAGAGAGAATGTTCGCCTTCACCCGGGGCGGCTCCGCCCCCGAGCCAGGTGCAAGCCCTTCCTGGGACCGTGCTCGCCCCCCTGCCCCGCCCCCCGCCCCTGGCTGGCGCCAGCACGCCACGTGCTCCCGCATCGTCCGTCCTCGTGGCCCGGGGGCAGCCGGCCAGGGAGATCCAGAGAGCGTCAGGCAGGACCCTGGGTTGAGCTGGAAGGAGGGGGGGCCCGCCCCTCGCCCACTGCCTGCCCCAGCCCTGCTCTTTCGCTCTCCCTCGGAGCCAGAGCCACGATGCAAGGGAGGCAGGACCTCTGGGTGGGCGTCTTCCTGCCCATCATGCCGTGCCATTGCTGTGGTCAGGACACAGGCTGGGTGTCCCCACAGGTCCGTGGCCCAGGGCTTGGGGAGATGGTGGCACCTGTGAGGTCAGGGGGCGTGCCCTCTGGAGACTTCTCTCTGACTTCCCGTTTGGTGATGCGAAAGCCGCACACGCACACCCCTCCGTGGCTGCCACCGTCGGCCGCCCCGTCAGAGGCCAGCCCAGTGCGCCCCACCCCGACCTTGGAGCCCCAGAGCTGTGAGCTTAACAGACTTCCTCGTCATGAAGTTGGCCGCCTCGGGAATTTCGCTAGAAGCGAAGCTGACCAGCACACGTGTGGAGAGGCACCTGAGTGACCAGCGATGTGCCGAGGTTGGGGGAGCAGAGGGCACGACTCAGGGTCTCACCAGTGTCCTCGGGCCTGAACCAGCCCAGAGCTGCCCGCGACAGGACCGCCCATGGGGGGTAGCCAAGGCGCAAGGCTGCCCAGGCCGTGGCTGGACAACTGCCCGGTAACTTAGGACCTGAACAACCCTGACGCAGGTGCAGCCTGGGAAGCGGGGGGGGAGGGGGGGCAGGAGCTCAGGTTCTGGAGAGTGCAGCGTGCGCCTGTCCTTTCTCGACTGTCTCTCCCAGACTGTTCTGTGTTAATGTGTGCAGATCCGCTGCCCCCTCTGCCTGCCTGTGTGCCAGCTCCAGGCATGTGGGTGCCACGTGGTACTTGCCCGCTGCTCCTCATCGATAGGCTGCTCTTGATCTTCACCGTCATAGGCAGATCTGCCCAGGACTGGCTGTGCACATGGCCTTTGCACACCTGTGCCTGAGAGACTCCACCTGTGGGTAAGCTGCACTCCAGGGGCTGCACCTGCTCACCGTCCTGCCCAGGCAGGGTCCTCACCCGGGCAGCCACGAGCCAGGACCCCTTCCTCCCAGGCGGCTCATCCAGGGAGCGCTCGTCAGAGATGGCAAATGGACTTGATGTTTAGCGACTTGGCCACAGCGTCCGCCTGCTTTGGGGAACGGGAGCCTTCCCGGGGGGGATGGTCAGAGCGAAGCCGGCGCCGGCACACCAGCTGCCTACAAGCAAGGAAGCCAGCGGAGGGGAGTGCGGCCCTGCGGCCCTCCGTCTGCGCCCTGCGGCCCTCCGTCTGCAGACTCAGCTGCAGAGCCGGGCCCTCCTCCTTTGGAGCCCAGACGTGGGCGTCACCAGCACCCCCCCCCCCCGCACCCTCCTCAGTCCCGAGTCAGCAGAAGGGGTCTTTACCTCCCTTCCCTGCCCTGGCCTGGGGAGCCAGCTCAGATCCGAGGGAATCTGAGATCCATGACAGGTGCATTCTCCGGAGCAGGCACTGCTGTCGGTCCCGGCAGGCAGAGCCTCGGCCTGGCCACGGCCACTGCGAACCGCCCTGCGGAGCCCACCGTTCATGCAACCACAGCTGATCTAGAAATTATTTATAGACCCGAACGCCGCAGAACCACGTCTGCCGTTGCCGTGGCAACGGGGATGCGGCGCTGGCACCAGGCGTTGAGGACCTGAGGAGCCAGCACGGGCAGTCGATGTCCACCCAGGAGCCCTGGACTCACGCGGCCTGCAGAGGCTGCCCAGGATGAAGCAGGCTTCTCCCTCCCATTCCCCTGGGGCTAGCTCACGTTGGGACCCAGCCCCCGTGGGGTGCTCAGCTCCAGGCCACTTGCTGTGTTTGTGAAAACCGCTGGCTGAGACATCTGGAACCACGCTGGGAGCCTGGCTGCGTGCCTGTGGCCCAAGGGCCCCCGAGACTCAGCTCTGGCTGTGCCTCCAGGCTGGGGGTGAGACCCCGGCAGGGCGGCTCAGGAACCCAGGTCTCAGGATTGGTGCACACTCGCATGAGCCGAGATCAAGCCGCACAGAGGCCGGGAGCCGTCCCTGCCACTCCTGGGACCTGAGTGTCCACGGCCTCGTATGTTTCCCGTTTTTCCTCCTGCTTGTCATTTTTTTTTTTTTTTGACACTCAAAGTGGATAGTGAGTGAGAGAGAGAGAGACAGAGAGAAAGCTCTTCCTTTTCGCCATTGGTTCACCCTCCAATGGCCACCGCGGCCGGCGTACCGCGCTGATCCAATGGCAGGAGCCAGGTGCTTCTCCTGGTCTCCCATGCCTGTGCAAGGCCCAAGCACCTGGGCCATCCTCCACTGCACTCCCGGGCCACAGCAGAGAGCTGGCCTGGAAGAGGAGCAACCAGGACAGAACCGGCGCCCTGACAGGGACTAGAACCTGGTGTGCCGGTGCTGCAAGGCGGAGGATTAGCCTAGTGAGCTGCGGCGCCGGCCCCTACTTGTCTTTTAAATCAAGATTTGTTTCTTTCTTTAAAAGGCAGAGTGATGGAGACAGAGAGAGACACACACAGAGAGAGATATCTTCCTATACTCTGGTCCATTCCGCCCAGTGGCCACACGGCCAGGAGCTCCATCCGTGTCTCCCGCGTGGTGCAGGGGCCCAGGCACTTGGGCCATCCTCCGCTGCCTTCCAGGCCATGAGCAGGGAGCTGACTCGGAAGTGGAGCGGCCGGGGCTGTATGAGACGCCGGCCCCTTCCTCGTCTTCACAGAGGCGAGCAGAGCCACGCGTCTCCCCTCCCCGACACGCAGCCACTGCGCACCCCTCGCGCCTTGCCTGCCGCGCTCGCGCCATCTCCTCACGGTCTCCCACAGCCTCACGTCCTCTCCCGGCCGCCGCGAGCGGCCTCCCCAGACCCTTCTCAGAGCACAGGGCCTAGAGGGCACGTTTCCCAGCGGTTATTAAGGAAAAGCTCCCCGGGGACCCAGGAAGGACCCACCAGGGAGCCCAGGCGTGCAGGTGCGCTGGACCCCAGGGGCCCAGCATTCGGGTCCCAGCTCGTGCAGACCCTAACCCCAAAGCCTCTGCTGATGGTCGGTGGGTTACCAGCAGCCTGGTTAAACGTGGCCTGACTCCATTAGTGTCTAGGCGAGGGGCCCGGGGCGAGGTTTCCCGTTGGGGCCTCGGCCTGGGGAGTCTGTACTGCGAGGGGTCGCTTTATCCAAGCAGAGGGTCCCAGCCTCTCTCTCTCTCTGCTTCGGGCTTGCCACAGCCCTGCACACGGCCACCCCACATCACCCTGGCCAGTCACCAGACCGGAGAGAGCAAGAAAGCTTTCCCTCCCCGGGGTCTGTTGGAGGCCCGGGAAGCTGGCAGGTCCGGGGCCGTGGCGCGCCAGGCCTGGCCGAGCCCCTGGCGGCCCGTGGAGAGCAGGTGGTGCCCAGGGACAGCCGGGCCTGGCTCTCATGCTGCCACGCTGGAGCCGCCTGTTTGGCTCTGGGCCCCGGCAGCACCCTGACCCCCAGGTGTTACCACTTAGGAGGGCCACTGGCGCTCGGAACACAGCCCCAGCTGCAAACACTCGGACGCCCATGGGCAGCGGGGTGGTGGGGGCGGCTGAGAGTGGCTGGGGAGCCCTGGCATGCAGGCGGGGGGAGGGACGTGAGTGCTCCGTGGGCGGGCAGCCCCAGGAGTACGGGTCCTGCCCCACTGAGCCTGAGGAAGGGGCGGCGAGCAGGCCTGTGAGACCACGGTGCCCCCACGGCTGGGCCCCAGCTGTCGCTTCCTCAGCAGGACCCGGCGCGGGGTGGGGGTGAGGCTTCTCGGAGAGGCGGGACCCCTGGCCGTGCTGGCACAATGCTGCTGTGCATGGCTGTCAGTCACTGCACACGAGGACCCAGGGAGTGTGGGACGCCGGGGGCCGCAGTGGTTCCAGCCTCCAAGTCGGCGTCCTGTCCCGAGCGGGCACGGGGAGACCCCAGCCAGCCGGCAGCGTGGGCACACGGTAAGTCCCTGCGTGAGCTCGGGGACGACCTGGGAGCTGAGTGCCGCTGTGTGTGGGGGAAGCAGGTGCCGTCTCGCAGGCCGGGAGCGCTCGGAGGGATCGTGTGTGTGGGGTGTGTGTGTGTGTGTGCTTCTGTGCTGTGCAACCAATGACCACAAG
The DNA here is from genome assembly GCA_015711505.1 of Sylvilagus bachmani. NCBI lineage: Eukaryota > Metazoa > Chordata > Mammalia > Lagomorpha > Leporidae > Sylvilagus > Sylvilagus bachmani. The sequence continues at coordinate 52,051,294 of CM027395.1, forward strand.
ACCTTAGCAGGCGCCGGAGCTGTGGCGTAGCTGGCAAAGCCACCACCTACGATCCCAGCATCCCATGCGGCACCAGCTTGTGTCTCGGTTGTACCACTTGCTCCACTTCCAGTCCAGCTCCCTGCTACTAGCCTGGGAAACCAGCAGCAGGTGGACCAAGTGTTAGGGCCCCTGCCACCCACGAGGGAGAGCCAGAGGATGCTCTTGGCTTCCACCTGGCCCAGTGCTGGCCATGGCAGCCATCTGGGAGTGAGCTGGCGGGCGGAAGATGTCTCGCTCTCTTTCTCTCTCAGTCTCTGTCTCTCCCTCTCTCTGTGTAACTCTGACTTTAAAAAAAATCTTAGCTGAACACAACACATACATGGGCTCCTGTGTTCCTGGTGTCTCTGGGCTGGGCACGCAGCCAGGCTGAGCTGGGGCTGCCGCTCGGGTCTCACACACGGCAAGCGAGGATTTGGCTGGACGGCGTCTCACCAGCAGACTCAGCCAGGGAATGGCTGGCAGGCCTTGCTTCCCGAGGCTACGCGACCGAGGGCCTGGTGTTTGCGGGCCGTCAGCCGCGGGCCACCCCAGGTCCTGGGGACCGGAGGCTGCAAGGCGGCAGTGTGTGTGGCAGGCGCCGGCGGCAGGTTTTACGGTTGGGGCTGGGGTCAGGCTGCGACACGAGATGCCCAGGAGCAAGCGGTGGAGCTCGGCCCAGCCTGAGACCCTCCGCCCCGCCCCGCCCCCAGCGGTGGGGGAGGGTTACTCGCCAGCCACTGCACTGCCTGTCCCTGCGGGAGCTGGCGCCTGCTGTCCTGGGAGGAGGTGCTGGGGACACGCAGGGTGGGGAGGTGAGGCCTGGAGGGGAGAGGGGGAGGGAGGAGCCACAGCGAGGGCAGGAGGCGGTGGTCCGCAGCCCGACCCCGAGAGTCCTTAGATGGCGGGCTGGCTTCTGTCAGCAAAGAGGTCCCTGAACACGCAAAGCAAAACGCGCCCGCTTTGGGGGCCCTGTCAGTCTCTGTGACTTTGGGGTGCGGTTTCTTGAAGGAGATCCCCAAAGACCACTGCGGAAGAGGGTTTAGACGTTCTCATCCGTAAAGCAGAGACTTGAGGCTCTTTGCAACGCCCAGACCACGGAGGGGCCCCCGCGCGTCCCCAGCGTATGGTGAACGAGCGCGCGTGGGGGAAGGGGCACACGGCGAGAGGAGACTCGATGGGCATGGCCGCGCTGCGGACGCAAAGCCAAAGCCCAAGAGCAAGGCCACCGCAAGTGACAGGGAGGGAGAGAAGCAGGCCCAGCCCGGCCGGAGGGAAAGCTGGTGCGCGGTGTCCAGCAGAGGGCGTCCTGCACGGCCTGCGGCCGCTGTTTGAAGTACACGGACGCTTGCGGGGGCAGCGCTTACGGCAGCAGCAGCCTGGAGCCTCCTCACAGTACGAAGACCTAACCCAGGGTGCACACGGAGCCACCAGCACCAGAGAGCTCAGGCTGGGCCGTGCACCGAGGAGCCGCTGGGCACAGTCACACCCAGTGTGGAAGGACGCTGTCCACCTGGGAGCCGCTGGGCCCAGTCACACCCGGTGTGGAAGGACGCTGTCCACCTGGGAGCCGCTGGGCCCAGTCACACCCGGTGTGGAAGGACGCTGTCCACCGAGGAGCCGCTGGGCCCAGGCACACCCGGTGTGGAAGGACGCTGTCCACCTGGGAGCCGCTGGGCCCAGTCACACCCGGTGTGGAAGGCACCTGGACCAGGTGCTCCATTGCTCAGCCAGGACCGTGACGGCCGGGGCGGATACAGCACGGGGTGTGAACATGTGAGCTTGTGCCAGCGTGCATGTGCAAGCATGGAGTGAAAGGGACGCGTGTGACTGGGTGTGGGTGAGTGTGCACGTGTGTGATTCTGTGCACTTGTACGGGTGAGTGAGGGGTCAGTGTGAGAGGGCATCTGTGTGTGTGTGGTTGTGTGTGTGCACATGGGGTGAGTGTGAGAAGGTGTGAAGGTGACAGTGTGTGTGTGGCTGTGAGTGTGCACGTGGGGGTGAGTGTGTGTGTGAGTGCCCACACAGGGGTGAGTGTGAGAAGGTGTGTGTGTGTCTGAGTGTGCATGTAGGGGTGAGTGTGAGAAGGTGTGCGTGTGTCTGAGTGTGCACGTCGGGGTGAGTGTGAGAAGGTGTGTGTGTCTGAGTGTGCACGTAGGGGTGAGTGTGAGAAGGTGTGAAGGTGACAGTGTGTGTGTCTGTGAGTGTGCATGTGTGTGTGAGTGTGTGTGAGTGTGCACGTGGGGTGAGTGTGAGAAGGTGTGTGTGTGAGTGCCCACACAGGGGTGAGTGTGAGAAGGTGTGTGTGTGAGTGTGCACGTGGGGTGAGTGTGAGAAGGTGTGTGTGTGTCTGCGCACGTGGGGTGAGTGTGAGAAGGTGTGAAGGTGACAGGGTGTGTGTGTCTGTGAGTGCCCACACAGGGGTGAGTGTGAGAAGGTGTGTGTGTGTCTGAGTGTGCACATAGGGGTGAGTGTGAGAAGGTGTGAAGGTGACAGTGTGTGTGTCTGTGAGTGCCCACGTGGGGGTGAGTGTGAGAAGGTGTGTGTGTGTGAGTGTGCACGTGGGGTGAGTGTGAGGTGTGTGTGAGTGTGCACACAGGGGTGAGTGTGAGAAGGTGTGTGTGTCTGTGCACGTGGGGTGAGTGTGAGAAGGTGTGAGGTGACAGGGTGTGTGCACGTGGGGTGAGTGTGCGCGTGCACGCATGGGTGCAGTGTGTGTGTAAGGGGTGGAGCAGGTGGGTGTTGGGATTGAGGCCTCTCTGGGCTCCCTGGATGCAGGTGCTATCTTTTTTTTTGACAGTCAGAGTGGCCGTGAGAGGGAGAGACAGAGAGAAAGGTCTTCCTTTGCCGTTGGTTCACCCCCCAGTGACCGCTGTGGCCAGCGCACTGTGCTGATCCAAAGCCAGGAGCCAGGTGCTTCCTCTGGTCTCCTATGCGGGTGCAGGGCCCAAGGACCTGGGCCATCCTCCACTGCCCTCCCGGGCCACAGCAGAGAGCTGGACTGGAAGAGGGGCAACCGGGACAGAATCCAGAGTCCTAAGCGGGACTAGAACCCGGGGTGCCGGTGCCGCAGGCGGTGAGCCATGGCGCCGACCGCAGGTGGTGTTTTGAGTCACCACCCAGGCCCCTCCTTGACCTGGGTGCTGCTGGCCATCCTGGTCTAGAGGCCGGCGCGGGTGGATGGAGGATAAAGGGGGTGCTGGTCTCTCACGCCCCCCGCCCCCCCAGCGTTGCAGGCAGGCTCCCCAGGGCTCCTGGGAGAACATAGGCACCTGTTGTGCTACCCTGACTGCCCAGCAGATGGCGCCACACAGGCAGTTTGCTACCAGATGTGGGGATCCTGGTCCAGCCCCTTCAGCGCAGGCAGGAACCTGGGGCTCCAGGTCTCTAACCGTGGGCTTGCCAGGGCGTTCATCCGGCCCACAGTTACGAGGCCCTTGCTCTGGGCTGGGGGCTGGGTACCGCGGTGAGCTGGACACACCAGGTCTCCTTCCTGAGCCCGCACATCCATGGGAGTGGCTGATCCTGACCCAGTCTCCTCTGAGCCCCCGAGGCTGAGGCGGGTCCTGCTCCGCCCCTCTAAGGGCCCCCACCCCTCCCCTCCAAGCCTGGAGACCACTGCAAGGGCTCTGCCCCCTCACCTCTGCCTGTTTCCAGGGGTGGGATGGGGGCCTGAGCCGTGAGGCTTGGGTGAGCAGCTTGGCTTCTTGGGGTCTCCCTGCCTTCACGGCAAAGCTGGGTAGTGGTCGTCACCATGCGAGGGTCTGTGTTTCACAGGGTGTGAGTCTGCCCTGGCCAGCCCTCCCCGGCCTTCAGGGGAGGGTATGGTAGGTTGCATTGGGTCCCCAGACATACGCTCAGGCCCCAAGCCCCGGAACCTATGCGGGTGACCTTACCCAGAAAGAAGGTCTCTGCTGAGGTCATGAGTTACGATGAGGCCGCACTGGAGCAGGGTGGGCATGGGATCCAAGGTCAGGTGGAGTTAGGAGAGGAGACGCCCTTGGCAGAGCCTGGAGTGAGGCGGCCAAAGGCCAAGGATGCCTGGAGCCCCCGGAGCCTGGAGAGGCAGGAGGGACCCTGCCCTGCAGCCCTCGCAGGGGGCACAGCCGTGAGCGGGGGCTTCGTGCAGGCGGGACAGCCTGCTGGTCGCCACGGCCACAGGGGCCAATGCCGAGGGGGGTGTGCCCAGCGTGGGGCGGTGGCAGGAGGGTGCGTGTCGGGGCACGAGATCATCAGGCGACACGTCTCAGGGGCTCCCCGTCCTAAAGCCTGTTTGTGCCGAGAGGAGGGGCTGACAGACCCTTTGCCTCCAGCAGGCGCAGGTGGGAGCGAGGACCTGAGCCCGAGGAGGCAGAGGCCAGCCGGGCTTCCACAGCGCCAACCGCTCGCCCTGGCTGGAGGGGGGGGCGGGAGGCAGCAGCCGCGGCCGCGAGGGAAGATCCGGCTGAGTCTCCGCTGCTGTGTTTTGGGGTGAGCGTTTCTGGGGACTGCCAAGAGCAGGGTACACAGGGGTCTGTGCACCCAAACCTGCCTGCTGGGGTCGGGAGGTGGGAGGTGACCGGCTCGGGAGCGTCCTGGGAGAAGGCCCCGGTCAGGCGCAGTGAGCAGGCGGAGCTGACGCCAGGGCAGTGTCTGCTGTGTGCTAGCCGCTGGCCCGCAGCACTGTGTGCACCGACACCCAGAGCCAGGACAGGGACCCAACACGCCCCCGCCCGAAGACCCCTGTGCGGCGTCTCGGGGCTGGTGGCGGTCAGGGGTTCAAGGTGATTCCAAGGATGCCCAGACACCTGGGGCCTGGAGCCAGCACCACCAAGTGAGGCTGAGGCCCTGGCGGGAGAGGGCAGCCTTGGCCACGCACACGGGCTGGGGGGGGGGGGATGTCTCAGCTCAGTGTCTTCAGGGAGGCTGTGTGTCCCGTGGGGAGGCTGCGTGTCCCGTGGATAGGCTGCATGTCCCGTGGGGAGCCTGTGTGTCCCATGGGGAGGCTGTGTGTCCCGTGGATAGGCTGCGTGTCCCGTGGGGAGGCTGTGTGTCACATGGGGAGGCTGCGTGTCCCGTGGGGAGGCTGCATGTCCTGTGGGAAAGCTACGTGTCCCGTGGGGTGGCTGCATGTCCCGTGGGGAGGCTGCGTGTCCTGTAGATAGGCTGCATGTCCTGTGGGAAAGCTACGTGTCCCGTGGGGCGGCTGTATGTCCCGTGAGGAGGCTGTGTGTCCCATGGGGAGGCTGTGTGTCCCGTGGATAGGCTGCGTGTCCTGTGGATAGGCTGTGTGTCCCATGGGGAGGCTGTGTGTCCTGTGTGAAGGCTGTGTGTCCCATGGGGAGGCTGTGTGTCACATGGGGAGGCTGCATGTCCTGTGGGGAGGCTGCGTGTCCCTTGGATAGACTGCGTGTCCCGTGGGGAGGCTGTGTGTCACATGGGGAGGCTGCGTGTCCCGTGGATAGGCTGTGTGTCACATGGGAAGGCTGCGTGTCCCCTGGGGAGGCTGTGTGTCCCGTGGGGAGCCTGTGTGTCCCCTGGGGAGGCTGCGTGTCCCGTGGGGAGGCTGTGTGTCCCGTGGGGAGGCTGTGTGTCCCCTGGGAAGGCTGCGTGTCCCGTGGGGAGGCTGTGTGTCCCGTGGGGAGGCTGTGTGTCCTGTGGGTAGGCTGCGTGTCCCGTGAGGAGGCAGGTGTCTCAGGCTGATGTGCGGGGCTGGGCTGACCGCGGGGGGCGTCGTGGTCTGGGTCCACCAGATGCCAGGAGCACCCCCACCCCTGCCCCAGCTGAGAACTTCTGAACGGGACGAGTGCAGATCCCGCGATGTGCCCACTCCCAGGGGCGCCCCCACCTGCGTCCTTCCGTTGTTCTGGGAACCAGGGGTCCTTGGTCTCCTTTTCCCTTTGCCCTCCTCGGGATGCGTGCTGAGCCCGGGGAGCACTGGGGCTGACGGGGTTCAGGGAGAGGCTGCCAGGAACCCAGCAGCACGGTGCCAGCGCAGGGTCCCCCTCAGCTCTTGGGGTGGGCTGCTGCCTGCGGAGGCGGGGCGGAGCTGACTCCTGGCAGGCGCAGGGCTGGCCTTCTGGGCACTGCAAAGGTGGGCGGGTGTGACGTGAGGTGGAGGGTTTGAAGTAGGGGTGAGTGGCGCATTTGGGAGACGGAAGGAAGCGAGAGTGAGCGCTGGGAGACCGACAGGGTGCCAATCAAAGCACCCAGGAACTAGACAGGGAGGGCTGGACCCAGGGATGACAGCCAGGAGGGACTGGGCCCCCCGGTAAGCAGAAGAGCGGGTGCAGAGCTGGGGCCCAGACCTCCGGGGGCGGGGCCAGTCCTCCAGGGGGAGGAGCCAGGCTTCCAGGGGGCGGGACCGTGATGGGGGTGGGGAGAGAGCCACACAAGAGTACAACCAGACCTGTCAGGGTGGGGCCAGGGCTCCCGGGGGCGGGGCTGGGTGCAAAGTGGGGACCAATTCGGGGGTGAAAGTCTGGGCAGGGCCAAGCTCAGGGCCATGGCCAGGCCACTGAGTGATCGGGCGAAGAAACCGGAAAACATTCTCCCTCTGGCCGAGCCTGGGTTTCCCAAGGCCACGTCTGCCTGTGCATCACCGTCTGCCGGTCACCGTCTGGCGATGTGGCAGCGCAGAAACCCTGGAAAGCGGTGGGTCCTGAGGCCACAGCCACAGTGGGACTGCCCCCTCTGGGAGCAGGGCTGCCGGCGTGGCCAGGCGAGAGGACAGAGCCTGTGCTGCGGGGGAGGGGAAGCCAGGATGCGGGCTGGTCGTCTCTGTACCCCGTATTTCTGCAGAGATCCCCAGGAAGTGGGCACGGCGCCCGCTTCTGTGGAGCCCATGAGCGGGGACAGGGCCGAGGAGTTCTCACTGTGTGAGCTGCAGGTCGAGAGCCAGACCGGGGCCTCCCCGGGGACACAGCCTGGCGGGGGCAGCAGCGGCCTCATCCCTGCCCTCTGCCAAGGTCCCGAAGCGCTGCAGGCTGCCGGGGGAGAGGTGTGCTCTGGAGATGCCAGCTGCGTGGGCGGGGCTCCGCCCGCCGGCGGCCTCATGGTGCTGGCTGCACAGCCCTGCCTGGCCGGGGCAGTGCGGCTCTCTGGCTGCGCCGTGGTGCCGGGGACACAACCAGAGCTCTGGCGGGAAGGGTGGAAGCGTGTGGAGCCGGGCTCTGGCGCCTTTGGTTTTGGTCCTGTTACCTGTCCAGTCAAACGGCGCCTTCCGCCCTGAGCCCGGGAGCCTTGGCTGCTCCTCCACCCCACCGCCCCCGGCTCATGCCGGTTGCCAAGCCCGGGGCCTCAGGCAGCAGGTGCAGCCGGAGGGAGGAGGGTTCGGGACAGCAGGGCCCCCTTCCTGCTGGTGGGAGGCTGGGGACGTGCCCGGTGACAGGTGAGATGGCAGATGGTGGCCGAGGGGGGTGTCAGTCTGTAAGGTAATGAGGTAGCTCATTACCGGGCGATTTGTGTTCGTCTGAAAACCCAGCCCCGGCCTGACTCACTCGGCCGCTGCCGCCGCCCGTGTAGACAGCTCAGCCCTCTGCAGCCCCTCTCACCCAGCCCTGGGGGGGCCTGGAGATGTGTTCAGACAGCACCTGCGCCACCACCAGACAGCCGTGGGCCGGGGCCTGCAGGGGCCCAGCGACCAGCGCTGTAGCCAAGATCCAGGTGCTTCTCACACACAGAGCCCCGGCTCCACAGGGTGTGCATGCGTGTGTGTGTGTGTGTGTGTGTGCGCACGTGTGCTCGTGTGTGTATAGGAGGGAGTCTTCAAAACGTGTGGAGAGTGCATATAATCAAAGAACCAAAATAGACTTACCTTTTTTTATTGTTTTTTTAGGCTGTGCGTTTGTGGGGCGGGGCCGGGGTCAGGGGTCACCGCCCTGCGCTGGTCAGTCTTCAGATGCCCGTAGCGGCCAGGCCGAGCCAGAGCTCCATCCGGGTCCCGCACGGGGCCGGCAGGCGCACAGCCGCCAGGCGCATGCGCGGGGCCCCGCAGCGGTGAACGAATGAAGGAACGAATGAAGTCACCACGCCTCGGGCCGCGACCGCACTCGCGCGGAGCTTCCCACGCGACCGACACGAAAACGGGGGAGGGGGAGGAGCCGCTCGCGAGGGTCGGCGCCTAGACTTACCTTTTAATCCTATTTTCCACAAACCTTTTGCAGTACCCTGACACGTGTGTGTGTGTGTGTGTGTGCATGTGTGTGGAGAGATGTGTTTTAAGGAGTTGGCTACAGTGACTGGGGAGGCGAGGGGGAGTCCGCACAGGCCACACGCTGCACCCCACGCACCCTGGTGTCTACAGCTGACTCCTCCCCGCCCGGACGCTCCAGTGAGCTGTGGGCGGAGGAACCACAGCCCTGCGAAAAGCCCCAGGGAAAAGGCGGCTGCATGCCTGGGTGGAGGCCCGCTTCCCTCGACCCCCACCCCTCGGCCTGGGTGGAGGCCCCCTTCCCTCGACCCCCACCCCCTTGTTGGTACCATGGAGGATGGCGGTGATGGTTCTGAGAACGGAGCCGGTGCCCGAGCTCGCACAGGTGCATTCTGGGAGTCTCAGCTGGGATGGGCAGGGCCTGGGTCCACAGCAGCCACTCCCTTCTCGTGCTGGGCTCACACGACACTGATGGAGACACTCGGGGACACTTGTAGTCACCTTTCATCGTAGCGTGCAGCCCAGTGACAGCCGCTGACTCCCAGAGTGCATGCGACCACCACTGCTTAATTCCGGAACTTAACTTTGCTGCTCTGCTGTTTTCTTCTTTTAAAGATTTCTTTATCTGAAAGGCAGGGAGAGAGGGGGGAGGGGGGAGGGAGGGGGAGGGGGAGGGAGGGGGAGGGGGAGGGAGGGGGAAGAGGGAGAGAGGCCTTCCACCCGCTGGGTCACTCCCCATCTGCTGCAACAGCCAGTGCTGGGCCAGGCGGAAGCCAGGAGCCGGGAGCTCCATGTGGGTCTCCCACGCGGTGGCGGGGCCCCAGTACCCGCTGGGCCATCCTGTGCTGCTTTCCCGGGTGCATTAGCAGGGAGCTGGATCAGAAGCTGAGCGTCGGGGACTCCACCTGGCACCCACGTTGGAGGCCAGCGTCGCAGGGGCCACTGAACCCACTGTGTCACAGTGCTGGCCCCTAACTCCAGACTCTCATCACCAGGAGGGAAACCTTGTCCCCTGCCCCCTGCTCAGAGCCCCTGGGGACGTTCAGCTACTTTGTGTCTCTTTGGATTCGCCTAGATGCTCGGTGTAGGCGGCAGCCCCCAGTCTCTCCAGTGACGCTACACACGCCAGTACCAGGGCCGCCACGGGCAGAGGCAGACGAGAAGCCGCCTGCTTGTGGCTCTCTGGGAGCGAGGTGTCCGTCTGGGTGACGGGAGATGAGAGGCAGCGATGAGTGATGCACAGCTCGGGACTGCTCACTTGCCCTTGGTTAGATGACACACTTTGTTACCTGAATTTTACCTAAATAAAACCGGGAGTGTGCAGGACTGGGGGAGACACCAGGCAGAGGGAGCAGTGTCGCTGGCTCCGCCCAGATCCTGGGGACGGCCAGCACGGCCTGAGTGCGGGGGGTGCACGGGGGCCACCGCTGCCCCTGGGCTCCTCCCCCTGTCACCCCAGCAGCACGTGGCTCTCTGGGGGAGCTGCCTGTGACCCCAGGTCCCGGGCCTCCTCTGGCTGCTGGTCTAAGAAGACAGCCAGGGCCACGGCAGCCGCGTGCCAAGGGCTGACCCTGCGGCCCGCGTGTCTGAGCGTGGCTTGCCCCGTCTCCTGGATTCTCCCGGCCACCCTGGAGGGGACTGCAACTGCAGCCCCCACCCTCCGACAGCTGAGGGGAGTGAAAACCCGCGTCCCTCTGACTCACTGGCCTTTGAGGCCTGGGGTGAGGGCTGCTAGACTCTGTGTCCACAGGTTGTGCTCAGAGAGCCGGGTGAGCATCTCCCATGGGCTCCTAGGGGTGCCGAAGTGGCCAGTGTGCATAAGAAACCTTGGGGGCAGAGTTCGTCTCTTGCTTCTGTGACTAGGAGCCTGGGGGCTGCCCGAGGGAGGGGGCCTGGCTCAGTCTCTCCTGTGGCTAGGCCTCCAAGCTCATGCAGGGGTTGCTGGCAATCTCTGATCCTGACTGGTGGCTGGCAGGAGGCCTCCGTCCCTGCGACAGGGGACTCTCCGGGGGGTGGCTCACTGCGTGGACCCGTCCCAGAGGTGGGAGAGGAGCGGGGAAGATGGGGGACATGAAGGGCAGAAGCCACGGGCTCTCGTGACCCACTTTCAGAGGTGGTGCTGCACCACTCCTGTCGGCTGGAGCTGAGCGCCGGAGTCCGGGGTTAGGCTCTGCCTCGGGACGAGCAGTCTCCCGGAACCTGTGGCTGTGGCTTTACAACCGGCACAGCCGGTGGCCTCAGCCGGGGGCTCTGCAGCTCAGCCAGGCAGCTGTGTGCAGGGCTCTGCAGCTGACCTGGACGGAGTGGCCGGTCAGCGGCCTGCACAGCCTTGCGCCAGACATGACCTTGAATTCCTGGCCGAGTTGTCACCCAGCAGGTGCTGGCGTTGTGGCACAGCCATGTAAGCCACAACCCTCCCTGCCCGCGTCCCCTGTCAGAGTTCAAGTTTGAGTCCGGGCTGCTCTTCGTCCAGCTCCCCGCTGATGCATCAGTCGATGGCTCAAGTGCTAACGCCGCTGCCATCATCGTGGGAAACCCAGAGGGAGCTCCTGGCCCCTGGCTTCCGCCTGGCCCAGCCCTGGCCGTTGCAGGGTGGGGTTGGGGTCATTTGGGAGTGAACCAGCTGATGGAAGATGGCTCTTTCTGTGTGTCCCTGCCTCCGCCTCCTCCTCACCATGTCGCAGGGCCTTTCAAGTAGATGAAAGAAGTACCTAAGCATTAAATGAAAACAGTGGCCGTAAGCGAAAGTCAGTTACACATTGCAAAGACACGGATGCACCACGGGAGCTGCATGGGTCTACACTGCCAAACCAGACCCGCGTGGCCAGCTGTGGTGGCCTGAGCCACGGGAGGCTTCCATGCGGAGGCTGTGGGTGTGGCGTGTGCGGCAGAGGGCGGGGGAGCGGAGCACGCAGGCAGAACTTCGGCTCTGGCATGGCTCTCCTTAAACACCGGAAGGCAGCGTGGAGGAGGTGAATGCCTGTTGCAGCTGGGTGACTGGGACAGGGGTGGAGTGGGTGTCGAACCCCCCACTGCGGCTTCCAGCCGCGTGAGGGCTGCAGGGCCCTCAGGAGCCTGCCGGCCTCACAGGCATCGCCACGCTCCCAGCTGAGTGCTGAGTGACAGGGCTGCGGTGCACGGGGCGGGTCCTCCGAGGGTGGTTCCCGCCAGCTGGGCCTGCGCACTCTCCTCGGGCCGTCCGCCGTGGCCTCCCCCCAGCCCCATGCCCCAGCTGCCGGGTCTTGGACTGGAGCTGAGCCATCTTCAATGAAGTTAGGCGTCCTCGGGTGTCTCGTTGCAGTGCCGAGAACGGACACCAGATGGCGCAGGCGCATCCTGCGTGTCACCCAGCCTCCCCTCAGGCGGCCACCTGACGCTGGGCAGTGGGCCAGTCAGTGTGTAACGGGTCTGACTCGGGCTGCTCCTAGCCTGGGGACGCTGATGAGAAAGGCCTGGAGCTCCGTCGGCAGGGGGTCCCAGCCACACCCTCGCCTGGGCACATACCCCGTGCTGGAAGCTCCATCCACCTTCCCCCCTGGCCTGAGCCCCCTCGAGGCGCCATGGCCCAGCTTGGGAGGCCGTCCTGCTCCCGTGACAGCAGCACCTCTGACGCTGACCTCTGGGTGAGTGGCAGTGTCACTCAGCTTCCAGACCAGCTCTGGCTGGGGTCCATCCTGCTTCCTCTGTGTGTCACCTCCGAGGTCTCAGGGTCGGGGCAGCAGGCTCAGCTCCCCGGCTGCTGGCACCTGTGCCTCCCGGGGTCACCACCCTCGTGTGCCTGGCACGCCCCGCCTGGCCTCCGTCCCTGCCCCAGGACTGGCCCTGGCAATGCTGCTGGGAGAAGGGGAGATGGTGACGGCTCCCACTAGCTGGAGAGACGCGGCCATGGGGTGGGGGCCCCCTGCATTAGCCAGCCTGCACCCCGGCACAGCTGCTCTGAAATTCGGGGGGAGAATATCCTCTAAGGTGCCCAGCACTGTCAGGGGACAGAGGGCCTGGAGCCTCGGAAGTCCACAGAACATGGAAGGGTCACGGGCAGCTTGTGGCTTGTGCAGACGTGGGCGTCCTGTGTCCTGGGGAGCAGGGGAGGTTAGCACCAGCCCAGGTGTGCCATGGGTGTTACCGCTGGGCCCATGACGCTGCCCCTCCGCAGTGGAAACGGCTCACAGGAAAAGCAGAGCCACAGGAGTGTCTCGAACCCTCCCGCACTTTTACCGGGAGACTGTTGCTCACACCCCCCACCAGCCGGCCCCGGACCCCAGGGATCACCAGCCCTGGGAGGCCCTGGGTCCGGCGCATGCGCAGTCTGCGGCTTCGCGAGGCAAAGCGACCGGTGGCAGCGCTGCATGCTCGCTCCCGGCCAGATGGGGTCGCCCTCGGTCTGCGGTCCCCGCAGGGCCGGCTCGTTCAGCGGCTCGGGCAAGGCCAGGGCCAGGGCCCTGGACCTCTGTGCAGGGGTCTCCTGCCTCTGCTCCTCTCCGGGGGCTCATGTGTGCAGGAATCGGCTGCGCGAGTGGCCCGGCGGGGCTGGCGGCTGGCGGCAGAGACTCAGGCACCGGGCAGCCGGCAGGAGCCGTGCCCAGCCGGGCAGCTTCCCAAGTGCGGGCTCAGCTCCGGCCCTGCCCACCACGTGTCTGCCTGGCCACTAGCGCAGTGCCCTGGGCTGTCAGCAGCAGGCTTCCTGTAGAAGTGAGGAGAACAGGGCGTGCACACCTGGGACCCAGCTCCTCGGGCCCGCAGGGCCAAGCCTGCCTTGGAACGCGTGGCGCAGGGCCCAGGCAGGCCGGCCAGCCCGGAGCCTGCATTTGGCCAGAGCCCAGGGCTGGGCTTGCGTGTGTGGCAGGGTGCGCTGGGTTGGAGCAGGTGTGCCAGACGCCCGTGCCCTCTGACCTTGCTGCTGGCCTTCGGGAATCTATCCAAAGGTGGTGTCGGAGAGGCCTGCGGGGACGGATCTGGCCGGTGCCTGGGTGCTGACCGTGGGTGTCCTGCACCAGCCCAGCGGCGGGGGGCGGGGGCTACCCTGATGGAGGCGGAACCGCGGCTCTGGCAAGGTAAGGACCCCAGGGCCGCCCGGCCAGGACGTGGCAGAACTAGGAGCTGGCCTCCAGGCCACTTGCCTGCGCGAGCCTGGTCCTCACAGGGTCAAGAACAGCAGAGGGCGTAGCTGGCACGTGTGGCCGTCCACACAGCCGTGATGCCTGCGCACTTGAAGAGCCCCTCTGTGCCAGGCTGCCGTCCAGGCCCTCTCCTCCCTGTCCCACAGGAAGTCCCAGGGCACAGCAGCTGTGCGGAGCCCTCTGGCTGGGGCCGGCGCTGCTGGCTTCCACTGGTTTCCAGGCCCAGTGAAGCCCCTGTCTGCACTGACCCCAGCCGGCCTCAGCACGCCAGCCTGGGGTAGTCCTGGGAGCAAGAGGCTGGGGGCTGGGGGGCAGAAGAGGATGCCCCCACCCCAGGTCACCGAACCTGCAGCCGCGGAGACTTTGCGTCAAAGGGCGCATACATCCGTCCACACTGCCAGCCCTGGGAAGCGTGTGGCTTGAGGCACAAGATGACCCAGCAGTAGCTTACCTGCAGTGCCCAGAGCCCAGAGAAGAGGGGCCCGGGCTCTGTGAGGCTGTCCCTGTCCCCGTTTTGCCCGCTCTGAGAGTATCTGGTCGTGTGGACGCGGTCATGGGCCGCATGCTGCCTTCACAGGGCGGCCAGAGCCGGCGCTAGGACACGGCGAGCACTGAGAAGCGTGAGCCCTCGGCGAGCAGTCCGAGCCTGCGCACGTCGGCCCATCTGCAGCCCCGCAGCCAGCGACGGCTCAACAGGCTGCAGAGGACGATCTGTGGGGAGGAGAGGCCTGGGCCAGGCTGCGGGCGGAGACGGAGCCTTCTCCGCACTGTCCCCAGCTTGTCCAGCAGAGCTGCGCCAACCACTGGGGACAAACAGCCGGCACGAAGCAGGAGATGGACGGGGGAGCCGCGCTTCTTGGCGGGTTCTGCGCTTTGTAAACTCCTGCAGTAGCTGTGAGGAGCAGACGCACTTCCCAAGGCTGCCCAGCGCGGGGCTCCAGGGACCAGGCGGGGCTCCCGGGCCAGCAGCACTGCCTCTCCCCCTCTTGGGTTCCTTTCCCGTGGCCGGGGCCGCCTCCCTGGTAGCCCGATGGGGTAACACTCGACCCGGGTCCTGTGCAGTGTCCCCAGCCGCCGGCACCGACCGTCACTGGCAGGGCCCCGTGCACCGGGCGCCACGCTACTTTCATCTTCATCGACAGGCGCTGACTCAGCAACTTGCCCTGGGCCACTCAGCTAGCACCGGCCCAGGCAGAACTGGACACAGGTTGCCAAGCCCCTGCTGACCTGCAGTTCTTTTTGTTTTTGTTTTTGACAGGCAGAGTGGACAGTGAGAGAGAGAGACAGAGAGAAAGGTCTTCCTTTGCCGTTGGTTCACTCTTCAATGGCCACTGTGGCTGGTGCACTGCACTGATCCGAAGGCAGGAGCCAGGTGCTTTTCCTGGTCTCCCATGGGGTGCAGGGCCCAAGCACTTGGGCCATCCTCCACTACACTCCCGGGCCACAGCAGAGAGCTGGCCTGGAAGAGGGGCAACTGGGACAGAATCCAGAGCCCTAAGTGGGACTAGAACCTGGGGTGCCGTTGCCGCAGTCGGAGGATTAGCCTGTTGAGCCGCAGCGCCGGCCCTGACCTGCAGTTCTCTGGCTCTTGGTTGTCCAGGGAGGGTCCCTCACGGACCCACCCAGCTGCAGGGTGGGCAGTTCCGTCCAGTCCGTGGTCTCTTGTTTCCTGAGTGGGCTGCTGAGCGCCCAGGGAGAAGGGCTCGTGTCGGGGGGTGGAGGGAGAGGAAGGCAGGAGCCCAGGGTGGACAGCTCCTGCAGCCTGGGCAATGTGTGCTCTCCAGGAAGGGGGAGGCACCCAGCCTCAAGGAAGCTCCTGGGTCCTTGGTCCCAAAGGGTGGAATCTGACCTGAGCTCCCTCTGTCTTCCACCTCCAGGAAGCCCTCACCCGTCCAGTCCTTCGGGCGGCAGTGGGGGACAGGGGCACGTGGTTAGATGCCCACGAGTATGTGGAGGGGGCAGGGTGAGACTGCAGACACGCGCCCCATGCTCGGGCCCCAGGCTCCTGTTGGAGACCACGGTGTGGCCCAGGAAGTAGCACAGTCACTGCGCCCCGGATTCCCTGGCCTTCCAGGGGCTGTAGCAAGCGGGACGGGGGTGTGGGGTGTGGAGGTCCCTTGGCAAGGACATAGAAAGAAGAAGAAAAGGGGGCCGGCACTGTAGCAAAGCCGGTAAAGCCTCCGCCACCGGCAGTTCTATCCCATATGGGCGCTGGTTCTAGTCCCGGCTGCTCTACCTCCAATCCAGCTCTCTGCTGTGGCCTGGGAAAGTGGTAGAAGATGGCTCAGGTCCTTGGGCCCCTGTACCTGCATGGGAGACCCGGAAGAAGCTCCTGGCTCCTGGCTTCTGATCGGCACAGCTCCGGCCATTGTAGCTAGCACGAGAGTGAACCAGCGGATGGAAGATCTCTCTCTCTCTCTCTCTCTCTCTCTCTCTCTCTCTGCCTCTCCTTCTCTGTGTTACTCCAACTTTCACATAAAAGAGCCCTCGGGGGACAGAAGGAAGTGCCTGGAAGTCCTGCGGGGGACAAAGGACCTCGTGATCAGAGCACACGTTTTAAAGGGACAGAGGCACGTGGGGCTGAAGGGGAGACGAGGACACCACTGCCCGACACAGCCACCAGGACGGCGTCACCACAGCCAGGCCAGCAGGTGCCAGGGAGACACGGACTCGGGTGGACCCGGCCGTCCCGCTCCGGGGCTGTACTGAGGAGCATGGAAAACAGGGGTCCCAGGGGCCGGCGCTGGCAGGGCGGGCCACTGGCCACTTGTGTTGCCCGCACCCCACACTGCAGCGCTGGTTCAAGTCCCAGCTGCTCTGTTTTTTCTTCCCGCTCCTTGCTGTGGCCTGGGAAGGCAGTGGAGGATGGCCTGAGTGCTTGGGCCCTGCACCTGTGTGGGAGGCGCCGCCGGAGTCTCTGGCTCCCGGCTGTGGTTCGGCCCTGCCCTGGCTGCTGTGACCCCGCGTGCCGAGTACGTTATCTGGATGCTGGGGTTGGGAGCACAGCCAAGATTTGAACCTGGGCCTTCCGACACAGGGTGCAGGCACAGGTGTCACCCACGGGGCCGGGGGCCTGCCCCTGCACTGGGACTAAATCGTGAACTGTGTGGGTGTGAACGAAGACTCAAAAAGCTGATTCTTTTAATGCCGAAAAACCCAGCTGACGGTGATCTGGGCGTTGGGGAGCCTGTTCTTTGGCAAGGGAGTGAGTGCGGGGGTGGGGGCTCTGGCTCCAGGGATGCTGGGCTCGGTGGGGAGCAGGTTGTCCACACCTGGTGAGCTACATCCAGCAGGTGGGCTGCGCTGGGAGAGAAGCCACAATGCCCTTCCTGGAGTGGGCGATCCCGGGCTGCCCGATGTCCACGGCAGGCCCTAGGTGGGGAGGGCCCTCCCGGCCCAGACATGCAGGCAGCAGGCGGGGAGGCCGGGCCGGCGGCGGCAGCTTCCAGGGCTCATCATCCCCTCTTAGCTGCTCTGTGGCTGGGAGACAAACTTCACCCCCGAAGCACCCCCTCACCCTCCCAAACTCACTGATTTATTTTAAATGTGTTTACATGTTGGGGAGGCAGAGAGCTTCCATCTGCTGGTTCACTCCTCAAATGCCCACATGAGCGGGAGCCAGGGACTCCATCCAGGTCTCTCACGTGGGTGGCAGGGACCCCAGCACCTGTACCCATGACCACTGCCCCTAGGGTCTGCACCAGTCGGGAGATGGCTCTGCCATGAGACACGCATGTCCTAACCAGAGTCCTTCTAGCTGGGCCACACCCCTGCCCCCAAATGCATGCCTTGAGCGTGCCTGGTCCCCTGACATGTGGTACCGTGTGAATGTGCCAGACCTGGCCCCTGCCCAGGAGTGCCTGCAGCAGATGCTGGTGCTGAGACATGCCCAGGCCGAGTGGCGTGCCACTGGCCATCATGTGGGCAGTCCGGGGGCTCTGGGAGCACAGAGTGGGAGCACCCTCCCTGGGCTTACTTGCAGAGTGGGGGCCAGGTGGGCTTCCTGGAAGAGGAGGCTACCAAGCTGGTATCTGAGAGATGGCAGAGCAAGGGGAACATGGGAGACACAAGCCAGCCTGAGCTGGGGGCGCAGAGGAACTGAAGGGCTGAGTGGAGGCAGGAGGGCCCTGCCATGCCAGGTCCTTGGTGGGACAGGTGCGGGCTCCCCTGGCGTGGGGGACACACGAGTGAGGCTGGTCTCATTCTGGATTCATCTCCCCAGCCTCGGAGCCGTCCCTGCTGGCTCTGACCTTGGGATGCACCCACCAAGCTGGAGTCGCCGACTGCCTACCCCAATGAGTCGTTGCCCAGCCTTGCGACTTTCATCATCTCTCTGACGCCCAAGCAAGTGCCCCCACAGCCTGCCCTGCTCGGCAACCTTCCCCCAGGGATGGACAAACGGCACACACGGTGGGCAGGAGTCAGGTGCGGGAAAATGACCGCTGCCTCTCTGCCAAGGGCCACTCCCAGCGGAGACACACGGGGTGGAGGCAGCACCAGTGGTGCAGGGAGGAGCGAGCGACCCTCCCCGGGCCCGTGGCTGTGTCCCCAAGTGCCATGTTGGTGACACTGAGATGAGCTGATGTCACAAACAGCCACAGCCTGGTGCACACCCTTCTCTTTTAGTGCTGGGCTGGACGGCCACTGGGGCGCCCACTGTGAGTCCTCGGACCCACGCCCTCGTCCCCACTGTGCATCCCCGGACCCATGCCCTCGTCCCTATCCCCCCGGTGCTCTGCCCTGCTTCTCCCTCCCCGGGCGAGCGCCTCCACCAGGCCACGGATGACAGAGTGGGACCAGAGCACTGCGGAAGGCCGTAGACATAGCACTCCCCAAAAGCCTTTGCGTGGATTTCAAGTGGCTTTGGTGTTTTTGGTGCCGAACAAACTTCTCTTTCAATTCCAAGTCCAAGCATTTTCTGAAGTGCCACTGTGTTAGTCGGGCTTTCCTTCTCTGATCAAATGCCGGAGGCAGGGGGCTTGTTTGGAGGTTGGAAGTGCAAACAGTGGGGTGCACACCCAGGAGACGGTGTCACCTCGTGACAGCTGCCCACATCTCCGGGAGCCCTCTCTGCCTGTCCTCATAAGCCACCAGGATTCAGTCACGGGGGACCCACTCGAGTTCCCCAATCTAAGCCCCTCTAACGCCACAGTCACACTCAGCTTCCTCTCTCAACATCATTCAGAACACTGGTGATTTAACTCCTGCATGAGATTCAAGGACATAGATCACAGCCAAACCATGGCATTCACCACCACCACATCTCCATCAGCATCACCACCCCCATCACCACCATCACCATCACCATCACCACCATCACCATCAGCATCACCACCACCACCACCACCATCACTACTACCACCCCCACCATCACCACCATCACCATCGCCACCATCACCACCACCATTACCACCATCAACATCCTGTCACCACCCCATTACCACCACCATCACCATCACCATCACCACCACCACCATCACCACCATCAGCAGCACCACCCCCATCACCACCACCATCACCATCAGCACTACCACCATCACCACCATCAGCATCACCGCCATCACCATCACCACCATCACCGCCATCACCATCACCACCATCACCATCACCACCATCACCACCACCATCACCACCCCATTACCACCACCATCACCACCATCACTACTACCACCCCCACCATCACCACCATCACCATCACCACCACCATCACCACCATCACCACCATCAGCAGCACCACCCCCATCACCACCACCATCACCACCATCGGCACTACCACCATCACCACCATCAGCACCACCACCATCACCATAATGAGCACCAGTCTTGTCCCTGCTCGTAGACCCGCCCCATCATTTCTGCAGTGCCCCCCCATGCTTCCTGCACCTCTCTTTTCACGGCCATCTGTGCTATGCGGACACGTGTTGCATGACCCATGCCAGTGCCCCTGCAGGCATGGGTCTCTTGGTAAATAAGGAAGTGAAACACGCCTGCCATTTTTTTCAGTCTCTCCATCTTCAACCTCAAATTGGATGCTCTGCTGACAGAACCCACACGGCAATTTCTGGCTCGGAACCCGCTTCTCGGGCTTGCTCTAGGACCGCCAGCCACGTGCTCTTCCCGCTCCGCAGGGCAGGCTCCCCCTCCGCCCGGCTCACTGGGGTCCTCGACACGAGCTCCCCCTCTCTCCCAGGAGTCCAGGGCAGCGACTTTCAGCACGGAAAGCGTGGACTGCAGCAGTGAGATTCGTGGAGAACAGGAGCTGAGCCGAGCAGCTGGGGGGGGGGGGCCGCTGGCCGCAGGGCTCAGGAAAAGAGGGAGGTGTGGGTCCGACACCACACGGCGGCGGCCATCTGCAACCGCGGAGAGCCCTCCCCGGAACCTCGAGCCTGGACTTCCTTGCTCAGAGGTTGAAAGTATGGCCACACGTGATGGGGAAGGCTTGTGTCGCGTGCGTCACTTCAGGGGCTGGAGGATCTCAGAGGGAGCCGGCCATTGCCTCGGAGTCCAGCTGGGGCTGGGGGCTGCAGGCCCATTGCTGTCCATAGGATGTGGCTGCTAGATGGCATGGTGACCCTGCCCCGAGCGGCAGCATCACAAGTCCGCTGCTGCCTGTGAGCTAACCTGGGCCTCACACTGCGTCACTTCTGCTATGCAGAAAGCCAGCCCAGATCCAGGGCCAGGGCCCACAGGGCTTCCCTCTCGACGGCGACGGCACCCGTGACGGCAAGTGTTGCCGAGAAAGCTCGCAGAGTTGTGGTGAAGAGGCACGGGCGAGAGGGTGAGCGCCGATTGCCGTGGACTGCAGCTGGCTTTTCTTCTTTTTAAGATTTATTTATTTGTAAGGTAAGGCTGAGTTACAGGGCGAGAGGGGGAGAGAGGGAGAGGTCTTCCGTCTGCTGATTCACTCCCCAGATGGCTGCAATGGCTGGAGCTGGGCCGGTCTGAAGCCAGGAGCCAGGTCTCCCTCGTGGGTGCAGGGGCCCAAGGACTTGGGCCCTAGCCGAGAGCTGGATCAGAAGTGGGGCAGCCAGAACTCCAACAGGCGCCCGTATGGGACGCTGGCACTGTAGGCGACGGCTTTACCTGCTGTGCCACGGCGCCGGCCCCTGCAGTGGGCTTCTCTAAAGGAGAGGGGAGGGGCTTCCATGATATGGTGAAGTCAGGAGCCCTCCCCAGAGCCGAATCCGGAAAACTTCCCAGTCGTGGAAAGAGGCCGAGCAACACCAACAGCCAACGCCCGAGGCCAGGGGCCAGGGGCCAGGGGCAGGGGCCCACGACCTGGGCTCCGGTCCTGCCCAGCCAGGGCCCTCAGCAGGGGCTCTGCACCCGGGCAGAGGAGCGGCTACAAAGCCACATCACCGGGGAGGACCCAGGCCTCAGGGCGGCTCGTGGGCTGCAGCGAGCTCTCCTGCACCCCGACTGCCCCTGGTTTTTGTTGGTGAATCGATGCTACCAGCCCTACTTCACGGTAGAATGATTCCCGAACGCCGCTGATGTCTGCCTGTGCGAGGCGCAGGGAGCCACTGTGGCCGCGGGAGGCAGGGCAGGGGGCGTTGCAGCAAAGGGCGAGCGGCTTGCCCTGGCCGGAGGACGAGGTGCTGGCCGGCAACTGCTGGGAACCCATCACCAGTTTCCAGCCATCCACAGCTCGTGTGAGCAAAGGCTGCTGAATCAGCAAAAGGCTTGGAAGGAAAATGGCAGAAAGAAATGCAGGCTGCACGAGGAGACGGCACACCCACCGCACGGCACGCCCACCCCACGCGTTGTGGGCCCCCGAGGCTGGCTGTCTCCATGCAGGAGTTCGTCATCTCAGAACGCAGAGCAGAAGCAGCCCCTTCCCACTCCCCAGTGCCTGCCGGGCGCTGGGTGCCCGGACCCCTGCCTCCTCACGCAGCCCCATGGGAAATGCTGTCAAATTATCCCGAGCTCGCTGGAGCCGGGCCTGAGACCCGACTGGACCGGCCTGGACCAGGGGGGATAAGTCTGCACTCAGGCTGTTTTCACGTATGCCAAACAGCCCCCAGAGGCTATTTCGTACCCACTTGCACAGAGTAACCCAAAACACGTTTGGAAATACCACGTGCGGCCCCAGAAGTGGAGGACCACAGACCCGGCCCACCGAAGCGGGACAGGTGACTCCTCCAGGTGTCCTAGGGAGCGATTTGGCAACTCCAGACCAGCCCAAGATGCCAGCCCCAGGGCAGGTGGAGGAGCGCGCAGGGGTGCGGCGTCTGGGGTCCGGCTGGAGGTGCTCCGGGCGCAGGGGCGGGGCGCGTTGGCGTCCAAGGCAAGAGGGACCCTGGTTCCTGCGCCAGACCCTGAGCCAGCTGGAGCCGCAGGGATCCCCCGGGGCAGGGCCCCTGGCCACCTGGAGGCTGCACACTGCGGCTCTTCTGGCCTCCCTCTGGGCTTGCTGGCCTGGCTCGAGGCGTCTACCCTCCCGCCAGGCGGGACCCCGCAGCGGCCACCCATCCGCAGCCCGTTGCGCCCGGCTGCGGCCGTTTGCCGCACACATTCCGGGAGAGCCAGGCACACGGGCTTTTGCCTGCGCACTTACGGTGCAGGAAATGCATTTTAAATCGGTCCCAGGACGCCCGGATCCAACACTCAGACACCATCTTGAGGGGGAGGGGAGCGTGTGCACAGACGCGGCCCCCCTCAGAGCGCGGGGCAGTGTACCTGTTGGCGAGGGCGCAGGGCGCACGGAATTCGGGTGACTTCGGGGTAGCCCTGCTTGCACTTAATTTACGGGGGAGAGGGCGGGATTCGCCAAATACACATTTTTCCCAGGCGAGCGCCCCTCTGCCACCACACGAGCCGCAGATGCCCGGGAGGAGGCGTGGGTCGTATGTCGGCGAAAAACCACCTGTGTCTGCATCCAGCCTCTGCAGCGAGTCCGGTCAGGGGCAGGCGGCTCGGACGGGAGCCCTGAGGAGCGGCGATGCACGGGGGAGGCCCGGGGCAGGGGCTCCCCAGGCAGCCCGACTCCACCTCCCGGCTCCCCGGAGGGCGCACAGAGCGCCCTGGGTTACGCAGTTCCTGTCCCTTTAAATCTAAGTCCCGGGAAAGCAAGGCTGGGGCGCCCCGGCTGGACCCCTGATTCCAGGCCCACGGCGCCCCTGGGGACACGGGGAGCAAGCCGGAGGGTGGGGGCTGCGGAGGGCGGGGCGCCCCGCGGTCCTCGCCGGCGCGCCGCGCCCTAGGCCCGGCCGGGCAGCGCCCCTCTCCGGGCCGTGCGCGCGCGGGGGGCCGGGGGCCGGGCCGGGGGCGCGCGGGCGGGCCGGGCGCGCGCGAGCCGGCCGGAGCGCGCAAGCCGGGCCCCGAGCGCACGCCGCCGCCGCCGCCGCCGCCGCCGCCGCCCTCGCCGCCGCCGCCGCCGCCGCCCGGGCCCGCCGCATTGCTGCTGCCGCCGCGCCCCGCGCCCGGCCGCGGCCCCCGACATGGTGCAGCCGCCCGCGCCACCGTCCGTGCCGCCGCCCGTGCCGCCGCCGCCGCCGCCGCCGCGCGCGGGCCCCGCCGCCGCCCCCCGGCGCCCGCAGCGCGGCAGCCGCAGGTGGGGGGCCGCGGCCCGGGCCTGAGCCCGCGCCCTCCCCGCGGCCCGCGGGCGCGGGGCCCTGGCGCTGAGCAGAGCCGCGGGCACGGCCGCGGCGCTCCTGCCCCCTCCCTGCGCCGCCCGCCGCCCCTCCCCCGCCTCCGGTCCCGGCTCCAGCGGGAGCGCGAGACGCCGGCCGGGCTCCGCGGCGCAGCTCGGGGAGCGTCGCCCCCGGTGACTTAGAGCCCGCCGGAGCCCGCGCCGCGGCCGCCGCGCGTCCGCTCGCCGCGCCTCCCCCAAGTCGGGTCGCAGCACAAAGCGGCGGCCGAGACTCCGGGCTGGGGCTCGCCTCGGGCTTTTTCACCGCGTGCGGCTCCGCGGACCGAGTTTCATGCATGTCCAGTGGGGGTAGGTTTAATTTTGACGATGGAGGGTCCTACTGCGGAGGCTGGGAGGACGGCAAGGCGCACGGCCATGGCGTCTGCACCGGCCCGAAGGGCCAAGGCGAATACACCGGCTCGTGGAGCCACGGCTTCGAGGTGCTTGGCGTCTACACCTGGCCCAGCGGCAACACGTTCCAGGGCACCTGGGCGCAGGGGAAGCGCCACGGCATCGGCGTGGAGAGCAAGGGGAAGTGGGTGTACAAGGGCGAGTGGACGCACGGGTTTAAGGGGCGCTACGGGGTGCGGGAGTGCACGGGCAACGGAGCCAAGTACGAAGGGACCTGGAGCAACGGGCTGCAGGATGGCTACGGGACTGAGACCTACTCGGATGGAGGTAGGTGCTGCGGGGGCTGGGGGAGGGCGCGGGTGTGCGGGGCTGCCGCTTCTGTTGATCTCCGTGGAAGCTGAGCTGCGCCCTGCGCATACCACCCACCCTCGGGGTTCCGAGGGCTTGGCGGCCCTTGGCTACAGGTTGCCCCTACGCCTGGTGGGGGGCAGTGCCCTCAGGCCAACAGCCAGGTGCTGGGTGCACCGGAGCCGGCCTGGGGCTGGGGAGCTGAGTCGTCTCCAGGGTGCATAATCCAGCAGCAGGCCAGAGCCCTGCGGAGGCCCCGCTGGGGCCTGGCCGCCCCTGGGCTCCACCGAAGGCTGGGCTGGGGGCCGGGGGCTGCGCGAGGGCCCCCTCCCCTGCCGACGTTGCCCCGTGGTGTGTGTGGGGGGGTCAGGCCCCAGGCTGCTGCTTGTTTTCCTGCCGCCCCGGGGCCGCCCTCAGCCCTGAATCAACCCAAGCCAATGAGAAGGCAGTGGCGGGGGTGCCAATCCCAGCCCAAACAGCAAGGCAGTAAACTTCCAGGTGGTTGGACCGGAGCGCCGGGGGAGGGGGAGGCCCATCTGTGTAGCCAGAGCCCAGGGATCTCGCCTTCGGTGGCTGAATCATGTTCGTTGTTGAGGGGACCGCGCGCTGTGCCTCGGCTGGGAGATGCCGCCACATTCCGGGCAGAGCCTGTGCGGGAAGCCAGGGAGCCGCCTGCCGGGAGAGGGTTTCCAGGCCGGGAGCCTCTGGCGGCTCTGCAGCTGCCCTGGTGTCTGGACACCCCAGCCTGCGCTCCTGCCAGCCCCGCGTCTGCCTCCGGGGAGCAGTCTGTTCCTGGAAGCCAGACCCCACACCATCCCGCCTCCCAGATGTCCCTCCCCCATTCCGGAGCGCTGCCTCCCTCCGGCTCTCCGGCTCTCCCCTCTTTCTCAGGCACGGGTGCCGGGGAAGGCAGTGAGCGCAGCCATGCCCTGCCTGCTGGCTGCCTCGGAGCCTGGGTGGGGAGCACTGACCACCTGCTGCCCGCCACGCCGAGTGACGGAGGGCCACTCACTAATTATTATTTTGGCTTATGCAACTGAAGGCAGGTTTGTTATTGCCCAGAGCGGAGGCGGAGTCTGGGGCAGTTAATTATATAATGCTCCTGCCTGTCAGAGCCGTGCCCAGCCCCAGTCCCAGGCGGCCTCTTCTGTGCTGCTGTTGTCTCTCGGAGCGGTCGGAGAGCTTCCCTCACCCCGGGGTGCAGGGCCAGGCGCAGCAGAAGGCCCTGCCTGGGATCCAGGCGTGGGCCTGTGCGTGCGCGCGCGCGTGTATGTACGTGTGTGTGTGTGTGCGTGTGCTCGCACATGCAGGCACAGTGAGGCCCAGGCAGCAGCTGTGGGTGGCTGAGGCGGGCGTGCGAGCAGCTTGGCTCTCCCAGCTGGGCCAGTTGGCGCCCCTGGGCTGTGGCTCTGCAGAACTCTCCTGCAGAGGGGCTCTCCACTGAGCCTGCCCGGGCACCTGCACACCTGCTTCGTGGCCTAGGAAGCCCCACCCGCGTGGGGTCTGGGGAGGGGAGGGTCTCGGTCCCAGCCCCCTCCAGTGTCTGTGTGCATTTGAGAGTGAGAGTGAGTTCCTAGTGACCTAAGGACCTCTTTTCTTCATTCAGAGAATATTGCTTGAGCACTTACTGTGACCAGGTGCCCCCATGCCCTGGGAGAACGGCCCGGAGCAAAGTGGATGGTGGAGAAGGGGTGTGGCCGTCGGCCAGGGTGAGCGAGTCTCTGGCTCTGGGGCCAGCCGTGAGCCCAGGGCCTGACGTGGGGACTTGAGCATTGTTCCTTTCCATGGATGGACTCCCTCGGGCTGCTTACCCCTCCCCCAGCCAGCCCCAGGACGTTCCTCGTCCCCACATCCCGCCGGGTCAGGTCCATTTTGCGAGTGAGCCGGGGACGCGTGAGCCAGGTCCCCCAGCTGCCCGAGGCCTCGTGGCTCAGCACGGCCCCTCCTGGGGGAGGGGGCAGTGCACAGAGTGTAGTTTTCCCGAGGGACCGTGGGCCTCTGCTGTCCTGGAGGTGCAGGGAGGCAGGTGCCCCTGCAAGGCTCCAGCACGGGTCTCTGTTGGCGGGCGATATGTGCCGTGGACCTGGGACAGTCAGGCCGGACGTCCCGGGGCTTTTCTGGGTTGTTCCCAGCTTCTCTCAGGAAGGAGGTGACTTGGGACATGAGCCCTCAGGGTGTGGCATTCGGCCCAGGGGAACAGGGGCTCGGCGTCTCCCCCGTCCCTGGGGGCACCCCGGGAAGCACGTTCCTGACTCCTGTCTGACTGTCCCTTCGCCGCAGAGGGGCATTCTGGGCCGGCATCAGCAACGCTCCTGAGCTCCCTCTGCCCAGCTCCCAGCACTGACACTGGGGAAGCGGAGCCTCGCTTGAGTAACGCGTGGTGGCAAACGGAGTCTGCCTTCCGCTGGCATTGGAGCGGAGTTGGGGCTCCTCCCCCCGCCCCGGGCACGGAGCACAGAGGAGTTGCTTCCTGGTGTGTGCCGAGCCTTCTGGTCTGTTGGTGAGGCCTAGGGGTGTGGCGTGGGTGCCGGGTTTGGAGCCGTAGCCCTGGCGTCAGCCCGCGTCGTGACTCTGGGTACGTCCTGGAACCTCGTCCTGAGCTGCTGTCTCCCCACTTTCACAAAGGCCTGGCGGTCCTGGTAACGTAGGAGAGGGCGGAGAACGCAGCACGTGGAAGCCCGACCATCGTCCACCATCATGCCTGGCCTCACATTCAGTGAGCCTTGCTTGAGACGGTGGTGATCATGGGGACGAGAATACCTGGAGGTTTCGGCTGCTGTGTGCCGGGCAGGTGCCAGGGTTTACGTGAGCCGAGGCACTGCATTCTTAAGCTTCCGCAGGACTGACGACTGCATCCTCCCATTTGACACCCTGGGAAGTGGAAGCTGCCTTCAGATGAGCCTGGGTGGAACCCAGTTCAGGCTCCAGGGAGCAATCCCAGTCTTCTGCTTCCTGGTGCCAAAGATGCTTCTTCCACTTTGTACTCCCTTCTGGGGTCCGGGAGCGGAGTTGTAGGCACACCCACACACAGATGTGCAAACTCTGGGTCCCCTCTGGTTGCACCCCCACCCCCGGACCTCTGTGCTGTGCATCTCCGGTCAGTGCTTCCCCCTGAGGGCTTGGACACAGAACCCCGGGGACCAAAGACACCCTTTTCAACATGCGTCTGCCCACACCCCGAATGACTGAGTCATCACGCCCCGGCCTCGCCCCCTCACACGCAGGTCCCGCTCACCGGCCCAGATTCCACAGCCCACACACATCGCACACACCCACGGCGGGCTGCAGAGCCGCACAGGCGCCTGCGCGCACATGCGCACGACACACACCTGCGCACGGCGACACATCCCGTGCGGTTGCCAGCACGGCCTCGCACACCCCTCAGCTCTGTCCAGCCCGAGGCGCGGGGAGCGGTTGTGAGCTCTGCTTCCATTTTAAACACACCGTGCCGTGCAGCCGGCGCCACCACCCAGCTGAGCGCCTGCGCCCCGGGTGGTGCTGGGGAGGAGCAGTGGACTTGTGTAAATGGAAACGCCTAG
Organism: Sylvilagus bachmani; assembly: GCA_015711505.1. Lineage (NCBI taxonomy): Eukaryota > Metazoa > Chordata > Mammalia > Lagomorpha > Leporidae > Sylvilagus > Sylvilagus bachmani. The sequence continues at coordinate 52,078,429 of CM027395.1, forward strand.
GAGGAGGGCACAGTCGTGGAGCGGCAGAAGTTCGCCCCTGGCAACCAGAGGCAGAGCGTTTGCTTGGCCCGCTTGGAAGGGAAGAGCAGATAACTGGTTACAGTGGAGCAAGAGGTGTCACAGGGGGTGCCCTCGCCCTGCTCAGCTCTCATATGAGAGGAGCCTGGGGCGAGCTAGTGGGGAGCGAGCAGCCCTCCCTGAGCCAGCGGTTAACACGCCCACCCCAGGGGAGAGCTCTGCTCCCATCTTCTCTGAGGACCCTGGCATAGGGGGTCCCCTTGCATGAGTTTTTTTTTTTTTTTTGTCTTCCTCAGTTTGTTTCTCCCGGGCCTCCAAGACTCTAGGTGTAGCCAGCTGTCAACTGTGAGCTGATGGTTTTATGTGACTGGGTCCTTGTGGCCTCAAATGATAAAGATAGTTAACTTCGTGAGAACATAGCGGGGCGTGTTGTGTGGATTGCCCAGCGTGGTCCACCTCTCTCTGGGCCAGCCGCTAACTCAGCTGCTGGGTTCCTGGCTCGTTAGACGGACCCTGCGTGGGGGTCCTGGATTTGGCACCAGCCTGGGGCTGCGTCTCCTGTCTTCATCCCGGAGTGGCGAGGCGGCACTTCAGCACCTCGGACAGCACACCCGGCCCCGCCTGTCTCGCATCCTGCCAGCCTCCAGCTGATCGGATCTCTTTAAGCCAGACTGTGCCTCCCTCTCGCCCTTGCCTGTGACCCCTGCTCTGCAGAGTGCTTCGCGTCAGGCATCTGCCTGGCCCCCTCTGTTAGTGGGTGGGATCCAGGCTCCAGGAAACACCACCACTTGGGGTGCTGGTTTCCACCCCAAGACCATCAGTCTTTCCCGGAAAAGGAGAGGCCTGCTGGTGCCTTCTGTCTCCTGGTCACTGAGAGAGCAGCTCCCAGCAGAGAGCAGAGGGCTGGGGGCCGGGGCTGGGGCCGGGGCTGGGGTAGGAGTGGGGACCAGGGCCGGGGTAGGAGTGGGGGCTGGGGCCGGAGCCAGGGCTGGCGTAGGAGTAGGAGTTCTAGAAGACCTGTGGAAGTTGCTGTGAAGTCTGAGGTTTGCAGTGCCTCGGCTGTGCCACCGAGGGCAGACAGAGGAACAGTTTTGTCTAGAGCAGACATGGGGATATTCCCCTCCATTCTTTATTAAGATTTTTTAAAAAATTTATTTGAAAGGTGGAGTTAGAGACAGAAGGAGAGAAAGATTTCGCTGTATCCTGGTTTACTCCCCAGATGGCATCAATGGCTAGGGCTGGTCCAGGCCAAAGACAGGAGCCGGGAACTCCATCAGGGTCTCTTGTGGGTGGCAGGGGCCCAAGCACTTGGGACATTCTCCTCTGTTTTCCTAGGTGCATTAGCAAGGAGCTGGATGAAAAGTGGAGCAGCCAGGACTTGAACGGCACTCCTACGGGATGCTGGAGTCACAGGCAGCAGCTTAGCCTGCTGTGCTGTGATACCGGCCCATCCTCTAGTTCATCTGGTCCAGCCCTTCCCAGCACAGTGGCCACTTGGCTGTTTAGGTTTAAGTTCATTAAATGCAATGCAGTGTAGAAGTCAGCTGCTTGGGGCCGGCGCCCAGGCTCACCTGGTTAATCCTCCGCCTGCAGCGCCGGCATCCCATATGGGCGCCAGGTTCTAGTCCTCCTCTTCCAGTCCAGCTCTCTGCTGTGGCCTGGGAAGGCAGTGGAGGATGGCCCAACTGCTTGGGCACCTGGCACCTGCACCCATGTGGGAGACCGGGAAGAAGCACCTGGCTCCTGGCTTCGGAATGGCGTAGCTCCGGCTGTAGCGGCCATTTGGGGAGAGAACCAACGGAAGGAAGACCTTTCTGTCTCTCTCCCTCACTGTCTAACTCTGTCAAATAAAAAAAAAAAAAGTCAGCTGCTTGGCTCACCATCCACCTTCCATCGCTCGCTATCCGTGGGTGATTCGTGGCTGCCACATTGGATATCACAGAGCTAGAACATTCCATCATCCCGTGCGCTCTGCTGGATGCGGCTCGGACGGGAGAGTGCGTATGTCTGCTGGTCCTTGCTGTGTGCCCAGGGACTACAGCAGGCTGGTGCTTGGATACCTGTGGTCACTGGGATACTGGGATACCTGTGGTTACTGTGGTTACCTGGGATACTCAGTGGGTACCTGCGGTTGGATGCGTCCTGCAGACATGCGCGGTGGGGTTTGGCGGTTCCACTTCCCACTGTCGTTTCACACATCCAGTTCACGGTGAGAATGTCACACTGGACGTAGTTAAAGGGCAGTGCCCCCTGAGACCCCCCTGTCCACAGCCGGCCTCAGCTTCGATGTCTGTGAAGCGGCGGTGTGGTCACTCCCTGGTCAGCTTTACTGTTGCTGGAAGGGACAGCCAGATCTTCCCTGAGCACGGCGGGTGGTGGTGATGACCTGCAGGCTGCTGGGGTGCCCTGCCGTGAAGCGGGCAGGACACGGAGTCATATGGGGACCACGTCTTAATGAGTGGCATCCATGGCAGAGCCGGGAAGGACAAGCCAGGAGGCGGGGGCCTCTCGCCCGTCTCTACGCTGCTGCTGGCTCGACTTGCAGTGGCCAGAGTTCAGGGCACAGCACAGGGGCGCTTGGGACAAGCCCAGCGAGCGTTGCTGTGGCTTCAAGTCACGACAAAGACCGGGAGAAACACAGACACACAGCAGATGGAGTCCAAGACATGGGAGGCAGTTTCCACCGAAAGGAATGGCACAGCCTGGATGGGGACGGGTGGGAGACGCAGATCTGAATCGGTGTCCTCTGGTCGGCCCCCGCGGCTTCTACAGGTCAGGCGGGCGAGGGCTCCAGGGAAGGGAGGGACACGGCTGCGTCCTGAGGGGAGAGTTGAGTCTGAGGGGAGGCAGGGGGACTGGCATCCCCAGACTGTTTTTCCCCTTGTGGGAGGCGTCGTCACCCTCGGCCTCAGTGTTCCTGTCTCTATGGTGGACTCATACCAGTTTTCCTTCTTGACACATGCTGTATTCCTCCCCTCCCCCAAGAATGTCACAGGTGTCAGAACCCCGGGAGGGCTCCCTGGTGCACGGGCTCGCCCTGCCGGGAGTCGCCCTGCCACTGACGCCGCCAGAGCAGTGCTTGGGCCTGTGCAGTGTCTGGCTAGCGCTGGGCCCGTGCTTCCCTGATGGGTGTGTCAGGACGGAGCTGGCCCCACCCCTGTTTCCAGGTGTCAATGTTTCTGACAAGTTTCTGGTGCTGCCTCCGCTACTCTGGGAACTCCACTTTGAGAACCATGGCTGTAGGCTGGTGTGTGCCGATCCCAGCCATGCCTTAGGGTCCCCAGATCCGATCCCGCCCACCAGAACGTGGAAATGCAGGCTCTTAGCTCCCCACCCCCGCAGACCCCAGGGTTGGAATCTGCGAGACGTCCGTGGTCCCCTGCATGGGGGAGGCGCAGGGCACCGTCTGGGACTACTCTGCCCAGTGTGCTGCTCCAGGTGGTCTGGAGGCAGCCTGGCCTTGGGATTCTCTTTTTGGGTTTTTTAAAGACTTTGTTATTTGTTTTTATTCATTTGAAAGGCGGAGTGGCAGAGAGAAAGAGAGAGACAGAGATCTCTCGTTTCACTGGTTACTCCCTGGACGCCTGCAATAGCCGGGGCTGAGCCTGGCTGAAGCCAGGAGCCAGGAACTCCAGCCAGGTCTCCCACGTGGGTAGCAGGGACCCAGGCACTGGCGCCGTCACCTGCTGCCTCCCAGGGTGCATGCCAGCAGGAGGCTCAGTTGGAAGTGGAGTCGCCAGGACTCAAACCAGGTGATCAGAGTCCCAGACGGCAACTTTTGAGATCGCTGTAGGTGCCCGGGCAGCCACAAGAGACTGCCAGTGGGGGCGAAGGCGTCACTCGGGTGCCACGATGCTGACATGGACATGAACAGGGCATGCGGCACCGGTCCCTGAGGCCCCTCCCATTGCCTCTCTGCTAACCCTGCCGACTCCTGAGCCCGGCCACGGCCGAGCTGTGCCCAGTTCTGCGTTTGTCTCGTTGGGAGTGCTCTGTGGGTGGCTCACAGACGTGTGGTCTTTGGGGCGTGGCTTTGCTCATGCATCCCGGTTCTGTGCAGACTCACCCGGGGGTCTGTGCCTCAGTGTCGGTCTTTTCGTTGCCGAGTCATCTGCAGTGTGCAAGGACCTCTCGGGGGGTTCCCGTGGGGGTGCTTTTTGGAATGGGGTGCTGTGAGCTTCCCTGTGCCAGGTGCTGGGTGGACGTGAGCCTGCGTCTTTGTGGGGTCGATGCCCAGGAGCCCAGGGGTCGCTGGCCCACAGGGTGGCTCCTCTGGCTGCTGGGAGGGCAAGGCGCGGGGCCGGAGCAGCTGTGGGTTGGGACAGAGGCCGGGTGGAAGAGATGGTGGTGGATCTGCCAAGCAGTGGGGGCAGGAGGGAGTCCATTTGAGGGTTGCAGATGAGCCGAGAGGGAGGGCAGAGTCCTGGCTTTGGGGCCGGGGCTGGGGGTCTCATCTGTGACAGAGGGACCTCAGAGGAGGAGCAGGTGCGGGGCCCGGGTTGCACTGGGGCTGTGTTTGGTGTGAGCAGCCGGGACAGAGACCCAGGAGCCCCAGGGCTGCACAGGGTGGCCAGGGCTGGAGGCGCTGCACAGGCGCCCGATGGGCAGGCTGTGGGCAGCCAGGGGAGCCGGCGGTGCCCTGCAGGCCAGGGACTCTGCGCTTGCCGGTGCCCGGACATCCTCACGCTCCCACTGCGGTGCCTGGCGCTGGGAGGGTTCCGGTCACCGCAGCCCTGGTTCCACACTTTCACTCCCCACTCTGCGTCTGTGTCGGGCCTGCTCCCTGGGAGGTGACAGGCGGCATCGGGGTGGCATTTATCTCTGGGGAGTATGTTCGCAGACCATGAAGCACCCTCATTGAGGTAAACTTCAGTGGTCTTCCAGATGCTTCCAGAGTTGTGCGCCATCGCCCAATCTAAATGCAGCCATCTGACCACCCCAGAGAGAAGCCCGGCGTTCGCAGCCGCTGCCCGACCCGGCTGCCCCAGCCCACGCCCCCCCCCCCATCTCCTCTCTGCCTCTCCCCGCTGCGGACGTCTCCCGGGCAGAGTCGGTAAATGCGGGGCCTGTTGTGGCGCTCGGCGCTGCTCCCGGGTCAGTCCACAGCAGCTTGGCCCGGAGCTTCCTTCTTGTGGCCGAGTAATACCCGGCGTGTGGCTGGACCGGGTTTGTTTATCCACTCGCCTGCTGATGGGCGTGTCGGCAGTGCCGCTGGGAGCATCTGCACCCCCCCCCCCCCCGGGACACTGGGCGTGGAATCGCCAGGTCAGGTGGTGACCCTGTGTCACCTCTGGGGACCCAGCAGGCCGCTGTCGTTTTCTGCTCCCTGGCGGTTGTGAGTGCCAGTCTCTCCGAGCCCTTGCACCCCCTGCTGCCGACGGCCTGGCGGGGGCGGGGGGCGTCCCCCCCCCCCGTGCTTGCTGGCTGTGTGCATCTGTCCTCCGCAGCAATGTCGCGCGGACCCCTGCCACCTAACACCGGGTCTCTTGTCGTCTCATTGCTGAGTTGTGAGCCTTTCCGGGCTGGGAGACCACGGCGGGTGCTCACCTTTCTCCTGCCCCCAGTGCATCCAGTGGGTGCTCACTGAGTGCAGGCCGGCTGGAGCCAGGTGGCTGCCACCTGTCGGAGGAGCGCGGGCTCAGCAGTCCCTGTCCTGCTTCTCCCGAGGAGGCTGTGGTCACTGCCTCCAGAGGACAGCAGAGGCCTGGGGAGAGGCGGGCCCACATGGGTCTTCTATTGAGCACCGACTGTGTGCCGGCCACAGGCTGGCAGAGGGCCGAGGACCTTGTGCTGCTGCTGGACTTGTGTCCGTCAGCCCGGCTTCCTCGTCCAGCTGATCTGGTGGGGCGAGGAGGGGCCAGGGAGCAGGGGTGTGGCTGGGGCCTGAGGGAAGCTTCTGGGGGTGACATCTGAGTGGAGACAGGTGAGACTGGGGGGATGGAGGAGGGACCAGAGTCCCCCCCAGACTTTAGGAGAAGCCGGGTCACCATGGCACAGGAGCACAGGGTGCGTGAAGGGTCCAGACCTCGAGACCCTCCGCTTCACGCCCTGGGGTGCACAGACCAGTCCAGCTGTTAGAAAGCGAGAGCCAGGTCTTTGGCCACGGCACCCTGAACGCACTGATCTCACCTGCAAACAAAAGCCAGAGGCAAAGCCTCCAGGCCACGCCCAGCTGCCAGCCCGGCCTGGAGGGAGCAATGCCTTCATCACCCGCAGCGGCAGCGGGGGGCCTGGGGTCCCCTCCCGGGGCTGTGTCTACACCGCAGGGCTCAGCTGGTGTGGCCGGGCCGTGCACCCCTGGGGACCTCACAGGGGTGAGCTGCCAGGTGCCAGTGACCGTGAGGTGCTCACAGGGGCAGGGCTGAAACCAAGAGAGCGGGGGAGCTGGAAGACGGGAAGGGGTGGGAGACGGAGTGGGATGGGAGGGGCAGAGGGGAGTCTGAGTGGGAGGGGTCGGGGCCACAGCGGCTCCCGTGCGTTCAGGCTGCCGTCTGCACATTTGCACCCTAGCAGGGGCTGCGCTGTGTGCATTTGCACCCTTGGGTGCCCTGGGCATCTCTCCAGGCCATGGCCTCAGCATCCTGGGATGTCTCCTGCTCCAGGCTGGGCCGAGGGGCCGCAGGGGCCGGTGTGGGGGTGTGGGTGCCGCAGCCCTTCGTCTGCTCTGCCTCCACCCGCTCACGCCCAGCTGGGTGGGCCTGGGGTTCATCTGCCCAGGACTGTGGCTGTGCCATGGGACACCTGCGTGCATCCTGCTGCGCCTGCTGCTCCCACAGTGACCACAGCGCCGGTACCTGCTCGAGTTTAAGGAGTGCTGGGTTCAGGTAGCAGTGGATGTCTCCCACCACACTGAGTCTGTCACGGACCCCTCGGAGTCCACAGAGCCCAGGTGGGGCCCCGCCCCTCCCCCTTGGGCACACGAGCTCCGTGGGCCATGGCCTGCACCACTGCATGGCCCTTCTGGGCAGACTTTGGGGCGTCCTTTGGAGGTTCGGGGAAGAACAAAGCTTTCTGGGAAACCCACATCCTGCCAGAGCCCCCAGCACTGGGATGGAGGAGTGTGGTCATTGACGGGGGGTCTCAGTGTGGACAGTGTACCTGTGACGTCAGCAGCAGGGTGGGGACCCCCACTCCCCTCCCTGGGCAGATGCAGGGGAGGCCCGGGCTGGAGCTGCCCCCAGCACTGGGATGGAGGAGTGTGGTCACTGACGGGGCTCTCAGTGTGGACAGTGTACCTGTGACGTCAGCAGCAGGGTGGGGACCCCCACTCCCCTCCCTGGGCAGATGCAGGGGAGGCCCGGGCTGGAGCTGCCCCCAGCACTGGGATGGAGGAGTGTGGTCACTGACGGGGCTCTGGTATCTCCCAAACACACACACACACAAGCTGTCTTGACGTGTATCCACACGGCCCCCCCCCAAAAAAAAAGCGTCAGATTCGGTGGCTTCTGGGGCTGTGCAGCCGCCACCACGTGGATCAGAAGATTCTCAGAATCTCCGTACGAAACCCAGCCGTGCCCCCCCCCGCCCCCGCCCAGGGCTGTCCCGCTGCTTCCTGGCCTGGCTGAGCCACTCCTGCTCTCTTCTGAGCCCGTGCCCACCCCCGGCTGTCCCCCAACACCGGGGTGGGCATTCGGTCAGCCCCCGCGAGGGCCCTGGTGCACAGGTGCAGACGAGGTTCTTGTTTTTAAAAGGTCTATTTATTTATTTCCAAGAATTGAGAGACAGACAGACAGACAGAAAGGTCTTCCATCCGCTGGTTGACTCCCCAGATGGCCACAATGGCTGGAGCTATGCTGAGCCGAAGCCAGGAGCCAGGAGCTTCTTCCGCGTCTCCCATGTAGGTGCAGGGGCCCAAGGACTCAGGCCACCTTCTGCTGCTTTCCAGGCCATAGCAGAGAGTTGGATTGGAAGTGGAGCAGCCGGGACTCGAACCGGCCTCCATATGGGATGCGGTGGCTTTACCGCTACGCCACAGCAACGGCCCCCAGGGGAGCTTCTAAAGCCCCAGGGTGTCCAGGCCTCCCGCAGCCAGGGCGGTGTCCAGGGCTGGCTGGGTGGTGTCAGGAGCTCACACGCTGAGTTCCCCAGGTGGTCCTGAGGGAGGCTCTGCTCTGCCCGAGAGCCGTGGTCCTAGCCTGGAGGGGCATCGGCCTCCCTGAGTGGGGCCCTGAGGGGCCAGGGTGAGGTTGAGAACCTGCCTTTCAGCCAGTTTCAGGCAGCCACAACCCAGCGCCCCCCACCCGTGCCCCGGCCAGGCCCCTAACTGGCAGGTGAACTCTATGTGCGGGCGTCAGCCACCTGCTTTGCAGGCAGGGGTCCGTCTATGCCACACAGTGACCCCGCCCCAAGCAGGTGCTGTCATCGTCCCATGTTTCAGGAGGAGAGACGGAGGCCTGGCAGCTCGTCTGACCGCAGCCAGGGTCGGGCAGCCTGGCTCCGGCCGCCCGGCTCTTCATTCCTGGGCTCGGCTCTGGAGCTTGGAGGGAAACCATTCCCATCCGCATTTTGTAGGTCTGCAACTCTGCCCAGGGTCACGGCCAGGCAGCCGGGGGAGCAGGGCCTGACCTCAGACCTGCCCACTTCTGCCCGCTGTGGCGAGGGGCTTCTCCTTGGAGAGGTGCCCGCCCCCGGGTGCTGTCTGCACAGGTGTAGACCTGCAGCGCTGGGGAGTAATGCAGGCCACCTGCCGGCCCCGCCTCCTGTGCCTCAGAGGCCGCCCTCAGGCAGGCGTGAGCCCCTCGTGCTGGGCGCTCCCAGAATGCACAGGGGCAGGCAGTGTGGATCCAGGAAGGGCAGGGCTGGGGCTGCCCCGTTCTGGCCTCCCCCTGCCCCTGCCCCCCTTCCTCGCCCACAGTGAGAACCAGCGGGAGGTGGTGGTGGGAGGAGCGGGGGAGCCGAGGAGCAGTCTGGGACGCGTGCTCACAAGGCCTGGCTGGACGGGCAAGGGGCCGGGACCCGGAAGCCGGCCGGACGCCCAGGTCCTGCACACCTGAGCCGCCCAGCTGGGGAGAGGCAGCCGCTCCCCTGCCCCAGGACAAGACCGCGTGCGTCGAGGGAGCCCCGAGCTGCCGACTGGGTGCCTTGGTTCCAGGTGAGCCCTCCTGCCAGTGTCCCTCTGCATCCTGGACGCGTGAGTGAGGGCCCCGCGGGGGATGCCGAGACCGGAGCCGGAGTCTGGAGTCTGCTTCCCCTTCTCGGAGTTTCCGTGGGCTGTGAAATCACACACACCTGCCGTGGGTGCTAGCACGTCAGGTTGTGCCTCAGTGTGTGCATCCCTAAAATGGGTGATAGCGGAGCCGTATCTGCTGGGGTCGGGTGGGAACCGGGCCAGTGGCCCACAGAAGCCCTTAACTCGCAGGTTGCTTGTGCCCCCCTGGGTGAGGTTGGGAAGATCGCGGGCGGCCAGGGAGTGTGTGGGGGACAGTGTGGGGCCACCAGCCCTGCGGTACCCACCTGGGCGGCTGCAGACCAGCCCCTCGTAGACTGCCCTGGGCGTGCCCCGTCAGCCTGCCTCTGTGCCAGGGAGGCGAGACAGCGCCCGCGGCTGTGCCGAGCTCTGCAGGTGGCCGAGTGGGGAAGAGGTGCGTGTGGCCTTGCCTCTCAGAGCCCCGGGTGCCGTCGGGAAGCCACACCGCCCGGCGCCGGCTCAGTACCGGGGGGCACCATGCTCCAGGTTCTTGGATTTGTCTTCCAGCCCTGCCTGCAGCCTTGGCCTCAGCCAGCTCGCCGCTGCTCTGCGGGCACTCGCTGGTTCTGCGGGTGTGTGTGTGTCAGCAATCCCCCTCCCCGTTTAGTTGCGGTCGCTGTCTCTTCCCTCTGAGGCTTTCTCCGAGGACCCTTGGCTGTTCAGGGAGCAGAAGGCTGTTGGGGGCTGCGTGCCCACCTCTGGCCGGGTCGGCGTCATCAGGGCTCGGGGCTCTGCACTGTCTCCCTCCTGACCCCTGGGCTCGTCCTCAACTCGGGGGGGGGGGCACCTCCTGCTCAGCCCTGTGCTCGCCTGCCTCTCAGCACCCTGTGGGGTTTCCTGGTGCTGTTTGCCCAGGGGGTTCTGCAGGAGGGGTCTCGGGAGGGAGGGTCACTCTCTGTCCCGGCCCTCCACCTGTCTTCGGAGCTTCGACCTATCCTAGGGCTCCAGGGTCCCGGGTCGGAGACCGAGGATCCCGTGTATCTCCGGGGCCGCCATGAACTGGCGCTGCCCGTGGGGTGCAAACAGCAGGGGTCCAGCGGGGCTCTCCAGCGGCTCCATCGCTGCCACCGCCTCTCCAGAGACCTTGCCTGCAGGTCCTGGCGGGGTCGGGGGGAGGTCGGCAGCTCAGCCCGCATCAGGTGCGGCAGATGCGGCTGTTCCGAGTCCGGCTGGAGCTGCTGGCGACGGGGGGAGGCGTCGTCCCTGCCCTCTTTCCAATGCCAATTTATCCGAAACTCAAAAAATGCCTGCCTCTGACCAAGCAGCAGTTCCGCTCCAGGAAGTCTTCCCGAGGCCGGAGCTGCACACTGTGCGAGGATTCGCTTCGGCAGTGAGGAGTGACAGCAGCTCCCTGCATTACAGGTTCACTGTGATTTATACACTCGTGAAAGATTCATGCCGCGGACTATTACGCAGCCATTATTAACGAGGGAGGAGGACCAAGAGCTATTTAGAGAGGAAGGTTCCTGAACACAGCCCTGCTGCACGCGCTCTGACGCCCGCTTGAAACAGTGGCGTCGCCTCCCTGGGCCTCTGGGGCGTCGCCCAGGGCACGAATCTCCTGGGGCTGTGGCAGGTGGAGGTCGCCTGGTCGGAACGTGAAATTCAGGCACCCCAGGTGCAGCCTGGATGCTCGGCGCTGAGCAGCCCCCAGCCCGGCCCAGGCGTGTGCGTTAGAGGCCCGTGTTCTGCAGGCCGCCTGTTCTCTGGGGACCACGGTGGCTTCAGATAGGGTGGGGAGGCCGGGCTGTTTTCGTGTCCTCCTCCCAGGGCACTTGGGCTTAGGGCGTTGTCACCACCACCGTGAGACCCTCGTCCTCCCGCTGGGTGTCACTGACAGGTGACGAGAAAGAAAGCTCTGAGTTTCCCCGTGTGTTAGGTGGGCACAGTGAGGTGCCCACAGGGACGGGAGGTACCTCCCGATGCGGCCTCCGGGGCTGGCTGGGTCTTGGCCCTCCGAGGAGGGGAACCGAGTGAGGGAGGTGTACAGGTCCTCCTGAGACCCAGCGGCTCAGCCAGGGCCACCTGCCCCGATGCCAGCCCCTGGGGCTGAGCCTCGGCCACCTGGGGGTCAGCTGCCCCTCAGCCCTCGCTGTAGTCGGCTTCTTCCTCCTGGGGTGGCTGCGGGGCCAAACCCACGTCCCTGTCCTGGGACTTGCAGCAGACGGTGGCCGCCCCACCCCCTCCCCACCCTTGAGGTGGGCCAGGGTTGGAGCTGGGCCCCGCCTTCCCCCAGGCCCTTGCTCGGCTCCGCCCCCTGCCCTCCTCACATTCCCTTTCCTGGACCCCCCCAATGGGTCGTGGTCCCTGGGTTCCAGTCTGATTCCACCGGCCTTTTAAACAGCTGCTGCAGTGCCTGGCACCCACTGCCGCCCCCTGGGGCATGGGAGCCTCAGGACCATTGTGGCCAGGCCCAGTGGGGTGGACGCTAAGGTGCGGTGACATTGGGTTCCAGCCCTGGCTCCATCTGCAGGTGTGGGGCGGCTGGCCCATGTGTGCGGCATGTGGGAGGGGGCTTCAGCAGCACTGGATCGGGTCGGATTGAACTGGCAAAGAGGGGGCCGGGGAGCTGGGGGGGCGGTGGGCAGAGGCTGCAGGGAATGGCGACAGGCAGGGCCTGGGCTCTCTGTGGGCCACGCTCGGGGTAGGACGTGGCAGTGAAGGGACCGGCCTGGGTGGCACAGCAGAGTGGGGGCAGCGAGGCGGTCTGGAGAGGTGTGCCCTGTCCAGCCCCTGCCCCACCGCCAGCCCCACCTGCGGAGACATGAGAAGTCGAGCGTTCACGTGACTTTGCTGGCTTTGAGATGGTGGCGCTGCGTCAGCATTTGGTAAAACCTCCGTGCAGGGCAGGTGGAGCTGGCATGGTGGTGAGTCCCAGCTCCCGGGCTGGCGGTCGGCAGTAGCCACCACAGACACTGTCTCCCCACAAAGCCGTCGGCAGGGCAGAGCGTCCCTCGATGTCTCAGTGCGGGTGACTCACGTGGGCCAGGCTGGGGCTCGCTCACTGTCGCAGAGAGCGGAGCTGTGAGTTTTGGTCCTCGGAGGGTCGTGGTGGGTCAGCGGCTCGCCCGCGGTGTGATGTGTAGCCACGTCTGGTAGTTGACCCTCTGCACCCTGCTGTGGGGAGCCGCAGGTGACGAGAGGTTGGCCCTTTCAACCACATGCAGGTGTATGGTGTCCGTGTGTCCACCGTGCTGTCCAGCGTCCCCGTTGCTTCCAAAGCGCGCCGGTTCCCCGCCATCCCAAACTCCGTGCCCTTTGAGTGCCGACTCCCCGTCCTCGCTCCTCCCTGTCTGTGCCTCCCAGCCTCTGGGAGTGGCCTGTCAAGCTCAGGTGGCCCCAGAGCTGGCCGGTGCCAGGAGCCCTCCCATCACGTGGCTGGTGGGTGTTGCCCTGGGCGGCTGCTGCCAGGGGGCTGGGCGTGTGAGCTTCCATCCCCACCTCTGCTGCTTGGGTTTCTCAGCTCTGCTGACTGTGGTGCCTAGGGGTCAGGGGTCAGGGGCCATGGGCCACAGCACCTTCCCCACGCCCCCAAGCAGTCTTGTGGACTCTGCCATGCGGAGCTCGCTGCCTCCTGAGCCCACACCCGCGTATCTGTAGCTGCCCTACAGCCTGTCTGGGGGTCACTGACCCAGGGTGCCCCGCCCCCTCTTCTCTCTGGATTCCGTCTGCCCCATACACGGACCCTGGCCCCTCCCGTCCCCTCCCAGCCTGGGAGAGGAGGAGGGAATCGGGGGGGGGGGGCAGTTCCCTGAGCTAGAGAAACACCTGGGGCAGGGCCTGACCCTCCTGTCCCCCACCGCTCCCCTTCTCCCCTCCCCCTCCTCCCCCTTCCCTCCCCTTCTCCCCTCCCCCTCCTCTCCCCTTCTCCCCTCCCCCTCCTCCATTTCCCCTTCCCTTCTCCCCCTCCTCTCCTCCCATTCCTCTCCCTCCTCCCCCTCCCCTTCCACTCCTTCCCCCTTTTCCCCTTCCTCTCCCCTCCCCTCCTCCCCCTTCCCTCCCCTTCTCCCCTCCCCCTCCTCTCCCTCTCCTCCCCTTCTCCCCTCCTGCCCCTCCTGTCCCC
>CM027395.1:52091796-52102903 GCA_015711505.1 Sylvilagus bachmani
CCCTCTGAGGACGTCCATCAACTCCCTGCGCAGCGAGCACACCAACGGCACTGCGCTGCACCCAGACGCCTCCCCGGCCGTGGCCGGCAGCCCGGCCGTGTCCCGCGGCGGCTTCGTGCTGGTGGCCCACAGCGACTCCGAGAGCCTCAAGAGCAAGAAGCGGGGGCTGTTCCGGCGCTCGCTGCTGAGCGGGCTGAAGCTGCGCAAGTCGGACTCCAAGAGCAGCCTGGCCAGCCAGCGCAGCAAGCAGAGCTCCTTCCGCAGCGAGGCGGGCATGAGCACGCTGAGCTCCACGGCCAGCGACGTGCACTCCACCATCAGCCTGGGCGAGGCCGAGGCCGAGCTGGCCGTGCTGGAGGCCGACATCGACGCCACCACCACCGAGACCTACGCGGGCGAGTGGAAGAGCGACAAGCGCTCCGGCTTCGGCGTGAGCCAGCGCTCGGACGGGCTCCGGTACGAGGGCGAGTGGGCCAGCAACCGGCGGCACGGCTACGGCTGCATGACCTTCCCCGACGGCACCAAGGAGGAGGGCAAGTACAAGCAGAACCTCCTGGTGAGCGGCAAGCGCAAGAACCTCATCCCGCTGCGCGCCAGCAAGATCCGCGAGAAGGTGGACCGGGCCGTGGAGGCGGCCGAGCGGGCCGCCACCATCGCCAAGCAGAAGGCCGAGATCGCGGCTTCCAGGTAGGGCGCGCGGCCGTCACCCGACCCCGGAGTGGGCGAGGGGGTCTGAGGGCGCCGTCCCGTCTGTGCCGCGCGATGGCGCTCGAGGAGGTGGCTCTGGTGTCCGCCGTGGGCTGAGCGAGGGCTGATGCCCACGCCCCCAGGCCCGCAGCCCAGATCCCCGTGGAAGCCCCTGGCTCTGAGTGAGCCGAGTTACGAGTGCCGTGTGAGATGGGCTGTGTGGATCGGCGGCTTCCCCCGCCGGGCTATGGGAGGTTGGTGGCTGCGGGACGCCGTGTGGCTGCGGGTGGGTGCCCTTGGGGCTGGGAGGCTGCGCAGGTGGCACAGGCTTCCCTGGGGTAGGCCAGGGCTGCAGGTGGACGCTCCTGGGCTGCACCGTGACCGAGTCCCCTTACGGCTTTGCCAGGAAAGGCGAGAGCCCCGGTCACGTGGGGCCCTTGGGGTCTGCCCTGAGCATTCTGGCACGGGGCAGGCAGCTGGGACCTGCTGTGGAGGCCAGGACATCCCCAGGTCTTTCTGGATGATTCTGCACCCCCAGCTCAGGGCAGCTCAGCCCCCCGGGGCCCCAGTGCTGTTTCACAGGGAGCCCCTGTGGCTCCTGGTGGGGACCTTGGACCCCCAGTGAAGAGCTAAGGTGGGGCCGAGGCCTGGCGGGGGAAGCCCATTGCTCTCAGCGTCTGTGGTGCTGGGGGCGGAGCGGGAGCCGCCCCAGAGGCTGAGAGAGAAGCGGAGTTGCTGCCTGGGCCTCGGGGCCCCTTTGCGTCCCCCAGGGCCGTCCAGACAGGAAGTTAAAGGTGCAGCCCTTGGGCCCGGGCACCCGGCCTTTTAAGAACAGATGGAGTCCGTGGTTCTGTGCCTGGGAGTGGGAAGAGGGAAACAGCGCCAAGGGAAGAGGCGCCGGCGGCCGTGGCCGATCCATGTCCCCGATGCTCGCCGCCGTGTCCCCACGCGTCCCCTTTGTCCAGCTGTGGCCCTCTGAGTGGTCGATGGGGCGGGGGCCAGCTCGGGACCGAGTTCCTCTAGTGAGTCACCAGCTCCGCGGGGCGCTGGCCAGCAGGCTTGGTGTGGCCGGTGCACCTGTGCCTCCAGGGACGCCTGGGCCAGGTTTCTACCAAGTGAACAGGTCAGGCGGGGGCGGGGGGGACTGGTGTTCGAGCGCGAGCCCAGGCTCGTCTTCTGCACAGATGGGGTCACCAGGAGGGGCCAGCGCTGGGGTGTCAGGCAGTGACATGGACCCCTGGTTCCAAGGACCCAGGAGTGGGATTTGCATCCCTCAGTGGGATAGGGACTGGCCCACTGAAGTGGTTGAACCCGCCACCACTGCCCCCCTGCGGGCCCTGAGACGTGCAGGGGTGGGAGGTGCTGCCCATGTCCCCTCCGTGCTCTCTGTCCCCTCCTGGGCGGGTCTTCCAGCACATTCTGAGCTGCACAGCCTGGCGCCAAAAGTGAGTCTGGGAGATGCCGTCGGGCCCTCCCCCGCACCTGCTTCTCAGAGACCCCTGGGCCCTCGTCGCGCTGGGCGAGCCCCCGGCAGGCTGGGCCATCAGGAACCCGTGGGGCCGAGCGCATGGCTGGAGCTGACTGCATTGCCGCTGTCACTCCCTGGCCTGCTGTGGCAGGTGTGGCCCCAGCGGTCTCAGCCGCTACGCCAGGCACAGGTGCCGCTCTGAGCTTGCGGGTGTGGCCTGGCCTCCTGGTCCCTGGCGTCACCCCCGGGAGGCGGGCTGTGTCCTGTGGCAACGTGCGGCCAGGCCTCCGTTCCGAGCTGCAGGCTGGAGCTGTTTCCTGCGTTTTCTCAATGGGTTTAGAACACGGCACAAAAAAAAAGAAAGAAAAAAAAAAGCCAGACTGGAACCGAGGCCTCGGTCCTTGGGGAAGCCGGCAGCTGAATGGCTGCTGCACATGGCCTCGCCCCCCACACCCCCGCCACTGGAGCCTGAGTGCCGCGGCCACGTGGGGCTGCAGAGTGGCCAGCCCTGGGCAGACTGGCCCCAGGCGGACTCTGCCACTGTGCCGGCCTGGACACGGGGTGTGGGGGCTGGGCGAGGCGTGCAGCGGTGAGCTGTGACCTTGTCGGAGCAGCCCAGCAGGAGTGGCTGCGTGGGGTCGGCCCTGCGCCTTCCAGCGGGGGTGTGGCGGGCATGGGGCTCTTGTCCGGAGAGCAGAGCTGCTGACGACCAACCTGTGTCCCGTAGCCAGGGCAGCGAGAGCCGGGGTCCTCTCCAGGGCTGGGGCCCGAGTCCTGGAGATCACATGATTCATGAGGCCTGCAGGGCTTATGGGGAGGCAGTGGCCTCCCTGCCCCCCCCGACTCTGCAGGGGTGGGGGAACCCAAGAACCCGTGTCCGCTCCCTCAAGCTCCAGATGCTAGTGCTGTCATCGGGATCCCCAGGCTGGCCACTTGGCCGAGGAGACACGGGGCATGGGTGGGTGAGGGAGGGTGGTCCCAGGCAGGGCAGGGGTGGGTGAGGGAGGGTGGTCCCAGGCAGGGCAGGGTGGGTGAGGGAGGGTGGTCCCAGGCAGGGCAGGGTGGGTGAGGGAAGGTGGTCCCAGGAGGTGGGAGCAGGTGCAGCAGCAGCCCTGGGGGGTTCCTGCTTTGCTAGAGCCACACGTCGGACACTCAGCTCCCCCCGCCGCAGCCCCACGCCAGCGCCCAGCTGCTGGGCAACTCGCCGACCCCAGTCTCCTGGCAGCTTGTCCCTGCTCCAGGCTGGCCTGGCACCCATGGTCTTCCCGGGCCCGGCTCTCATCCAGAAGGTGCCCAGGTTGCCCGGCTGGCCATAGAGCAGTCTCAGAGAACACCTGGCCTGTGTGGTGGCCACACTGCGAATGCTGGCGCCAGAGCCCCCGAGCCCCCGGCCCAGACAGGGACATGGATGCCCCCGGGGTCTGACTGGGGGAGGGGTCTGTCGTGGCCACTTTGCCCCCTGCTCTGCTGGCTCCAAGTTGAGGAGGGGTCTGGTGCTGTGACCCCTCGTCATGTGTGCACAGGATGCAGGAAGCCAGGGTGCCTCTGGGGCCCCAGGGGTCTGGTGAGGAGACCCCCGCCTGGCCGTGACGCCGTCCTCAGACCTGTTGCTGGGAGGATAGGTGGAGGAGGGGGCTCTGTCTACGGGAACAGGAGTCCCACGAGGCTGGGGCTGCGTCTGCCCCGGGCCGGCGGCGTCTGCTCTGTCGCTGTTCTGTGTGCGAGGGAACCATGACCGCTGAGGCCCACTTCCCCAGGGAGCCGCACCCCTTCCTTGAGTCCCGGGGACCAGGAGGTGGGCCTGGCTGTTGACACCGAGAAGGAGGTGCCCACGCCACAGCCACGCCCCAGTCCTCCCCAGAGCTCGCCGGGCCTTCTCCTTGGGCTCACAGATGCCTCAGGGTGCCAGGTGGACGCTCCAGGGCCCGGCAAGCTGGGGTCCTGGTGACTTAGCCCGGTGTGGGTGGGCGGTCGCCGGTAGCAGGTGCTGGATCCCTGTGTGGCCTCCACAGCTCCGCCCACGGCACCAAGCCCACAGCCAGGAGCTCAGAGTCAACTGTGTGCCTGGCCTGAGCCCCTGTGCTCGGGGCATAGGGCTGCGGTGGCCAGGAACAGCGCTGGAGAGGCCGGACGTGCCTGGTGTGGGCAGGTGGGTGGGAGTGCATGGAGGTGGTCCCGTGGGTGATGGTACTCGCAGCAGACCTGCGTGCTCACGTCCGGTGGTGCTTAGCTGAGCGTGCAGGGGCCCAGGTCCCCGGCGCCTCCACTGCCCCCAACCCATGGAACACATGGGTGATGGACCAGCTGCGACCCCGGGGCGCCACGTGGGAGGCTGTGGAGCCGCCTGTTTGCGGCTCTGGGAAGCGGGGCCGTGACTGATGGCCGTGCTGTTGAGTTTCTCCCCGGTAGGCTGGATGACGACCCCCACAGACGCCTCGTGGGCAGAGGGGGCTTTCCCTGTGGGGTTAAGGATTCCTTGTGGGGCCCGGAATCGTCCCAGGGTCCCACGGCAGGGGGGAGACGGCACAGCAGAGGCTCCGCTGCTGTTGCAGGTGGAGGAGGGGCGAGAGCGTGGGGGAAGGCCAGGAACTGCCAGGAGCCACCCAGCCGCGCCCAGCCGCGCCCAGAGAGGCTCGGTTTGCACCTGACCTCTTGGTGTCCAGAAGAATAAATGTGCATTTCAGACCAGTAAGGTCGAGGCCACTTGCCCGGGCAGCTGCAGGCCACTCAGGCTGGGGACGGTGCCTCCCTCCTGGCCCTGACTGGTGGCTGCTCAGCTCCCAGCTTCCTGCACCGGGGCGCGGGCCCATCTGTCCCGCCGCGGCCTGGGGACGGGCGCGGGAATGCCGGCAGTGCCGGGCCGAGGCCTGCCCCCAGGGCTATGCCTCGGAGTCCCAGAAGTCCAGGTTTTTTTGTTAGTTTGTTTTTAAGAGTGAGAGATCGTCCATCAGCTGGTTCACTCCCCGATGGCTGCAATGGCCTGGGCTGTGCCAGGCCAAAGGCAGGAGTCCAGAGTTCCCTCTGAGTCCCCAGCATGACCGCAGGGACCCAGGGACTTGGGCCATCT
Organism: Sylvilagus bachmani; assembly: GCA_015711505.1. Lineage (NCBI taxonomy): Eukaryota > Metazoa > Chordata > Mammalia > Lagomorpha > Leporidae > Sylvilagus > Sylvilagus bachmani. Next base: position 52,097,019 of record CM027395.1, read on the forward strand.
TCCCAGGTGTGTTAGCAGGGAGCTGGGTCAGAAGTGGAGCAGCCGGCTCTCAAACCGGCCCCATATGGGACGCTAGTGTTGCAGGTGGTGGGTTAACCTGCTGTGCCACAGCCCCAGTCCCATGATCCTGTCTTGACGTTGGGTGTGTATTTGGTGTCTCGGAGGCACCCCATGGGCTGGCAGGTGTCGGGGGCCCTGGGGAGCCAGCTCCTGCCCCCACGTCCTGGTCCTCGCCCTCACTGGGGGTCTGGACCGACCTCACGTGCAGATGCCCGCCGGTCAGCTGGGGTGCGAGGCCTCTTGCCTCATCCCAGGGCAGCTTGCACCGGCCTTGGGGAGGCACCTGGGATGCGAGGCAGGCGGCCATGTGCAGCAGACCCAGGCCTGGGGATCTGGGATTCCCCGGGCCCATGGGACGGGATCTTCCCAAGAGAAGCTGCTGGCGCTGTAAAGGCCCCAGGGGAGACCCTAGTGCCCCGGGGGCTTCTCCCCCAATCCAACCCCCAGCCTCTCCGGGGCTGGAGTCCGTTCCTGGCCCCTCCACTCCTGGTTTAGCTGTTTGCTCTCTGGCCACGAGCGAGATGCTGCAGCTTGGTGGGGGGCAGGTGGTAGTGTGTGCCTGCGGGTCACGGGGGGTGTGGCCATGCTGCGTGCCTGCGGGTCACGGGGGGGTGTGGCCATGCTGCCAGCTCAGTTCCATGCACCAGGGTCGCTGGTCACTGTGGCCATCGCCAGAGCCTCGGCACAATCGGTGGGCACCGGTTACTCGGCACCCTTGGACACGTGCACTCCTGCTCTCGCCTGTAGGTCCCGAGCCCAGACTTCATGCCCTGCTGTGCCCAACCCACGGGGCAGGCAGCAGGTGCTTCTCCCTGCGCGGCTTCTGTCTGTCCTGTGCCTTCCCGAAGTTTGTATCTATTTTCTATATAATATGTATGCTAAGGTTGTCATCTATATGAAAAGTTTAGGTACATAGAGGTTGTTGTTTATTTGAAAGGCAGAGAGAGAAAGAGGGAGAGAGAGGGAGAGGAGGAGGGAGAGAGGAAGAGAGAGAGGTCTTTTATCTGCTGGCTCACTCAAATGGCTTCAACAGCCAGGGCTGGGCCCGACTGAAGCCAGGAGCCAGGAACTGCATCCTGGTCTCCCCTATGAGTGGCAGGAGCCCCAGCGCTTGGGCCGTCATCTGCCGTACCCCGGACTCACTAGCAGGGAGCTGGACTGGGAGCCGAGCGATTAGGACTTGAACGAGCACTTGGGTAAGGGATGCGGGCATGCCGGGGGGCGGCTTAGCCGTCTGCACACCCCCACCTGGCTCTGTGGGACACGGCCCTGGTCCCTGGCCTCCAGGACCCCCATGGGGGGGGGCGCTGCGCTAGGTTTGCTTGTAACGGTGGTGCTGGAGCAGACGGGGGAGGCCTCGACGGCCTTGGGCAGTCACCGAGCTCAGTTCTCGCATTCGAGGGGAGCAGTGCGCCCGGTGCTCCTGGTGGGTCTGAGACGTCTGTTTGATGCCAGCCTGGCATGGATCCCACCCGCACCCTCTCCCCCGACTCTGGTTCCTTCCTCTTGCCCAGGTGGTGCGTGTGGTCAGTGGCATGGGCTGGAGGGGCCCTGAGAGGCCTCAGCATCTCCTCAGCCCCGTGGGAATGCGCTCCCGGGAGTCCTGGGCGAGAGGCCCCCGGGCAGAGCGTGGCCGCAGGAGGGAGAGTCCAGGGTGACTGAAGCCACGTGCGGTGGGTTTGGTTTCCCAGGGGTGACTGCTCCGGTGGCAGTGCCAGGAGCTCACAGACGAGGCACCTGCGATGGTTCTTGAAGGCGGGAGCATCAGGCCCGCTCATTCCCCACGCACTACAGCCCCGGCCACCAGGGGCGCTCCTGACCCCGCCTGCCTGTCCTGCAGCCGCTGGACAGTGACACGGAGGAGGTGGCCGAGGCCGAGGTGGCTCGAGCTCTCTGGAGACCAGAAGCCTAAATCAGGGTCAGGGGGGAGGAGCTTCAGGGCAGGACCCCTCCCCTCCTCCCCGCGCCCGGTGGCCCCAGCTGGCCTTGCTGTGGCTGCGTCCCCTGGGCTCTGCCGCCTGTGAGGGCACAGGTCATTAGATCTAGCCCCAACCCCGTGGGTGGTTAATCCGTGGTGGAGTGGCTGGGGGCGGGGACGGGTTCAGCCCGCCCACTCCGGAGCGTCTGGTCTCGGGGTTTGAGCCCCGTCCTCACCCTCACCTGGTGCCGCACGTGTCCCGTGCACTGTACCTGTGTCTCACAGCAGGTGCCGGGGCCCAGGGCTCCGGCGTGGGAGGAGCACCCCCTGCTGTCAGGCACCCCCAGGCTCCGCCCTGGGCCCCTTTCTGCAGAGTCGCTGGGGAGCCCTAAAATTACTGCACTTCCCACCCCGGAGGCGGGAGGGAGAAGCGGGCAGGGGCCGCCCCCGTGCAGCCACTGTTTCACAGCAGAGCGCGACACTGTGCACGGCCACTCGGGGACTGAGCGGTGGCACTGAGCACGTGAGGCTTCCTGTGTGCCCACGGCCACGTGGCAGGCGATGGGTGTGACTTCCCCATTGCCCCATGATGGACCAATGGGGCTGCGCTGCGGTGGGCGTGGCAGTGAAGGCGTGGCTTCCCATGGGGGCGTGGCTGCGCTGTGAGGTCTCACATCTAACTGGTGCTTCCTTGGACCTCGCTCCCTGGGTTGGCTGCAGGCACAGCTGGATCCAGCGGCTCAGATGCCGGCAGGGCTCTGCCTTCTCCTGTTTCTTTTTTCTTAACATTTATGTTATTTATTTAAAAGGCAGAGTTACAGAGAAAGCGAGGTCTCCCGTCCCCTGGGTCACTCCCTAAATGGCTGCAACAGCCAGAGCTGGGCCAGGCCGAAGCCGGGAGCGTCTTCCAGGTCTCCCACACAGGTGCAGGGGCCCAGGCGCTCGGGCGTCTCCCACTGCTTTCCCGGGCCACAGCAGGGAGCTGGATCTGAAGTGGAGCAGCGGGGACTCGCACCTGCGCCCATGGGAGATGCCGGCGTTGCTGGCGGCCTTACCTGCTGCACCACAGCACCCCCACATCTTGGTTTTGGGCACGTGGCCAGGAGGGGACGATGCTGGCGTGAGCGTCCATGCGTGGATTTCCATGTGGACAGATGTCTTCGGTTCCTTCAGGAGTGGATGCTGAGCTGCGGAGCCAGCGGCCATGGCATGGGTCCCAGTTCTGATCACCTTTCGAGTGGGTGTGGGGCGGGGTCTCACCGCGGCTGTGGTTTCCACCTCCCCAGAGGTGAACAGCGTCGTGCCGTGTGCTCGTGGGCTGCTCGGTGCCTTCTCTGGGGGTCGTCTACAAGTTGGGCCTTTGGTGAATATTTGTGTCCCATGCCAGCAGCCTCCCTGCCCGTGAGCTCCTGGGGGCAGGAGGCGCCCGGTTCTGCTCTGTGGCCACTGATGCAGCGGGCGCCAGGAGCACACCGGTGGGGGCTGGGGCGGGGTAGGTGGTAGACCCTGGGGGGCTCCCTCACGTGGTAGACCCTGGGGCACGTGGTAGACCCTGGGGGGCGCTCTCAGGGGCAGGACCACGCTGGCCCCAGGCGTAGAACTGGCCCTGACCCTCCCTCAGCCTAGTCTGGCCGTGGCTTTCATGGCTGTGGCCAGAGGCACCCTCTGATGCCGGCTAAGGCCTGAAAGCCCATCAGCTCCTCACGGCAGGGGTGGGGGGAGTCCCCGCTGTGCCCCTCGGGCCGCAGTCCCCCGAGGAGGGGCCCTGTGCTTCAGGGCTGGGGAGGAACGGAGTCCGGAACAGCCATGGAAAAGTCTGTCTGTCTCACTCTGCCTTTCAAATAAATGAAAATAAGAAGGAGACACGGTCCCTGGGGAGTCCCGTGACAACAGAGGTGGAGGCTGGCGCTGCAGCCGCCGTGCACGGGACACACGGAGCCCAGGAGCTGGAGAGGCAGGGGGCCCCTGTCCGCAGCCCACACGGGGCCTGCAACCCTGCCTGCAGCGGGCCTCCAGGGCTGTGGGAGAAGAAACTCCCAGGCCGCGGCCTCTGACAGCACACCGCCCTCGGCCAGCGCCCCCCCTCCCGGCTCCTCCCTCCCAGGCTGCCTTGAGTGGCGCAAAAGGAAATTGGAACCTGAGCAAGCCAGGGGCCCCCTGCCCAGTGATGCGTGGCACAGGGTGTCCAAGGCAGGAGTGACCAGCTGCTCACCCACCTGCCCACCTCCTCTGCTTCCTGGGTGCACCGCCGCCTCTGCGGTGGGAAGTGACCCTCCCCGTGAGGTCCTCATGCCAGCCCCTACACAGACACCTGGGAGCCAGGTGTGGCAGGTGGAGGAGACGGAGCCTCGCCGGGGTGAACCCTCGGGAACTCAGGCCCACCTCCCCCCAAAGCCCCACATCACCTTGCAGCCTCTGGGACAAGCGTAGCTCCTGTCCTAACAGCCCTGCGGCCCCAGCGTCGTGATCCCACCTAAAAAGTAGCACCACCCCGAACGCGGATCTGAACCCCTGTGCTTCTGGCTTCCTGCATTAGCTGAGCTGCCCGGCGTGGAGCGAGACTCACGTCTGTGTTTCCGTGAGGGCTGGAGTGTCGTGAGTGTTGGGGGTGGCTGTAGCTCTTGCCCGCCTCCCTGGGAGACCTGCTTCTCCCCGGCGCCCCTTCTGCGTGTCGCCGTCAGCTTCCTCCTCTTACTGCGTAATCGGCTCCGAACCCCAGTGCGGCGGATGGGGTATTGGGAGGCTGCTTCCCAGGCCAGCTCGGAGGGGGCGTGTGAATCCCCTGTCACCGTCTGCCGCGGCGGGGTGTGGAGACCAGATCGGCCCCCTCCGCCGTCCCGGGCGAAGCTGCAGCCACGGTGAAACCTCCAGGTGCAGGAGGCCCTGAGACGGAGACTTACACGCATGTGCCCCAAGTGATGTGATGCTGGGCCTCAGGGGCCGTTTCCAAACCCCCCTCCCCCTTGCCGGTGACACCTGCTGTGTGATGCGTGTCTGCTGGGCTGACAGGTGCAGCTGCATCTTCTGGGGGGACAGAGGCAGCTGCGGGGCTTCTTGGCCGCAAAGTCCCTGGAGCGCGGGACCAGAAGGCCCTCGGGAAGGGGTGTTAGCCCCAGGCCCCCTCGAGTCAGTGACCTGCCCTGCTCACGGTTGACAAGGCCAGTCTCAGGGGTCTGGGTGTACAGAGGGCCGCTGTCCTCACCACGGCAAGAGGAGCTAACAGGGAGACGGGCGCCCGATTCCTGCCCCGTGGCGCCCTCCTCCGGGACAGCCCGCAGCCGCCCACCCTCCAGCCTCTGCTGCCGTCTCCGCAGTGGACAGACCGGCCGGGCGGTGGCTGAAGGAGCAGCAAGCCGCCCTCTCCATCGGTCAGGCTCCTCGGAGAAAGGCCAGGCTGCCCCACGTGGCCTCCCATTCCCCAGTGAGTCTGGCCTCGTGTCCTGCCAGTCTCTGGCCGGCGGCCTGGGCTGCCACACCCGCCCCTGGCCATCCACACACGCCCCTGGCCATCCACACCCGCCCCTGGCCATCCACTCATGCCCCTGGCCATCCACACATGCCCCTGGCATCCACACACGCCCCTGGCCATCCACACATGCCCCTGGCATCCACACACGCCCCTGGCATCCACACCCGCCCCTGGCCATCCACACACGCCCCTGGCATCCACACACGCCCCTGGCCATCCACACACGCCCCTGGCCATCCACACCCGCCCCTGGCCATCCACACCCGCCCCTGGCATCCACACCCGCCCCTGGCCATCCACACACGCCCCTGGCCATCCACACACGCCCCTGGCCATCCACACCCACCCCTGGCCATCCACACCCGCCCCTGGCCATCCACCCCACCCCTGGCCATCCACACACGCCCCGGGCTACTGCCTTTGCAACTGCCGCTGCCC
>CM027395.1:52112466-52160333 GCA_015711505.1 Sylvilagus bachmani
GGCCACGGCCAGACCATGAGCCCTCAGGCAGGTGTGTGTGTGGGGGGCGGTCATGGCCAGACCAGATCCCTCACGGCAGGCGTGTGGGGGGTGCTCATGGCCAGACCAGATCCCTCAGTTAGGTGTGCAGGGGTGGGGTGGCTACGGCCAGACCAGATCCCTCAGGCAGGTGTGCAGGGGTGGGGTGGCTACGGCCAGACCAGATCCCTCAGGCAGGTGTGTGGGGCGGCCACGGCCAGACCAGATCCCTCAGGCAGGTGGGGGTGGTCACGGCCAGACCAGATCCCTCAGGCAGGTGTGCAGGGGTGGGGTGGCTACGGCCAGACCAGATCCCTCAGGCAGGTGTGGGGGGGGGGCCACGGCCAGACCAGATCCCTCAGGCAGGTGGGGGTGGTCACGGCCAGACCAGATCCCTCAGGCAGGTGTGCGGGGCGGCCATGGCCAGACCAGATCCCTCAGGCAGGTGTGCGGGGGTGGGGTGGCTACGGCCAGACCAGATCCCTCACGGGGGGCGTGTGGGGGTGGCCACGGCCGGACCACGACCCTCACGGCAGGAGGCAGCCCCCTGCTGCATGAGGCCACGTGCGGGGCCTTCAGGGGTCCATGGAGGAGCATTGGAAGACGGTGCCTCTTAGTGTGAAGCAGTCTGGGTCCATCCGTGGCTCCCCCAAAACACGTCCCACGAGCTGCACATTTGGCCACAGAGGACAAGAATGCTGTGCTGTGAGCAGCGTGTGCGTGCTGAGCTTCCCAGTGTGGGTGCGTGGACACAGACACACGTGTGCCACGCCACGGGACCCGGCTCCTGTCTGCAGCCTCCTGCCTTGGGGTCCTGCTCCCCAGCTCTGGGCTCTGGCCCGGCCAGGCCTTTTCCTCGTAATAGGCAGAATTGTCACAAACGGACGACCTAAGGGAGGTGTCTGGCTAAGGCAGAGATCTAAGACCCAGGCCCAGCCCCACCCAGCGCCTGCAGCCCCTGGGGAGCTGGGAGCGCTGCCTGAGGCCCCGTGGGAGAGTCAGACACTGTGGAGGGTGGGCCCACGGTAGCTGTGGCTGTAAGGACGCAGGGTCCCCACCCTTCCCCCCAGGCCACCCCCACCCCAGCTGCGAGTTCCTTGGAGTCCCCAGCAGGTCCTAGGAGGGTGACAAAGCCTGTGGCGCAGCCCCCAGTCCAGCCTTCTCTGCTCTGGCCGTGGGCACACGCTGACCTCCAGCCCCAGGAGGGACCCCCTCAGGTACCGCCCGGCACCCTCAGCCTTCGCATCTCATGCAGCCTTCAAATCCCAGCTCGTGTCTGCCTCCTCCAGGAAGCCCTCCCTGACCAGGTCAGCTTCTGTGGAGGTGCAGGCAGACCCTCTTGGTTGGCTAAGGCTCCCCTGGCTTTCTGAGCTCCAGGGTTGCTGGCTGGGTCTGTCTCTCATCCCCAGCTGTATCAGGGGTGGAGGGAGGCAGAGGCCAGGTCTCCATTCCCAGCTGTAGCAGCTGGGGTGGGTCTCCAAGTCGTTAGCCTGGGGACAGCGTGGACTCCCCAGGTTGGAACGTGGAGGGAGGGGAAGGCTATGCTAACTGAGGCCAAGGATGCCCGGTGCTGGCCCCCGCCAGCTCGCTCCCCGTGCCTAATGGGCAGTGGGGTGAAACACGTCCCCCTGATTCCCACGTGTGAGTGCTGCTGTTTGGGGCGGCAGCCAGGTCCCCACCCCTGCCTGGAGGCCTGGACGGAGCACCTGGAGGGCTGGATGCGAGGACCAGGTGGGCCCCTGGCCTCTCGCGAACCCCTGTGCCCCACAGGCAGATGCCCAGCGGCTAACGCAGCCTCTCCCTGGGCCTGGGAGGGCCGTGGCACCAGCCACAGAGGCCTGCTCCCTTCGTCTCAGAGGAGGGGGCCCCCGTGCTTCAGGGTCCACAGAGCCTGGCTCCTCCCATGCCCCCAGGTTCTGTCCAGTCAGGCCTGCGGCACGGGGCGTCCCTCTGGCCTTGCTGGGGCGCCACCTGGGCCCCTGCGGCTCTGATCGCTGGCCCTGCTTAGCGTGACCCCTCCCCTCCCCCTCCCTGCTCCTGCGTCGTTGTCGGGGCAGGCAGGCGGGGCTGTGATGGCTCTCGGGAGAAGGCTCTCGCCGTGGGCCGCCGCCAGCCTTGGTCTTCGTCTGCCAGTCCGACCCGTGCTCGCAGCCTGGCCTGGGGAGCCCCCGAGTTGGTGTCTCAGAGCAGCGTGCTCAGCACGGGGCCCCACGGCTCCAGAAGCCCGGGTCCCAGCCGGGTGGCTCTTGCAGCTCCCACGGGGGCTGTGGGCTGTGCTGGTGCAGTGGCTGGCACACATGTCTCCTCTCTCTGGGTTTGCCAGGTGAGACCTGGGAGGAAGGTGGCCTGCCTGGAGCAGTGGCCAGAGGCTGGCGCCAGGCTGCCTGCAGACTCTGCCCGGCACTGGGCACAGGGCCCGGTGGTGCCTCCTCCAGCTGCCCAGCCTGTCTGCTGCGGGCGGGAGGGGGCCCTGGGTCCCGGTCCACCCGCTGCCTCCCTGGAAGAGGCGGGGTTGCCTTGGCAACGGTAACCAGGGAGAGAGGCTTGCTCAGGCTGGGCCGCCTCCCTGGGCTGGCACAGCCGCCGCAGGCCTGGCTCCCAACACACCGTGCCGGGGGCTTTCTTCCATGGAACTCCAGCAGTCCTGGCACCCCTGGGCCCGGCGCAGTGGGCTGGCCGGAGTCAAGGGCGCGAGTGTGACTCCAGGGTGCCTGAATGGCCAGCAGGCAATGCTGCACACTGGGACGTGGGCTGCAGGACGTTCCGTCTCCCAGGCCCAGAGGATAAGGGCAGGGTGTGGGTGGGGCCTCGCCGGGGCGGCTGTCACGAGGGGCTGCCCAGGCCTCTGGCCTCCGTGTCCTCACATCCCCTCCCTCCCCATGAGGCTGCTTCTGAGTCCCAGCCCCCTCCCCCCACATATTTTAGAGAGAAGCAGAGGGACCACGCTCTGCCAGCCCCTGGTTCACGCCCCAGTGCCTGGGGCGGAAGCTGTGAGCTGGGACCTCACGGCAGCTCTCCCACGTGGGAGGCAGGGCAACTCCTGAACCACCTGCGTCTCCCGGTGTGCGTTGGCAGGCAGCTGGCGTCGGAGCCAGGACTCAAACCCAGGCTCTCCAGGGCGGGATGCAGGCGTCTTAGCCGCGAAGCCAAGCCCCACCCCCGACTCCCCTGTGTCACAAGGGGCACCACGCAGTGGGTCAACACAACTCATTCTGGCCTGGCACACACCCCAGCTCCAGCAAGGTCACAGTCACAGGCACCAGGGGCCCCAACATGTGTGCTTCAGGGCCATGGTTCACATGTGTGCTTCAGGGCCATGGTTCACATGTGTGCTTCAGGGCCATGGTTCACATGTGTGCTTCAGGGCCATGGTTCACATGTGTGTTTCAGGGCCATGGTTCACATGTGTGCTTCAGGGCCATGGTTCACATGTGTGTTTCAGGGCCATGGTTCACATGTGTGCTTCAGGGAGCATGGTTCACATGTGTGTTTCGGGGCCATGGTTCACATGTGTGCTTCAGGGAGCATGGTTCACATGTGTGTTTAGGGGACTGTGGTTCACATGTGTGTTTCAGGGAGCATGGTTCACATGTGTGTCTCAAGGGGCATGGTTCACATGTGTGTTTCAGGGGCCATGGTTCACGTGTGTTTCAGGGAGCATGCTTCACGTGTGTGTTTCAGGGGCCATGGTTCACCTGTGTGTTTCAGGGGCTATGGTTCACATGTGTGTTTCAGGGAGCATGGTTCACATGTGTGTCTCAAGGGGCATGGTTCACATGTGTGTCTCAAGGGGCATGGTTCACATGTGTGTTTCAGGGGGCATGGTTCACATGTGTGTTTAGGGGAACGTGGTTCACATGTATGTTTCAGGGAGCATGGTTCATGTGTGTGTTTAGGGGGCCGTGGTTCACATGTGTGTTTCAGGGAGCATGGTTCATGTGTGTGTTTAGGGGACGTGGTTCATATGTGTGTTTCAGGGAGCATGGTTCACGTGTCTCAAGGGGCATGGTTCACACGTGTTTCAGGGGCCGTGTTTCACATGTGTATGTTTCAGGGGCCATGGTTCACATGTGTGTTTCAGGGAGCATGCTTCACGTGTGTGTTTAGGGGATCGTGGTTCACATGTGTGTTTCAGGGAGCATGGTTTACACGTGTGTTTCAGGGTCCATGGTTCACATGTGTGTTTCAGGGGCCATGTTTCACATGTGTGTGTTTCAGGGGCATGCTTTACATGTGTGTCTCAAGGGGCATGGTTCACGTGTGTTTCAGGGGCCATGGTTCACACGTATATTTCAGGGGCCGTGTTTCACATGTGTGTGTTTCAGGGGCATGCTTTACATGTGTGTCTCAAGGGGCATGGTTCACGTGTGTTTCAGGGGCCATGGTTCACACGTATATTTCAGGGGCTGTGTTTCACATGTGTGTGTTTCAGGGGCCATGTTTCATGTGTATGTTTAGGGGGCCATGGTTCATGTGTGTGTTTCAGGGGTCATGGTTCATGTGTGTGTTTCAGGGGCCATGGTTCACATGTGTGTTTCAGGGGCCATGGTTCACATGTGTGTTTCGGGGCCATGGTTCACGTGTGTGTTTCAGGGGCCATGGTTCACGTGTGTATTTAGGGGGCTGTGGTTCACATGTGTGTTTCAGGGGCCATGGATCACATGTGTGTTTCAGGGGCCATGGATCACATGTGTGTTTCAGGGGCCATGGTTCACGTGTGTGTTTAGGGGCCATGGATCACGTGTGTGCTTCAGGGGCCATGGTTCATGTGTGTATTTAGGGGGCCGTGGTTCACATGTGTGTTTCAGGGGCCATGGATCACGTGTGTGTTTCAGGGGCCATGGATCACGTGTGTGTTTCAGGGGCCATGGATCACATGTGTGTTTTGGGGTCGTGGTTCAATATGCAGCACACATAAGACATATAACATGTAACACACATGCACTTTGAATTGTTTAAAATTAATCCCAGGAGTGTAAAAGAAAATAATTTGTTTAAAAAAAGACTGATTTATTTGAAATCAGAGTTACAGAGTGAGGGGGAGAGAGAGAGGCCTTGATCCGCTGGTTCACTCCCCAGACGGCCACGACAGAGCCAGGCCAGGCCGAAGCCAGGAGCCCGGAGCAAACTCGTACACCACACGCATGCGCTCCCAGGGGGTGCTGGGCCCAGCACTGCTGCTCTCCCAGGGGCACTAGCAGGGAGCTGGGTCGGAAGAGGAGCAGCCGGGACTGGAACCGGCGCCCGTGTGGGATGCTGGCGTCACCGGCAGCGGCTCTACCCACGTGCCGCGGTGCCGGCCCCAGGAAGCGGGTCCTTCCCACAAGTAGAGGCAGCCACTGGGCTGCCCGCTGTGTCCCCTGGGGCCGTGACCCTGACCCGCTGCTCACCCTGGACGTGATGCTGGGCGAACCCTCTGCCTTTCCGCAGCCTCCATGTTCTCATCTGTGCAATGGGCTCCTGCCCCGGACGTCAGCGGGCGGCTCCGTCCCTCCGTGTGGTGCCCTGACTGGCGTCTGTCTCCTGGGGAGACGCTCCCTGCAGCTCGGCAGTCCCTCTGTCTCTGGCCCTGTGTGGCTCACAGCCCTGGAGATGCGGGGGACAAGAAGGGGCGGTCCCAGTGCCAGGGGAGGTAGGGGGATGCTCGCCTGCTGAGGGCCCCCACTGACCCCCAGAAGCCGTGAGAGGGTGGGGCTGTCTTGTGCAGGGGTGGAGAAAGCAATGGGGACCTCTGGCCCGCCCAGGCTGCAGGCCACGCCCCAGGCCCAGGCAGTGGCTCCACCCCTCTGGCCTCAGTGGGACCTGCAGACCTCACGGGGCGCACCAGGTGGGAGTGAGCGTGCAGCCCCTGAGCACGGCGGGGAGGGGGCTCTGATCAGGAGAGACCGAGCAGCCATGTGACATCCAGACGTGTGGAGACACACACATCACACGCACATATACACATACCACACATGGATACACAACAGACACGCACACCACACACGTATACACACACCACACATATACACACCACACATACACACATCACGCACATATCACACACCCCACCCCACCCCCGCCCAGAGGAGAGCAGCGGACGCTGGTTTCTGGGCGCCCAGCAGAGCCCAGGACGTCTGACTCCGTCCCTGTCCTGGGGGCAGGCCCCGGGCTCGCTCACGCCGGCATCCATCCGCTGGTCCTCTCCTCTGCAGGCTCTGTCCCTGAGGCGGCCAGGCCAGGGAGGGGAGGGTCCTGCGCTCGGGGAGTCCCCCTGCCTTTGTTCCCCCTGAGTCCACAGCCCCCTGCCAGGGGAGCCCAGGGAACGCCGGGAGCCAGAGGAGGGCCTGGGTGACTCAGGCACGGTGAGACTGGGGGAGGGTGGGTGTGGATTCGGGGAGCAGAGAGCCAGAAGGGGCCCTGAGGTCGTGGGGGGGGTCCTCATGCTGCAGGTGATCCGCCTGTGTGCCGAGTCAGCCGTGCGCCCCGAGGTGGGGGTGGGTCCTGCACTGCAGTCAGAGGCGGGGCAGGAAGTGGGGGTGCACGGCGTCGCCATGGAGGACGGGACCCCCCAGCAAGTGCACCCCCCTGAGCACGGACGGATGGGGGGTGGGGGCACAGCTCCTGGCCCCTCCTGCAGAGCAGGCCCGGGCATCTCGCCCACAGCAGGCCCTGGCCCCTCGGCCTCTGCCCCGTGGCAGCTGCGTCCCATGGGCCTCCCTGCGGCTCCTCCGGGGACTCCGGTCAGCAGGGCCCAGCCGGGCAACGGGCAGAGAGGAGGAGCAGGGGGAGCGGCCATGGTCTCCACCGCTGAAGTGCAGGCCTGCGCAGGGCGTGTCTGGGCAGGGACCCAGCGGGGACCTGGGTGGGATTTTGTGCCCCCCGGAACCCCGCCCCCAGCCACCCAGCTACCTGTGCCCACCTGAGGGCGGGACTCAGGAGAGCCGGCACACAGCGGCTGCCACCCACAGCGCCACGGTCGGCGGCTCAGGACAGCCAGCCTGGTTCTGGGGTCAGCGTCTGCACGGGTCTCACCAGGGTGGAGTGAGGTGCGGACGCAGCGGCGCCTCCTGCAGGCTCTGGGGAAACTCGACCCAACACCCGCCCCCTCCCCGGACCTTGTGAGAGATTCGGGCGCTCGGTCCCGCCCAGACCTGCCCATCAAACACCCTGGTGGGGATGGGCCCGGCCACCTGGGCTCAGCACCTTGCAGGGGGTCCGGCTCACACCTGGGTTGGGTGGCTGGCTCTGCCATGCTGGCATGGTGATGCCGGCCCAGCCGCCCGCCCGGGCCATCTCGGGGCTTTTGGCCTGGGGTTTCCCGGGCTCCCGCCGCTGCCGTCTCTCTCGCCGTGTGTTTGCGGCCGTGTGGTGTGGCTGGTGCCTCCCCTCGGGCACGCTGGGTGCCCAGAGTACATGCTCACAGACCCCTCAGGGAAGGGGCCAGAGAACCCACTCCTGAGCAGAGTTGTCGGGGTGCAGGGCCTTCTTGGGGACTCAAGATCTCCGGGTCTGGGGGCTGGGTGGGGGCTACTCAGACCGCAGTGGCTTACCTGTGCATGGCTGCTTCGGATTGCATAAATTAAGTGCATCCCACCGGCCCCTCAACCTGCTGTCTGGAACCTTCTCCATGGCCCTCTGTGGGGACCCTGGCCGCCCGCTGATGTAAGTGGCCCCTGGACAGTGGGTCGTACCTGGCCCTGACTTCCGTCCTCCCACCAGCCCCGGCCCCTGCACGCAGAGGCTGCTTCTCCTCCCTGGGTCACTGAGCCCGCCGTGGAAGCCGGCCAGCGGGCGCCCGGCTGTGTGCAGGTGCCACCCCGCCCATCATGGAGGCCGGACCCTCCGCAGGGGTGAGGCAGAGCCGTGAGGACCCTGCGGAGGGCAGCGGCCTCAGCCTCGAGTTCTGCCTGTCACGTGCTGGGCGAGCACTCGTCTGGGTTTAATTTATTTTAGGGCTGGCGCATGTGCCACTTTTATACGTGCGTGAACATCCACACGCAAACGCGCGCGTGCCGGCGAGCGTGAACGCGGTGCTGCTGTACTGAGCAGGGGCATGGGAGCCCAACAGGCCCGTGTGTGCTCCCGCCTGCTGCTCTGGTCCAGGTCCCGACACACGTGAGAAGTCGCCCGTCACGGGGTCGGGTCCACACAGGTGTCTCCAGGGTGCGGGATCCGCGTCAGGCTTGGGGGGCCGTCCACAAGCTTGCGAGTGGCACCCCTGGCCACGCCCCAGCCCAGGCTCTGAGACAGCGAGACCCAGGCGTGGTCAGGTGGCTTTGTCTGTCACTGTGGCCATGAAGGTGGGCCCGGCACGTGCTGTCCAGCGGGAACCGTGGCCGCTTAGCTCGGGCCGACCGGCTGAGCCCCGCCCAGCAGCCCCTCCTCGGGGAGCCCCACCCTCCCTGCCCCGGAAGTGGCCAGGCAGAGGGCTCGGGACAAACACGGGGGCCTGTGTTGCAAACACTCTGTCCGTCCTGGGCCAGGCCGTCTTACACGTGTCCACACGGACAGGAGGGACCTGGAAGGGACATGCGTGCTCACCACGTGCCCTAGGACACACATGTGCTTCACGGTGACGTGGGGGGGACGTGGACCGAGTTCTGGGTCCATGCTGATTTTGAACCACGGTGCCGATGATTCTGCTCACTGAGACGCCATCCCAGGAGCTGACTGGGGATGCACCTGCTACTGCTTCCGGAACGTTCTCCCGAGAGCAGCCGTAGCCCGTCTGCTGTGCTGTGCGGCTGCAGAATCCAGCCCTGGCTTGGTTCTGTCTCCGGTGCCCAGTGGCCTCGTCATCAGGTCCCCTCTTCACCTTGGCCTCCAGGGAGCTCAGAGTGGGAGTGGCTTCCAGTCTGGAGCTCCGGCTGCGTCCCAGGCATTCGTCTCTGCTCTTTGCACCCCACCCCCGGCGTGCACTGTCCCCTCCTTGGGCCCTTCGTCAGCGGCCCTGCTCCCGTCTGAGAGGTGTGGCAGGGTGGCCCCGTGCCCTGGGGATGAACACGAGCTCAGACTCTCTGCACCCCAGCCCCTGGCCTGGCCCAGTCTCCAGCCGGCGCTCAGCCTGCACCTCCCCCGCCGTGAGGCAGGCACTGCCCACCCCGCACCTGGGAGCCACTGGGAGCCCAGTGTGGGGTTGGGGGTGTTTGGGAAGATGCCCGGGGGACCCGAGACAGCTCGGCGGGGTCTGTGCTGGGGCAGGCGGCCTCCCTGGTACCTGCATGAGGGAGGAGGAGGGGGACAGCCCCTGGGGTCCCCTGTTGGTGTGCCGGCCCTGGACGCCTCTGCCCTAGGCTCACGCAGGGGACCCAGGCAGCCCCCGCCCTGCCGGGCCCTGCTCTGTCCCCATCACCGCCAGCTGCGCCTCGGGTGGTCAGACCGCGGCTCCCGCCCGCCTGGCTGTCACCCTCTGGGAGGAGCCCACGCCACCTCTCGTGGTCTCGTGAGCCTCTGACCACCAACTGGCCGGGGCGTCCCCCGGGGGACCTGCAGGGCTGGGAGGCGCCTGGGGGCTCGTGGGCGGAGTCTGGTGCTGAGCACCGCTGTGTTCATGGGGTTAGGTCCCCACACGCTGCCCATTGTGTTGTGATTGTAGCCACCAGGTTCCGAGGAATCTTCCAGAAGGAACGTTCTCATTTTACAGGCCATGGGACGGGGTGCAGCCGTGTGGGTGACAGCTGTCTTTTTCCAGTTTTCAGGAAATTGAGTGAAGGGTGGAATTTTCTTGGGATCAGCGTGCACCAGGGGCCATGGAGCAGGTGGTGTGTGTGGCGACACCTGGTGGGGAACCTGGGGACGTGCAGGGGGCGTCCTGGGATAGGCGTTCAGGGCCGTGATTAATGGGACTGTGTGTGTGTGTGTGTGTGTGTGTGCGCGCGCGTGTGCACGTGTGTGGCACAGATTTAGTTTTCCCAGTAAAAATTAGCACCGTGGGATTTAAATACAGGAGACTGTCCCGAGCAGCTTGGGGTTCTCACTCTAACCCGCGGCCTCAAGTAACTGCCCCTGCAGGAGACGGAGGGCCGGGCGGCCTGGTTGTGTGTCCCCGGGGTTCACGGCTGAGAGACTCCTGCGTGCCGGGGCCTTTGGGGGGTGCTTGAGCTGTGAGATGGTCAGGGGACGCAGCCAGGAGCCATGACCACAGTGCATCCCCCAGACCCTGCTGCTGGTGCCCTGGCCCCAGCCCGCCAGCTCCAGTCCCGCTGCCGGTAGCCACCGGCTGTAGTGTTTTGCTGCGGTAGCCAAGCAGACTTTGCCGGGGTGGGCACTCTGCCTCAGCTTCCCCGGCGTCGGGACAGCGGTGCCCACGGCCCCTGCACGGCCGCGTGGAGCCAGCGTGGCAGGCAGGAAGAGCCCCGCCCCCACCTCCGCCACCTGGTGGGGACGGCACAGGAGAAGCCTAGGAAGGCAGTGCGTCCCCTCCCGCCTCGCCCAGCAGGGGACGGCCCTCTGGCCCCTGCCCTGGGGCTGGGGCGCTCACGCAGTATGGCCTGGGCTCCCGGAGCACGCGCGTGGGCTGTCGGCTCGTGAGAACAGACGTGGTCCACACGGGCAGGTGCCGTTTGCTGGGAGCACGGAACGAGCAGGAGGCAGAGGCGGGACACGCGTGGGCGCCTGCCTCCAGTCTCAGCCCCGCCCTCCCCCGGGCTGCTCTCAGACCCCAGCCCGTGGCTTCCTGGGGCCCTCACCACTGCCCCTCCCCCAGGACCTCCCACTCCCGGGCCAAGGCCGAGGCGGCCCTCACGGCGGCTCAGAAGGCCCAGGAGGAAGCACGGATCGCCAGGATCACTGCCAAAGAGTTCTCCCCCTCCTTCCAGCACCAGGAGAACGGTGAGTCGGGGTCCCTGGGGCGGGGCGGGGGGAGGTGGGCCCTCAGCTCAGGCCTGTCCTCCACGGCTGGCTGGGTAGACAGTGGGACTCTGCCCCGGGAAGGGAGGTGACTGAGCAGGGCCCTCTACACACATCTTCTGACACGCATGTTGGCGTGTGTGTGGCTACATGTCCCTGTGTGCACAAGCGTGTGGCTTTCCTGCTGTCTACAACGTGAACAGGCACTTGCTGGGCATGTGCGTGTCTCCCGCCACTCTCCCCTCGTGTTCTAGAATGTTCTATGATGGATATCTTCCGCACCTCCCCTGGTGCTCGAGAATGTTCTATGACAGTGCACAGCCTGCACGCTTCCCCGGTGTTCTAGAATGCTGTGACAGTCCCCAGGGTTGTTCCGGAATGTTCTATGACAGTGCTGCGTGCTTCCCTGGAGATGATGGGTTTCGGTGGCAGCCGGAGCCTGTGTGGACTGAGGAGCCGAGTTTGCACTTCCATTTCCTCCTCCCCCGCCCGTGTGCAGACGTGAAGTGGACACGTGGGCAGTGGCTGCGCGGTGGACACAGCCCTTGTGCCGTGGGTCTGGAAGGACCTGGAACACCGGGCGGGGAATGAGGCTCACGAGTGCCGTGTGCTTTCTGCTGGGCGCCAGGGCCCACGAGCCAACCGCTTGACCCTGGGGACAGCAGCACAGCCCGCCCCGCCTCCCCAGGCTCTCCCCGCTTCCGCCCCCCTCAGACCTGCACTCCCAGGCAGCGGCAGTGCCAGGCGAGCGTGCCGAGGCCCTGGGGTTGGCACCTGCCGTCTGTAGTGATGCCCAAGCACACCCAGGCCCGCAGCCCCGGCCTCGGGAGGCAGCGAGGAGCCAAGCCTGGGTGGGGAGGGCCGGCTGCTCGATGCCCTCTGTTTCTGGCACAGGCTCGGGTGGCGGCTGTCGTTCCTGGCTCCAGATCGCGCCTTCGCCTGCTGAGGGCGCTGTTTGGGGAGCCTGCTGCCCCCCAGGCATGGGCAGGGTGGGCTCTGCGAGGCTGCGGCCACGCCCGAGAGGCCTTGGCTGTCGGGCCAGGCTCAGCTGTGTGCTTCCCAGTGTCCTTGTCCTCTCGTGTCACCCTTCTCGGGCCACAGCAGGCTGAGGTGTCCAAGCTGCTGGGCACTGGGGCCGGCGTCTCCTGCTCCCGGAGACCTCGCCTGTCTCCTGGGAACCTGCAGGCCAGATGCACTGTGCCGCGGCACAAGGAGGCGGGGCGGCCCTGCCACTGTCTGCTGACTCCTGTACCTGCCGCAGATGGCCGTGTGCTGGGGGGGGGGGGGGCAGCGTGGTGCCGGGTGCCCCCGCCAGGCCGGTCACACGCAGTGGGTGGGGGTCACTCGGGCAGGCACGGACGGTGCCCACTGCCTGCTCAGTGCCTCTGTGCTCCGGGTCTCTAGCGGAAGGGAGGGCGCTGGCCGTGGTCCTGCCCTCCACTCCCCCGCGTGCTGAACGGTGGCCCCAAGAGGCGACCACGGGGCCTCCGAGCATGGCCTCATCTGGGAACGCAGTCTGTGCAGACAAGCTCATCCTGGGTCAGGGGAACCCCAGGTCCAAGGACAGCCCTGAGACGGGAGAGGAGGCGCAGATGCTGGGGACGAGACCCAGGCAGAGGCTCAGACACCCCGGAAGGAACCAGCCCTGCTGGTGCCTGGTCCCCGAGCCGGGAGAAGAGACTGAAGGGGCCCAGCGCTGGGTGACAGCAGCCCCGAGACGCTCCGGCCCTGGCGACCGAGAGCCAAGACCCTGCGGTCAGACGCCGCCCAGGCCAGGGCTCCAGTTCCCTGGCCATGGCCTCCTGGCGGAGCCGCTTCTCAACTCGACCCCGTGACAGAGGCGGGGCTGCAGTGCCCAGACCGCGTGGGCTTAGTGAGTGCATGGGCTGCGCTCCCTCACCGCAGCGCCCCGGCTCCTGGGTGCTCCCCAGGGACATGTGGTCATGCGGTCGTGCAGCGTTGGTGTTGGGCTTGCTCTGGGATTTGTCTCCCAACATCAGGGCACTTCCTGTTTGCACCTGCAGTGTGTCAGAGACGCCAGGAGTGTGCAGACAACAGCCATGTGGGCGAGGGGGACATGGGTGTGCCCGTCTCGGCCGGGCCTCGTGGGCAGATACCAAAGCAGAGGGACAGGGCTTGCCCAAGGCCTTGGACACCACGTGGCAGAATTGAGATTTAAAACGAGGCCTCGCCCCAAGCCTGTGCCACCCCTGCTGCTAAGGAGTTGCAGCTGGGAGGGGCTGGTCGCCTCCAGTGTCCGGGCAGGACCCGTGGTGGCCTCTGGGACAGCTGATGTTGCCTGCAGTCATTGGATCGGGGCAGGGGAGGCCGAGCCCAGCGTCCACCTGCCCACTGAGCTCGGGAGGCTGGGCTGAGCAGCTGTGGGCCAGGACTCGGGCCAGAGTGGGCGCTGGAATGGAGCCGCCTCACACGCTGGCACGGGTGCTTCCGGCAGCCCTGTGTGCTCTGGGGGCTAATTTTAGCTGACAGCCACCACCTGCTGTGGCGGTGCTGACGGGGTGCCGGCTCCCCTCCTGGGCGGAGGGCTGCTGGGCACAGCTAGCCTCGCAGGAGAGGCCGCGGGGCCACCTCGAGAGTCAAGTCCTGGCTGGCCCAGCCCCTGATCGAGGGCAGGAGTGCCGGCCCTGGGCAGCGCAGGCCCAGCCGAGGGAGCAGAGGTCATGGGGGCTCAGGGGTGCCTGGGTCTCAGCTCCGCTGGGACTCTGCCTGGCCTGTTCCCTCTGCAGCAGGTGCACCTCTCCCCACGTCACCTGGCCACATGCGGTGTGCACTTGCAGGGAACTGCCCGCCTGCCCGAGCCCGGCACCACGGCTGCAGCCCAGCCCCAGCCTGGGCGCCCCGGTGTGTGCCACACGTCTAAACCCTAGAGATGGCACCGGGCGGCTGAGCTGTGTGGACGTGGCTGTCACTTTATAACCACTGGCCCAGCCCGGCTGGAGGGCAGCCATGTCCCTGATGCCACCTCTCCTGCGGCAGGCAGAGGTTCGGTGCAACCCGGCAGAGCAGCCAGGTGCCTGGTGGCCCGGGTCCCGGGGCTCTCTGAGCATTGCGGCCCAGGCAGGGTGGGTGGGGCGGGGGTCCCCCGGCTGAGCCTGGGGGTGCACTTGGAGACGAAGGTGTAGGAATGAGAAAGGCCGCGTTCTCGTGTTCCTTCCACTGCGTCCAGCCTGGGCCCGCCGGTCAGTGGACATGGAGCCTGTCCTTCGGGGGTGGGGGGTGCACCCCTCTTGCCCAGGCTCGTGGAGCCGCAGGGGAGTCACAGTAGCTGGGTCCCTACCATCCAGGCCTTGGGTGTCCTCGGGGTGCCGACTGCTGCTCCCACTCCCCAGGAGCCCCCTGACCCTGCCAAGGGGGGAGCCACGGCCCCAGGAAGAGGCACGGCCAGGCTGTCTGGGTCCCAGGTGGGCAGACGGGGTGACCCCCCTGTGATGTGGCTTGGCCTCCCAGTCGGGGGACGCTTCGTCGACCTCAGGAGGGCCCTGCTGGTCGGGGGTGGGGCGCACGCGGGGCCGGGCCAGCGTCCCAAGGCTCCATCAGCCCCTGCAGCCCAAGGGCCAGGGCTAGGGGCTGCTGCCCACCGCTCTCCCTCCAGGCGCCCATGGTGGGGGCCATGGCCACGGCCTCTGCTGCGCGGGAGACGAGGCCCAGCCTGGGCGCCCCGGGTAACCACGCTCTGCTTCTTCCCTCACCAAGGGCTGGAGTGCCAGCGGCCGACGCATCAGCTCTCCTGCGAGGACATCGAGGTGCTGTCGGCCGGGGCGCCCCTGCAGCAGGAGAGCCCCGGGCTGTACCGCAAAGGCACCACCCCCTCCGACAGCCCCCTGCAGAGCTTCCCCGCCAGCCCCGCGGCCACCCCGCCCCCGGCGCCCGCCTCCAGGAACAAGGTGGCCCACTTCTCCCGGCAGGTGTCGGTGGACGAGGAGCGAGGCGGGGACATCCAGGTGCTCCTGGAGGGCGGGGGAGGGGACTACGCCCGCGGCTGGGGCGAGGAGAAGGCCGGGGGCCCCCGGGGCGTGCGCAGCGGCGCCCTCCGCAGCAGCCAGCCCGCCGAGGACCTGCGCGCCCGGGGCTCGGGCCACAGGCAGCCCGGGAACCCCAAGCCCCGGGAGCGGCGGACGGAGTCCCCCCCCACGTTCTCGTGGACGCCCCACAGCGCGGGGGGCGGCAAGCTGCTGGAGCGGGACGAGGAGCGGCTGAGCAACTACAAGCTGGAGATGAGGCCGCTGCTGAGGATGCACGCCCCCCCCCAGAGACGCCGCTGCGGCCGGGGCGCCGCCGGGGAGCCCCGCCCCGACGACCGGGGCTTTGGGGTGCAGCGGCTGCGGCCCAAGTCCCAGAACAAAGAGAACTTGAGGCCGGCCTCCGCCACGGAGCCCACGGTGCAGAAACTGGAGAGCCTGCGGCTGGGCGCCCGGGCCGAGCCCCGGCTGCTGCGCTGGGACCTGACCTTCTCCCCGCCCCAGAAGTCCTTGCCTGTGGCGCTGGAGTCTGACGAGGAGAATGGGGACGAGCTCAAGGCCAGCACGGTGAGCGGCCGCCGTGGGCCGTGGGTTTCTGTGCGCTCCCTGAGGCTGGCGCGTGCCCCTGGTGGTGGTGGGGGGGTCGGCAGGCACGGGGCTTCGGGAGCCCCCTAAAGAACGGGCGTCATGGGAGCCCACCAGCTGCTCCTGGTCAGCAGGTGCTGACCGCCCCGGGAGCATCCCTGCTCTGCAGGGCTGGCCGAGGATGAGGGCTTGAGCTCCGGCAGGGCCCCTCACCGTCTAGCGGTGTCACCCTGTGGCCTAGGGGAGCCCGCCCAGCAGAGGCCCAGCTCCTGCCTGAGGCCACGGTGACCTGCAGCCCGAGATCGGCCCCGCGGCCGGCTTGCTTGTTCGGCTTTGTTTTGCCCACCAGGGTCGTGGGCGGCTGTGTGGACGCGGCACGGCGCGTGGGGCTATTTCAGGTGCAGGCGTGGAGGTTCTGTGTTTAGCTGAGCCATGCTGGTGCCCGGTGTGTGCACGCAGGGACAAGCTCGATTGCCTCCAGACTGGGTGGTGGTCCCAGGAAGCGCTCCGGCTGGGGCTGCCGATGGAGACCCTCCTCCAACCCCAGGGAAGCCACCCAGGCTCCGAGTGACGGGTGCCAGCCCCCGCCTAGGGCCAGGATGCCATGCTGGGATGCAGTTTTTTGGTTTTCTTTTCTTGCTGTTTGTTCAGACTACAATTCTGAGTGTCGCGTGAGCTTTCAGGGTGAGGCTGGGGCAGGGTCTCGTCCCTCCTGCTGTCTTCGAGCCTTGGGGCTGTGCCATCTGCTGGGCCCGAGGGGAGATGGGGTCCAAGAGCCAGTGGCCTCCGCTGCTGTCCCAGACGCTGGGCTGCGGGAGGGGAAGGGGCTGCTGTGTCCATGGTGGGAGGGGTGCTGAGGCTCAGGGGCTCCCGGGCCACGTCCTGGACGCCCTGGGTGTGGTGTCTGTGGGGCGAGTGTGTAGTGCCGTGTAGATGGTATGCGTGTGGAGGTCTTCAGCTCTGGCGGCTGCAGGACCCAGTAGCGGGTCACAGCCTAGGGGGTGTGCAGGTAGTGCTGGAGGCTGCTAGGAGACCCCGGCAGGTGGGCAGTGCCGGCGGGCAGCCAGGATGGTAGGTGCTTGTGGCCGGCCCGGTCACGGGCAACAGCTGGGCTGCCCCTGGGGAGGACAGGGTTGGGCCGCAGCCGAGTGGAACCGCGGCACGGGGCTCTGTCCAGTCACCACGGCACCATCGGCAGGGGCACACCTTGGTGCCAGGTCCCTCCCTGGTCCTCGACCCCAGCTGCAGCGCAGTGCCCAGGGCCTGGGTAGGACATGGCCACCGAGGCGTCCTCCCTGCGAGCAGGCCCCGGCCGTCTCGAGTCAGACTTGGTGCTGAGCAAGCTTTGTTCTCCATCTTGAGCCTCTCAGGTGAGGCTGGGCCGGCAGCCGATGGAGGGGCGAGGGCAGGAGCCAGGCAGCCTGCACAGAGTCCTGTGGGTTGCGTGAGCTCAGGCCTGTCTCCGAGCCGCAGGCTGTGCTCACGGGACCGTTTGGCTCACGCCTGAGACGCTGTGACAGTGCCGCGGCACTCCTCAGCGCCACGCTGAAAACGCCCGTGGGCAGGGCTGCAGGTGAGCTGCCTGGGGCCTCACCAGGGCGGGGACAAGAGACCCGGGCTCTCGGGTGTGGACAAGGCGGGGTGGAGGACAGCGCGTGACGGGATCCCAGCACCCCCAGGCTCTCTGGGGACAGGACGGGGTGGCGGGCACAGGCTCGCCGCCGCCCACCGGAGCCCCTGCTGGGTACGGGAGGTAACGCGCAGACCCACAATGCACCAGTCAGTGCTGGTCCGCAAGCTCTGGCGCTCCTTTATTCTGGGAATTCCCCCTCCCACCAGGCTCCCCCGCCTCTTCGTGGCTGGTCACCCCTCCCCCAGCTGCCCTGACGCCACTCTGGGCCTCGGGGTTGGCCAGCTCTGGATGGGGCGTCAGCAGCGTTGGTCCCTCAGCGTTGTGTCAGAAGCGCTGCTGTGGGGTCCAGCATCCTCTGCCCGAGTGCGTGGGCCCGGGTCCGCAGGGCGCCGGGCGGGGTGCAGGATGACAGGGCGACTCCGTGTCCTTGGAAGGCTGCAGCCACCGGGAGCTCGTGGGAGCCAAGGCCCCGCCCCTTCCTGCAGAGTGGGTCCAGGCCTCCTACCCTGGGGGCTCCTGGGCCCCGGGCATGCTCTGAAACCTACAGACGGGCCAGACTCGGGGTGTAAAGGAGCCTCCCCAAAACCAGTCCGTGGCGACGGGCCGGGGGACAGTGCAGCCCAGATGTTGCAGCTGGGCCGGCCCATCTGCCCACCCCGGGGCAGCCGTCTGGGACAGTCCACACAGCGGCTGCTTTCCCGGTCAGCCTGTGGCCGACCAGGGCAGCTGTGGGGACAGCGGGACGGGACCGTGTCCTGGGCAGGGCTGTGCTGGACGTACCACACCTGGTGCTGCGGCGTCACACGTCCTGTTCCCGAGGTCCAGCCAGAGCAGCCTCAGGCTGGAGCAGTCGGCGGCCAGGTGTGTCTGCAGGCTCACCACAGCCGGGCGACAGCTGGCATGAGGAGTGGGGACCCTGACAGCCCAGCCGTGGGTGCCAGCAGGCTAGAGGGTGAGCCAGGCGGGGGACTGGCACCAGCAGGCCTGGCCGCGGCAAGAGGAGTCCGCTCCAAGGACCCCGGCGACCCCGCGGGGCGCCACCTGCACGGCGGGGGTGGGCACAGTCACTGCTCTCTCCTTCCCAGTTTGGTCCTGGGGAAGTGGGTGGGGTCTGCCGTGCGGGCCCCCACTCATCCCCCCCCCCTTCCGCTGCAGGGCTCAGCGCCTGTCCTGGTGGCCATGGTGATCTTGCTCAACATCGGAGTCGCCATCCTGTTTATCAACTTCTTCATCTGAAGGGACCGCCGCGGCCAGGAGCCGGCCCCAGAGCGCGGAGCCGCGCCGGCCAGACGCCGCCCGGGACGGCCCCGCGGACAGGACTGGGATTACTCACAGTTTGCCTTCTTCCCTGGGTGAGGTGTTGGATTTTAGCCAGGAGCCTTTGCCTAACACGGCGCTGTGTGGCATGGCAGAGGCCGGCGCGCCAGCCTCCAGCCCCACGTGGGGAGAGAAGGGCCCGGCCCCCAGCGGCGCAAGAGGCCGCGAGTCCCTGGCTTTGTTCTTCCTGGCCGGAGGGGCGCTGCCCGGTGTGGGTGCGAGGCAGGGGGCAGGAGGATGTCCCAGCCCAGGCCTCGTCCGAGTCTCAGTCTGCTGCACCAGGAGGGGGGCAAGTCCGCCTTCCCCCCTCGGCACTGCCCCTCGGCCCTCCTCGGAGCCGCCTCCCCACTCGGAGTCTTAAGCAAAGCCCTTGTCTCCCCACCGTCCACCACCACTCGCCGCCCGCCCCTCCCCGCACCGCAGCCGCGCCTGGGCGCTGACGCCGAGGGGCTGCCGAGCACGGAGCCCACTCTGCTGCGGCCGGTGTGACAGCGCGTGGGCCCTGTGCTCCGTGTGCCGGACGTGTCCCCGATGCCCAGTTACTGACCTCCACGGGTTCTCACCTGTTTGTTCTGTGCCTGCCTCGACCTCCCCGACAGATATGCATTGTGCCCCCGCTGCTCACAGAGGGTCTGGCCCAGGACGGCCCCGAGACGCTGTTGCATATCAAGCCCTCCCCGGTGTACGACGTTAGCTCGTTCAGTCCCTCGGAAACAGGTCCCCGTGTCTGCCTTCTCTGCCAGGGCTGTCCCTCCAGCACACAGAGACCGGGAAGGCGCCTGGGGCCGCGCGCGCCCGCCTCGCGGACTCGGCCTTGCTTTGCTTAGGGTTAGCTGTCTCTGCTCCCTTTCGAGCGGATTTCTTTACTACACTGCACTGGATTGCTATATTTTTAACCAGAAATAAACGAAAGATTAGAGCATGTTCCAGTTAAATCCAGTTTTACTGTTTTCCCTCTGCCACTCCCCGCCCCTCATGGGCGGCTGGGCTGGGGGACGGGGAGGGGCGGGGCATTTCCGGTAGGCTACTTCCTAGGGGCACCGCATCTTTTTGTACGTCCTCCCCGCTCCTTTCTCCGACACGGAGCAGCTGCCACAGACCTGAAGTGAGCCCAATAAAGCCCCTGCCCCGCAGCCGGGGTCCGCGTCCCGTGATCTGCCCGCTGCTGGGCCATCAGACCACGCTGACCACCGGTACGTTCCAGAAACTGCACGGCAGAGGCACAGGTGTGCCCACCGCTGCGTGCACCGCCCCCAGGTGCCCGGGCGGGGCCGGGGTCCCCGCGGACTCGATGCAGCCTCCCACCCTGTCCTGCCCTGGCGTGGGTGCGGAGCACCAGAGCACCGTGCAAGGGCCACGCTGGCACCGAGCGCCAGACCAGTGCGATACGGCAGCGAGCCGCTTCAGGCTCTCGGCGCAGAGAAACTAAGTGACAGCCGAGAGCGCGCGCCGGTCCTCCCGCCCCAGGCACCGTGGCCCCCGTGCCTGTGGCTCACCTGTTGCGCTTGCCAAGGAGGTGCTGCTCGCCACACTCACCTGTGCCTGTGGGGACCTGGTGCCCTCCAGCCCCGAGGGACTCCTCCCCGCTCCCGCGAATCCTGCATCTCGTCACCTACCACGCAGGACTCCCAGCCGCACAGAGGAAGCCAACGGTGAGCGCGACCGCGGTCGGGGGAGCTATGACACCACCATGCCCACGACGGCACAGGACGGCAGCCCAGGGCAGGAGCTGCTGCGGTGCCTCCCTCCGCGCTCTGCGCACCTCGCGGCCAGAGCGTCCTGCGGAGACCGGCAGAGGGCGCCCACACAGCCTGCTCGGCCCTGCTGGCTCTCCGAAGGGTCCAGTCCAGAACAGGAGTTACTGAGCCAGGAGGAGTCCTGGGCGTTACAGGCTTAAAGTGGATGCGTGTAGGGGGCAGGGGTAGGTAAAAGACAGCCGTGTGCTTTCTTAGGTTGCGGTTCCAATGTTTACCTGGTGACAGCGCCAGCATGGCCCCTCCGGACAGGACCTGCTGGGCTGGACCCCGGGGACAGGAGAGGCTGAGGCCCAGCCGCCCCCAGGACTGACAACCCCTGCTCCTGGAGGGTGGAGTCCCTGCCGGGGCCCGTGTCTCACTCCTCTCACGCTCACCGTCAAGGCACCTGCTAGACTTGAAGACGTCCGTTTCCACAGCTGACCACGATCTCGACCCTTAGGAGACGGCACGGCCACCATTTTCACCCGGGATCTTCGGGCTCGGCTGCAGGAGCCTGACGGGCACTGCCGCTGCAACGCAGCTGTCTCATTAGCTCTGTCCTCTTGCCCAGGCCCAGCCAGGTGTCAGGTGATGCTGCCAGCCAGCCAAGGCCACCATGACCTGTGCCCAAGCGCTGGGAAGTGCCACTAACTCAGCCTGGAGAGATGCCAACAGAGGACGGTGCCCGTTTCTGTTTTTCTTACAGCCAGGTTGTGTCTTGCCCCCTGCCAGCAGCAGCGGGGTGCCGGACGCTGGGAGAGCTCAGGCCCAGGGGCAGGAGGGTGGCGGGACACTCCCCAACCCTTCTGTCCCTACCCTGGAGCAGTGGGCGCGAGGCTGCTGCTCATGGCACGGAGTGCCTGCGTCCTG
Source organism: Sylvilagus bachmani (assembly GCA_015711505.1). Classification (NCBI taxonomy): domain Eukaryota; kingdom Metazoa; phylum Chordata; class Mammalia; order Lagomorpha; family Leporidae; genus Sylvilagus; species Sylvilagus bachmani. The sequence goes on from CM027395.1 coordinate 52,133,436, forward strand.
GGTCTCAGGGACGGGGCAGGGGTGACCTCCTGACTACCTCACCTCTCCGCTCTGCCCCACCCCACCCACTGCCCACCAGCCAAGATGCGTGCCTGCACACATGTGCTTCACTGCGTGCAGGCTGTCGGCTTGGGCGGGCACTGCACGCCCACCCTCACCTCTGCCACCGCACGTGCAGGCTGCCAGCCACACCAGCCCCGCCCGGTGACAGCCGTAGGCCGGCCCGGGGAGGCCACACCGCATTCTGCCCTGGACATCTGCCCATGAAAGCCACACCAGCCCCAGGGGCAACACCGTGGCCAATTCCACCCAAGGTCATGGCTGTTTCAAGCCCATGGCTTCCTGCATCACATTGCCCAACCCCCGAGCACCCACGGCACCCGCAGAGCCCGCGGCCTCTCCCTCGTGCCGTCAGGAGGCGGGGCTCCCCGATCACCTGGCTAAGACAGAGGCCAGTCTGCACGGGCACCGGCCATCCCCAGACACAGGGTTCAGGCGCAAGGGGAGGCGGAGACAGGGAAGCCTCTGGGCGACACCCGCCCTTTGAGCACAGCCTCACCAGAGCGGCTCTGCCCTGTGCCTCCCTGGACTCCAGGTGGGCGGGGGCGCCTGACCCCCCACGCTGACGCCAGCCCCTCTGGACTTGCAGCCACCCGCGGCTCGTGACCGAAGCCACACCGGCTGGGGCCGCCCTGCCCGGCAGGGAGCTGTGACCCCGGTGTAGACGCCACCTTGCAAATTCTGATGGGAATCGGCCGTAACCTGCCTTTTTCCCGGCTGACGGTGCGGCTGTCCTGGGCGCAGACTCGGGATGGGGACCGAGTTCTGACTTAGACTAGCAGCTAAAACGCTACCTCGGCCTGCCTTCCTCACAGCTGGGAAGACAGCTCCGTCACTAACGAAAATAAAGTCGTTTTCTGTAACCAACGTCCACTCTGTCATTCCATCACCACACCCCTCCCTGTGGAACCAGGGGACGCGGCTCAAGAACAGTTTCACTCCTTTTGGTAATAAACTCCATCATCTCCAGCTGGAAAACGTGTTTAACGTGGCTGCCGGCGGTCTTGGCCGCAGCTCCTCCCAGGCGTCAGCACGGGGGCTCAGCGGGAACGGAGGGCCCCGCCCCACCCGCATCTCCTGCTCCGTGAGGGCGCCACGTGCACTCACCACGGGGAGAACGGCTCTCCCCTCTCCACCTGGGTCCTCGCTACCAGCTGAGCAGACGGAGCACAGGAAGGCGGGCCAGGCTCCGGCTCCAGCCACACGCCTCCCGGAGCCCGTGTGGGCTCCCCAGACCCTCACTGCCCGTGTCCCCGCAGGTGGGGCGCCCAGCTTCTCAGTGAGGCCCCCTCAGCCCGCGCTCCCGCCTGGCTGAGTTCCTCTGAGCACTGCGCTCCTTCCAAGTCCTCTCTGTGGGCAGAGGGTGAGACCGGGTACGCAAACCCCGGCCCTGCACCAGGGCCACCTGCTCACCACCAGGCCTCCTGGCTGTGCCGGCGGATGCAACGGTCCCACCTGAGGGACCACGCACGGCCTGGCCGCCAACGCTGCTGCAGCCGCTGTACGCAGACACGGAAGGGCAATGAGACGGCACTGGGCTCCAGGACCTGCTTTCTCGTGTCCCCCCACCTGGGCCGCAGCCGACACTGGAGCCTCCCGTCCCCGCACACGGAGCCACGCTGGAGATGTTAGCAGGGTCAGAGCCCCAGCTGTCTTCCTGTCGGGGAGCTGCCGCCACACCCCGGCTCCCAGCCCACAGGGCGAGCCCGAGTGAAGTCACCCACCACAGGGTGTCACTGCCACTGCCACACACTACACTGGTTTCCAGGCACGGCCTCACCTGCACACGTGAACACAGATGTGCCAGCTCCTCACCTGCGCCAGGTGGTCCACGGAAGAGGGCCTCCTCCTGCCACAGGCCTTGGACACGCACCGACGGGCACCCCACCACTGACGTCCGCCTGTCATGTCCAGGACCTGTCAAACCACTGTCAATGCCACTGTCGCGTCTGAAACAAAAACCCTCGATGTCCAGGATTTAGAAACCAATTGCTGATTTCCCACCAATCCAACCCAAGAAAGCTAAGTCTCTGCCCAGTTCCATCACACGAATGGACCTCCACAGGCAGCCCAGAGAACGAAGGCCTATTCGGAATGCTGCGGACCTGGTGTCGGAATGCGGGAGACCCTGGTCTGCAGGGCTAACGTGGGCAGAACCCAACAAGTGGGCGGGAGGAAGGGGTCTTCATCACCAGGAGCCCTCACCATGCCAGGGCAGCAGTGGGGCCTGCATACCAGCTCAGACACGGCGTGCGGCCACCTCCAGCTGCTCCCGCCCCAGCAGCTCCAGGAGCAGAGGCGTCAAGGGCATCGGGCCCGGTGGAGCGCCTGTGCCAGGGCTCCGTCACGGCACCCCGCCTCGGGGAGCTCCTCGCCGACTCGCGACAGCCTCCTGCACACGCCGGCCTCAGAGCGGCCCCAGGGCCTCAACCCGGTGCTTTCCGTGTGGCAAGTTTCCATTTCTTTGGGGCGTCTGTCCTCTTTCTTCTGGTCATCCAAAATCTATCTTCTTCCTTCAAACTTCGGGTCTCAAAGGGTCCCTGCTAACAGCCCACTGTGCTGCAGCCGGCGGGCGTGGACAGCAGCAGGCAGAGGCCGCTGGGCCCGCGGCCCCCATGACGCCTTCACCTGGCTTCTCAGCCACGCTGAGCACGGTGGCCAGCTCAGCCGAGTGCCACCCAGAGACCCTGGCGGGCCAGCGTTCCAGAGAAAGCCAAACTCAACCCCTCACCGCACACAAACCGCACGCACAGCCAGAGCCACACAGCGGCCGCCACTGGCTCTGCCGAGCACCAAACTGCAGCCTCCCTTGAGCCGCACGCGGAGCCTTCAAGCCTCTGGGCGCGGTCGGGTCCCGGGAGAGGGCCTGGCGGTCAGGGCTGCTGGAGCCTGGGGCCGCGCCAGTCCTGCCGGGAGGCACGGAGCGGCTGCAGAAGCTGCAGGCACCTTCAGTGCTGAGGCCGTGCGGCTGGGGAGTGACAGGTGCCCCAGCCAGCTGTGGCTTAAGCCCCCCACCCTTAACTTCCAGGCGCTGGTCATGGTATGTTAGGGAAGTAAGAGCTCTATCCTCACTGTTGAAGCACTGAACATGGGGGGACTGCGTGAACTCGAACCCCAACTTCTGGCCCCAATCATGCAAACAGAAACCAGGGTTCTGCCGTTCCCCTTGGAGCAGGCACCGTCACTCCCAGGCCCCCACAGCGATGGGGCAACGGGTGCCCTGCGTGGTGGGCAGGTGGCGCTGGGCGGAGGACGGCACAGGCCTGGTGGGTCAGCTGCCCTTCCTTCCCGTGTGCCCGGGGACAGGGAGCGGGGGGCTCTGCTACCTGCTGCCCACAGGCCAGGCTGGAACAGGTGCAGCATAGGAGCTGCACTCCACCCCGAGACCCAGAGTGAGCCCCGACAGGGCCAAGAGAACCGAGACGGCGACGCGGGCCCTGGGCTGCCCTCGGCATCACAGCAGCAATGCCTGCTTGACCACGCGTGCCCTGGCGGAGCCGTGCAAGGAAAAGGCCACGCCACGCAGCTCAGCCACTTTTATTGGAGCAGAAACACTGGCTGTGCCGGGGCCGGGCACGGACGATGAGCCCATGCTGCTCCGTCAGGTCCAGCTTTACCTCGATGACACCGAGACGCCCAGGGGACTCAGCCGCACCTCAGTGTCACGTGGGGCCTTTAACTGGATCCTCAGCTTCTGCCACGGCCCAGGCACGTGCAGCATGGCCCTGTGCGGGGAGGGCCACGGCCCAGCAGCCTTCACCTGGCACCGCAGGGAGCCGGCGATCTCCCCTCCGCCGGGCGTCGGGCCGCATGCTGTCCACGTCCTCTCTCTGCCGCCACCTCTGAGTGCGGGGGCTCTTCTCACAGGCCGAGAAAGAAACAGTGTCAGCAAGGAAGGCCTGGGCAGGCGCTGGCCTACACCATGGCCCCAGCACACGGCCAGGCTTGCTCTGGAGGGCCACGGGCCGAGAACTGAAGCCCGGGCCGGCTGTTGTGGCGCAGCAGGGCAGGCTGCTGCCTGGGATGCACACATCCCTGTCAGAGTCCCGCCTCCACTGCCAATCTGACTTCCTGCTAGCGCTCCTGGGAATGCAGCGGGCGAGGGCCACGTGCTGGGGTTCCTGCACCCACAACGGGGAGGACTGAGCTCAAGCTCCTGGGTTCACCTGGCCCGGCCCTGGCTGCTGGACGCATCTGGGCAGTAAAGTGGAGATGGATGATCTCTGTCACTCTCTGCCACTCAAATCAATCTTTTTTTTAAAACAAGTAAAAATTTAAAACTTAGGCTTGGGACAGACGATGTGGCACGCGAGATCAGGCTGCCACTAGCGACACCATAACCCATGCCACAGTGCTGGTTCCGATCCGGCTCCTGGCCGTGTGAGCCCTGCAGGCAGGGGATGAAGTACACGGGATCCTGTACAGGTGCACGGGATCCTGTACAGGTACACGGGATCCTGTACAGGTGCATGGGATCCTGTATAGGTGCATGGGATCCTGTACACGTGCACGGGATCGTGTACACGTGCACGGGATCCTGTACATGTGCACGGGATCCTGCACAGGCGCACGGGATCCTGCACACGTGCACGGGATCCTGTACAAGTGCACGGGATCCTGCCCCCCTTGAGGGAGACCCAGATGGAGCTCCTGGCTCCCGGCTTTGGCCTGGCCCAGCCTTGGCTGTTTGGGGTTATTTCGGGAGGGAACCAGCGGAGGGAAGCTATCTACATGTCTCCCTGCCACTCTGCCTTTCAAACAAATAAAAAGATTTATTTTATTTGTTTGAAAGGCAGAGTGACAGAGAGAGGGAGAGACAGAGAGCGCTCTTGCGTCTGCTGGTTCATTCCCCAAATGGTGGCAAAAGCCGGGGCTGGGCCAGGACGAAGTCAGGAGCTTCTTCTGGGTCTCCCACGTGGGTGTGGGCCCCAGCACTCGGGCGTCTCCACTGCTCTCCCAGGTGCACTAGCGGGAGCTGGATGGGAGTGGAGGAGTCAGGACTGATCCAGCACCGGTCTCCCACGTGGGATCCGAGCACCGCAGGCCGGCCCAGCTTTAAAAACCTCCACTGCCTAAAGAAGGCGTCTGCAAAACGACACGTAATTTTACTAAACAAGTGATGAAGATACAAAGCCTCTCACTCTCAACAGAGAGGCCAGGGGAGGGTGCTGGCCTGTGCCCAGCCCCCATCCATCTGCCACTCACCTTCCTCCTCCTCTTCCTCTCCACTATTCTCATCCTCGTCCGAACCATCTGCGCTCTCGGCTTCGTCACTGTCCTCGTCAGAGTCCGTCTCCTCCAGCCACTCCTGAGTTTCTTTAAGACCAGAGCAGACACACAGGTTCCTAGTGTGGCCGGGGACACCAGGGACGCTGCCCAGCGGTGGTGAGCCACTTCCTCAGAGGCTGCCTCTTCCTGCCGAGAACCATGTGTGCCAAGAACTCTAGCCCTTGGCAAAGACACAGTCTGCGAGCCCCGGTCTAGGAGCAGACACGGGGAACAGTGGCAGGCTGGACGAGCCCCGCATGGCACGCCTGCTGGACACAGGGCGGCCAGTGCAGGCCCCATGCCTACGCTGCAGCCTTGGCTCGCAGGCTGCTGCTCCCGTTAATGGTGTGGATCCTGCCACAGTGGCAGGGTGCCCTGAACGGCAGGCTCTGGTGTACTTCCCATCTCAGCTCTTAGAGGCACAGTCCAGCAGCAGCTGAGGATGACAGCAGCAAAGCTGGCGTCGTAGTGAGCGGGGAGACGGCTGCGGTGGGGGCCCGGAGGCCTGGGCACTGTGCACCAGCACTGGCCTTGCCCCGCAGCAGCGGGCACAGAAAGGCCAGAGCGGGGCCCTTGCTGGCACACAAACCGCTGTGCCCCTGGCAGCTCAGGCAGACGCCACCGAGCCTGGCTTCCTACCACTACCACCACCACCCCCGCCGCCAGCTTACCTGGATCCACGTCCACCAGGACCTTCCACTCCTCCATCCTGTGCAGGTCCAGGCAGTACAGGTCCCCGAGGGTGACCTGGCGGTCACCGGCCTCAAACATGCCCCCGTAGAGGTACAGCAGCCCATGTTTCACGGCCAGCATGGCGTGGGAGCGTGGGCTGGGCCCGACCTCAGGCCCGCCGGCCGCCTCAGCCCCGTCCCCATCTTCGTCCTCCTCCTGAGGCTGTCCCGTCGGGCCCGGGGCTGCGACCATCTGCTTGATGGTGACCACGGTCCCGTCCTCGGTCACCACCTCGCTGACCACCTCCAGGGGCTGCGGGGCACTGGCTCCCTGGCTCTCCGGCTCACAGGCCCCTGCCAGGTCCTCCTTCTTGCCCCGCCTCCGTTTCCTCTTCTCTGATTTGGGGCCCTATCGACAGAACAAGCATGGGCAGTGAGCTCGAAGCAGCCCTGACACGCGGATCTCAGAACGCAGGAGACAACACACCCGGCAGCCCCAGTGCAGCTGCGCGCTCAGCCCTGGGTGGGGAACCCTGCACCTCACATGGGGCGACGTGACAGCCCTAGGGACGCCAGGCAGCGCTCTGCCCTCAGTGGAGAGGCCTGTCCTGAGGAGGTCCCACCCACCCCCAACTGCTGCAGAGCCAAGACGCTGCCACACCGGTACCCTCCGCTGTCAGCAAGAGGACGAGGCAGGCCGCAACCCCGCCCAGCAGTGGACCTACTCTTGCCCAGCACGTCACGAGGGCCCTCCTGTCAGGGCACTGCCTGTCTCCCACTCCAGGGCAGAGCAGGTCAGGCTCCTGCGATCCCGGGTCCCCTCCTGCCTCTCGTGAGATGGCCCCAGCCACACACCCCCCAACCTTCCAGCCATCACTGCCATGCCCGAGACGAGGGCGCCTCGGCCTCTGAGCCTGGGGACTTGACCACCCCCAGGAACGCACAGAGGCCCCAAGATCGCAGCCCAGGACTGCGACCACACCGCTCTCAGACGCTGCACGTGGGTGATTCCGCCAGAGGCCCCGAGCAACCGGCTTCACTTCCTCAACCACACCCTGTGCGGGCGGAGCACGGGCAAGCGGAGGGCTGCGGCAGGGACGGGGATCCACCCCCACCCCGGGAGTGCCCGGGCTCCAGGCCACACGCCAGGGGCTGAGGGCTCGGGGGCCCCGTGGAGCCATGGGATCGCACAGCCCTCAGGGCCTAGCTACCTTCAGCTGCCCTGCAAACCAGCGGTTCCTGGTGGCGTCGTAGAAGTGCAGGTCGTTGAAGAAGTCGCCCTCCAGGCGCTCCTCCTCTTCCTCGTCACACACCCCCCCGAAGAGCAGCGTCTGCTGATTTGGGGCCAAGGCCACCGAGAAGCCAGACCTCGGGCTGGGCTTGACTCCGGAGGGGTGAATGCGGGCCCACATCCACTTTCCTGTGGGAGACAGGAAGATGGTGAGGGCTGCGAACAGGCCGAGGTCAAGGGGCCAGGCCCACCGCGCCCCCTTCCTGAAGGCTGCGTGTCAGCCCCACACTGCTCCACGCAGGGCCGGACCCCGACAGGGCTGGGAGGCGGCCCCTCAGCCAGGAGCGGGCTGTGCGCTGGGGAGGTCTCGAGAGGCCGTCCTGAGGCACGGACCCTGACCAGGGAGCAGGCAAAGCCCCGGGTGCGGCCCCTCTGTCCTGCTTCACCCCAGACGGGCCCTGTCCCAGACCCCCAGTGAGGTCTCCGCTGTTTCTCCTCGGCCGTGCTCCAGTGCATGGCAGCTCCCAAGGTCACCTGCGAGGCTTTGGGACAAATCTCCCACCACATCCAAAAAACTGAGGCCAAGACACTCAGACACTTTTCAAACAGCTTGGGGTGGGGGTGCAGAGGCGTGGGCCGCCCCAGCTCGTCTGGGAGCACAGGTCTGGGAAGGAAGCAGGAGGCGGCTGGGGTACCTGGGCCCTCACTTGGGCATGGCCCAGCCCCGCCTGTGTGCACACGTGGGGTGCGAGCGACCCGGCAGGTGAAGCTCTCCTTTTCTTTTTCCCTCCTTCTCTTAAACAGATGAAAATGCACATTTTTTAAGAAAACCTAATGGCAAGCAGGACTGTCCATCAGCACACAGCCCAGCCACCGACAGGCCGTGCGTCAGCTCCTTACGACATCACCTAGCACCAGGGAGGGAGGAGACGCCAGAGCACCACACGCAGGCCAAGCCCCACCAGCACGTGTGCTCACACGGCATGACGGCGCCCTGCAGCCAGAGGCAGCCCAGCCACCAGCTCCCCTCACAATGACCCCCACCCAGGTCACATCCGTCCTCGCGGGCCACCTGGGAAGCACCGGCACAGGCACCCGAGGCCCGGCCTCGCCCTATTTCCCGAGGAACCACGGCCCACCACCAGCAAGGACAGACTGGCAGGAGAGGCCCTTCGCTCCCCACCCCAGGGCCACACCTAGGCAGGGCTCCTGGGACGTCGGGGTCCTGGAGAGCCTGTGAAAGGCCGCTACACCTCGAAGCCCGGCCTCCACACGGGAACACAGAACGTGACAGAGCGTCTGGGCCGTCCAGGGTCACGCAAGGCCTCACCCACGGTAATCCCACTTCGGCTTTTAAAAAAGCCCAAGAGACCATTCCCGCGGCCCTGCATTCTGCTAGGAAACCGCATCCTCGGGCCCGAGCCAGTGCTGGTGCCGGGAGCGTGGCAGCCGCGAGACGCCGAGGCTGCTGGCAGCGCTGCACCCAGCGCCGACTCCGCCCTGGCTCCTCAGGGCAGGGGCCCACAGCATCCTGGGCCCCCTGTTGGCCAGGGCTCCAGAGTCCTGCCCTGCGTGCTACTGCTCTCAGGAAGACTGCCCATGGAGGCCACCCGCACTGCCCAGCGCACGCCCGTGGGCCACTTCTGTGCAGACAGGCAGGCACTTAGGGAGACGCACCCCTGGACGAGCAGGCTGGCCTCCAGCTCCAGGCGGTGCACAGCCAGTCCCCTCCCGTCCACAGAGCGGGGGGGCTTCCTCTCTGCCCAGCCCCCCGTGCCGGTACCTTCTCTCCCGTCCTCGGGCTTCAGCAGGAACATGTCTGAGTGCTGGGTGCCGTGGTCCACGTCCTTCTTGACTCTCTACAAGACAAACAGAGCCGCGTGAGAACCGTGCTGCCACAGCCCCCAAGCCGGCGGGCACCCCAGGGAGGACGAGGAGGGCCCACATCACGGAGATGCCGAGAAGGGACAGCTCCAAGGTGCTGCCAGCCGCTCCTCCTGGCACCTCAGCAGGTGTGATTTATCAACTCAGAATGGGTGAACCTCAAAGTCTGCCATTCCAGGGACCATCGACCACCAGGGACAGAACACTCCAGAACTTGGCTGCTGTATAGAAGAGGCTGTGCCAGGAGCCACCCAGGACGTGGGGCTCGCTCACTTGAACTCCTGTGTTCTCCAGTCCCATCATCCTCCCAACAATGGCTCCAGCCTCACACAGCAGTCTGCAGATGCAACTCACTGCCCACTTAGGTTGTTCTGAGCCTTGAAAACAGAAGCCGCTCCTCTTCCCCTTGGTCTTCTGCTTCAGTGGGTCTCAGCTCCCCCACCCGTCTTCTGTGACGCCCACATCCCAAGGCACCCGGGGTGTCTGGGAAGAACTCGGAGCACGCTGGCCCGAGGTGGGGAGAGCGGCAGTCCCTTCGAAGGCCTCCTCTGTATTTGCACTGTCCACTTACAAGTGGAGAGAGGAGGACATCTCCTACCACTGCCCAAATGCGCCTAGCAGCAAGGCGCCACCAGGCTGAAGCCAGAGCTCCATCCTGCTCTCCCATGTGGGTGGTGAGGACCCAGGTGCGTGGGCCATCCCCTGCTGCCCCCCAGGCCCAACAGCAGGTGGCTGGATTAGAAGCCAAGGAAGGGGCTGGTGCTGTAGCACAGCAGGTAAAGCCTTGGCCTGCAGTGCTGGTACCCCATATGGGCGCCAGTTCGAGTCCCCGCTGCTCCACTTCCATCCAGCTCTCTGCTATGGCCTGGGAAAGCAGTAGAAGATAGCCCAAATCCTTGGGCCCCTGCACCCGTGTGGGAGACCCAGAAGGAGCTCCTGGCTCTTAGCTTCACATCAGCTCAGCTCTGTCCATTGCGGCCATTTGGGAAATGAACCAGAGGATGGAAGACCTCTCTCTGTGATTCTGTCTTTCAAATAAATAAAATTTAAAAATCTAAAAAAAAAAAGCAGCAGCAGCCTAGGAAGACCCCGAAGGTGAGGCGCCCTAGGTGGTGCCCCGACTCACCAGAGACCCCAGCTGGGATCATCGTCAGGGCCTTCACTGTGAAGTCACCGGGCCCTACTCACACAGGGCGGGGGGACACTCCACCTCCCCCAGGGGCCGGCTTCTCCATAACTAACTTGGGAGTCCCCTCCTGGGAGGAGCAGCACTTGAGCCGGGGGGAGGCCACTCCCCAGGCCACACTCCTCCTGGCCCTGCCCCACAGCTCTCTAACCCCTGCTCTGATGCACATGGCTGCCGTGTGACCTGTGCGGGGCTCCTACGCCACCCACACCCTTCCTAACGGCCACCATGGCTCTGCCCTGGCTCTGCAGCTGGACACGTGCGCACTCCACTAGACTAGAAAGGAAATGACACAGCAAACCAGAGGTGTCGCGCCTCCACCCAGAGCCTCTGCGCTGCCAAGGCCACTCTGCTCTCTAGGGATGAGCCCCCGAAGTCGCTCAGGTGAGGCGTCCAGAGGCAACAGGCACACGCTCAGAGACGAGTCCTGTGGCCCAGCGTCAGCCTGGCACAGCACCAGTGGTATCTCCACAACACCCCTGGCTGAGACGGGAGTAGCCGAGATGGGAGGCTGGGAGACACTGGCTACCCACGACGCTCCCCAGAGCGTCTGACCACCAGCAGCACTGACCACGTGCCTCGGCCACACGTGCCCTGGCAGCAGGCCCGCTCGCCTGGCTCCAGGACCTGTCATCTGCACGGCTGGTCCCAGGGCCGGGCAGCGACTGCCAGGCAGTGGGGGCGGCGCTAAGGGGAGCAGGGCCTCAAGGCAGCAGGACAGGGGCCCAAGGTGCCGCTGCTGCTCCCCACGTTCACCACCAGGGGGCAGAGATGGGTTCCACAGAAAGCAGCTTCAACTCTGCCAAGAAGCAAAAAGTAAAGGAGCAGGCTGCAGAGGAGAAACCGCCCTCCCTGATCCGGCCACAGCCTCGGCAACACCTCAAAACCAGACCCGCCAGTGCGACGGCCCCTCCCGAGGGCGCCAGCGGCCCCAAGGACCTGCGCATGCTAGAGCAGGAGGCGGCCCCAGCCGCTGGCCTTGTCCCCACGGGACGGCTTCCTGATAAAGGCCCCAAGGCCCCTGTGCGGAGCCCTGGGACCATCTCCTGTGGAGCTGCTCAACCTGACCTCCGAAACAAGCCTTGATGGGCTGTATCTGCTTCTGCTGACGAATTAGAAAAAGGAAGGCCATGTCCCCGCAGCTGCAAGACCAACAACGCGGCAAGGACCAGAGTGGGAGAAGGGCGTCCCCACACATTTCTCCTGCAACAGTCGCAGCAGGCCCCCGCAGGAAACCCACTGCTCAGGAGCACCCAGGGGCAGAAGGGGGTTTCCCCTGGTGTCCAGGGCGCAGCGGCCTGGCTCCCGACACAGCCAGCGACACCTGCTTCCTTGCACACGGCACAAGGCCGAAAGGAAGAAATGCAAATGTCTGCAACGGCAGTCAGTGACATGCAAAGTCTCCAAGCACCCCAGAGAGGAGCTGCCTGAACAGCCGCGCAGCGGCACAGGCGCAGCTGCTCAGCACACTGCAGCAGGAGGCTCTCACTCAGGGGCACCGGCTAGAAATCCCTGGCAACAGACAGGCAGGGAAGCCCCAAGTACTCAGAAATCAAACCACTCTCTTATGTAAGCCACAGTTCCCAACAAAAAACCGGGGGGGGGGGACAATCACAAAATATGATATTCCTAACTTGCTGATAAAATTCATAGTGTCATTCAAACAACCTGCATTAGGAAAACTTCTAACTTCAAACACTTAGACTCAAAAAGAACCTGACGCTGGCTCGGGGTGGGCGCTGTGGCACAGGGTGAGCACGTCCCACAGCAGGGTGCTCACTTCCAGTTCTAGCTGCTCCACACTTCGTCCAGCACCTGGACACCAGCCTCCCATGGGGCAGAGCCAAGCGCGATTCCTGCCTCCTGGACTCCTCCTGGCCAGCCCTGGCTGTAGCAGGCACATGGGGAGTGAACCAGTGGACGGAAGATCTCTCTCTCAAATAAAAAAAATTAAAAAAAAATAAAGTCGCCTCAAAGTAAGCTTGAGAAAGAGAGCAGAGAGGGCTGGGCTCTCCGCGCAAGAGCTTCTGCTCCAAGACTGTCCTGTCGTCAGAGCCGGCCACAGGAAGGGAGGCGGGAGGCCCGCAGACTGCACACGCTCACCACCACCAGGCGCACCCCGGCGAGGCGCAGCCCCACAGCTCCGAAACAGAAGAGGACACTCCAACAGCTCTCCACGACAAATCTGGCGACAAGACCAACGGGGCAGCTCACTGCGACACCTGGCTAGTCCCAAACCCACTGAAGAAACGGCACCGTCAGCACCCGCCTCTGGGCAAACGCCACGGGGCACTCCGGGAATCACCAGCCACCGACAGCTCCGTCCCCACAGGACCCCCGCCCACCCAGCGGATCAGCACCAGCCACCGACAGCTCCGTCCCCACAGGACCCCCGCCCACCCTCGTGGGAGGCAAGGAGAGCCCAGTGAGTTCTGCCAGGAGCATCAGAGACAGCCCCATGGCAGGCCCTCACTCAGAACACCAGCGGCCCCAGAGGGCAGCACCACGGACCGAGGAGGGCGCATCACCCCAGCACAAGCTCCGCCTACCGGGGAAAGCAGCCAGCACACTGCCGACCCTCTCGGGAAAGGCCGACAAGAGACGCGGCACGGCGCAAGATGAACTCCCAGCACGGACCTTGGGGCCTGCAGCACCGTGGCGTGGGGCAGAGGGCGCGGTTTGGAACGCGTGGCTGCCATACTGGAGGGCTTGGGTTCCAGTGCCGCCTCTCCTTCTGCTCCAGCTTCGTGCAACGCAGGTGATGATTCGAGTACATGGCTCCCTGCCACCCATGAGAGAGACCCGGAGTGAGTTCCAGGCTCCCAGCTGTGGCCTGGCCAGCACTGCCTGCTGTGGGTAGTTGAGGAGTGAACCGGTGGATGGAAGATGTCTCCCTGTCACTCTGCCTTTTAAATAAATCAACAGAGCGTGGCACGGTGCCCAGCTCCTCCTAGGTGGAGAATGGCCTGAAGTCCACCCTGTGCATCTGTGTGCTGTGCTGAGGCCTGGCCATCAAAGCTCACAACCCCAAGGAAGCAAGGAAGCTGTCTCTGCACACCGCTCTCAAGGCCACAAGACCACAACCTACACGGTGAGCACACGCAAAGTGAAATGTGCTTACACTGGCAGCAACCAACTGGAAGGTGCTACCTCCATCAAGTCCACTCACATCTGCATCAACAAGCAAAAATCTAACCAAACAGGCGTAAGACACAGCCACAAGGAACTAAAGAAAACCAACACAAATGGAGACGGTTCATGTTCGACAACTGGGAGCATACAGACGTCCAGGCCCCACAGCCACGCACAGTTCTGACAGCCCTGGCCACCACTCCCAGCAGGCTGTAGGGTGCTGTCTGTCCTGAACACCACTCCCGGGGCAGAGACCGACAGACCAACACTCAGCATTCCGAAGAAAGGCTAAGAACCTGGAACAGCGGAACACAGAGAGGCTGGCTGGCTTCCCTGCCCGACTCAAGATGTCACTTCAGACGACTGAGCCAGTGTCCACGCACGGCAGGAAGATGGGCAGAGAACCCAGACCCTGACCAACATGTCATCTTTCACACTGGTCACCAGAGCACCCACGGGGAAAAGGTGACAACAAGCGGCCCTGGAATAACTTACCGTCTTCGGGGCAGACCCAGGCAGCCCAGCGCCTCCCTGAGCTACCCAGGAGATGAGCTCAAGGCAGCCTACTGACCACAGAGCTAAAGCCAGCCCCCAAGAGAGAAGCCTGAGAAATCCCCATCACGCCAATACACAGGATCTCCTCAGGGCAGGAGAGCCATCATTAGAAGGCAAGGGGCTGGCGCCACAGCTCACTAGGCTAATCCTCCGCCTGCGGCGCAGGCACCCCGGGTTCTAGTCCCCGTCAGGGCGCCGGATTCTGTCCCGGTTGTCCCTCTTCCAGGCCAGCCCTCTGCTGTGGCCTGGGAGGGCAGTGGAGGATGGCCCAGGTGCTTGGGCCCTGCACCCACATGGGAGACCGGGAAGAAGCACTTGGCTCCTGGCTTCGGATTGGTGCAGCGTGCCAGCCGTAGTGGCCATTTGGGGGGAGAACCAACAGAAGGAAGACTTTTCTCTCTGTCTCTAACTCTGCCTGTCAAAAAAAAAAAGGAGGAGGAGAAGGCGGCAAGGGCTTCTGAAACCTGGCTGCCAGCTGAGAGGAGAGACTGACGCACACCCCTCCAAAGGACCCCTGCATCCCAGGAACAAAACCACAGCCCACTGAACGCAGCCAGAGACAGGAAGACACTCCTGGGAAGATGCACGGTCGACCGACAAGTGCCTCGCATCAGCAGAGATTAGAAAACCATGAATGAGAGCCACAGGGAGACGCTCACTGCCACAGGACGGCCAACGTGCACACGGAACAGGGTGTGGAGCCAGTAGACACCAGGGACCTTCTGTGCAACTGCTGCTGGCTGCTGAGGGACCACACGCACGCCGGGCCTGTGGGGCCGCTCCTTGGTGTTCCCTGGCAGACAAAGCTGCAGCCACGCAGAGGCCTGGAGCAAAGTGCACACGAAAGGCAGAGGCTGGCCACGGCCCGGGTGCGGCCCAGGAAGGGGGCCTGCCGAAGCCTGCCACGGAGCAATCACACACACGTCAGGACAGACGACGTGTTCCACAGACCACACGTGCTCCAGACGACGTGTTCCACAGACCACACGTGCTCCAGATGACGTGTTCCACACAATGTGTTCCACAGACAACGTTTCCACAGACAACACGTTTTCCACAGATGGTTCCACAGACCACACCTGTTCCACACAGACGACGTGTTCCATGGAGCACACCCTGGACCCCACGTGCATCAGCAACTCCCTCACAGGCAAACCCAACACAACAGAAAACCACAGCAGCAACTGCCCTGAGCCGTGGCCTGGGCTGACTGTGCATCCTTGAGCGCCACCAGCAAACACCCACCAGGAAGCTGGCTTTACACCAGCGCACACCTCACACCACTACGTCTGAGCTCAGGCCCACGATCAGAATGTACCACACGAAGGGTTCACCGACACTGAGGACCCACACAGCACTGCCCACACTGACTCCCTGAAAGTGGGGAACCACACACAACACTGCCCACGCTGAGTCCCCGACAATGGGAAACCACACACAGCACTGCCTATGTTCAGTCCCGACAGTGGGGAACCACACACAGCACTGCCCACGCTCAGTCCCGACAGTGGAGAACTACGAGGTAGTCACTGTCCACGCTCAGTCCCGACAGTGGGTAACTGCGAGGTAGTCACTACCCACGCTCAGTCCCCGAAGTGGGGAAATACGAGGTAGTGACTGTCCACGCTCAACCCCGACAGTGGGGAACTACGAGGCAGTCACTGCCCACGCTCAGTCCCGACAGTGGGGAGCTACGAGGTAGTCACTGCCCACGCTCATTCCCGACAGTGGGGAACCAAACACAGCACTGCCCACGTTCAGTCCCCACTGTGGGGAACTACGAGGATGTCACTGCCCATGCTCAGTCCCCACAGTGGGGAACTGCAAGGTAGTCACTGCCCACGCTCAGTCCCGACAGTGGGGAACTACGAGGTAGTCACTGTCCATGCTCAGTCCCGACAGTGGGGAGCTACGAGGTAGTCACTCCCCACGCACAGCCCCGACAGAGGGGAACCACACACAGCACTGCCCACGCTCAGTCCCCGACAGTGGGGAACAACGAGGTAGTCACTGTCAACGCTCAGTCCCCGACAGTGGGGAACCAAACACAGCACTGCCCATGCTCAGTCCCGACAGTGGGGAATTGCAAGGTAATCACTGCCCATGCTCAGTCCCAACAGTGGGTAACTACGAGATAGTCACTGTCCACGCTCAGTCTCAACAGTGGGGAACCACACACAGCACTGCCCATGCTCAGTCCCGACAGTGGGGAACTACGAGGTAGTCACTGCCCATGCTCAGTCCCGACAGTGGGGAACCACACACAGCACCGCCCACGCTCAGTCCCAACAGTGGGGAACTACGAGGAACTCACTGCCCAAGCTCAGTCCCAACAGTGGGGAACTACGAGGTTGTCACGGTCCACGATCAGTCCCAACAGTGGAGAACTACAAGGTAGAAACGGCCCACGCTCAGTCCCGACAGTGGGTAACTGCGAGGTAGTCACTGCCCACGCTCAGTCCCCACAGTGGGGAACTGTGAGGTAGTCACTCCCCACGCACAGCCCCGACAGAGGGGAACCACACACAGCACTACCCACACTAAGTCTCCGACAGTGGGGAATGACACACAGCACTGCCCATGCTCAGTCCCCGACAGTGGGGAACTACGAGGTAGTCACTGTCCACGCTCAGTCCCCAACAGTGGGGAACCAAACACAGCACTGCCCACGCTCAGTCCCAACAGTGGAGAACTACGAGGTAGTCACTGTCCACGCTCAGCCCCGATAGTGGGTAACCACACACAGCACTGCCCACGCTCAGTCCCCGACAGTGGAGAACTACGAGGTAGTCACTGCCCACGCTCAGTCCCGACAGTGGGGAGCTACGAGGTAGTCACTGCCTGCTCGGAGAGCACTCACCGGTGAGAAACTACCAGCCAGGACCACCTCATCCTAGGGTCCTGGGTGGCAGAATCCACCCAGCAGTCCCCGCCCCTGGCTTAGGAACAAAGACCACCCCCAAAGGCAGAACCACTCCCCCTACAGGGCTCTAGGGGACACAGGTCCGAGGTGGCATGCTCTTTAACATCCCAGAAAGTTCAAGGAGGAACACATGGACACCACTTCCCATCAACACCACGAGACTGCTGAACCTGCAGACGGCAGCTTTCTGCCCTGGCCACGCCCCAGCTCTCACCTGCTTCGAGTAGCCTCCATAGATGACAATGCCGCCCTGGGGGGTGACGGACATCTGGCAGCCTGACCTGGGCGTGGGCCCAGTTCCGGAAGGGCACAGCTTGCTCCATGTGAAGGTGTCCAGATTAAAGGCATACACGTCGTTGTAGTAGATGTAGTCCCTGGTCAAAGACACAAGCCACCGTGGTCCGTGACAACGGGAAGACACAGCAACAGGAGGACAAAGTCTGCGGTGCTGGTGGGGAGCCTGGTGGTTAAGACGGCAGTCAGGATGCTGGGGGCCATGGCCCCACCCTGAGGAAGTGGCTGGATTCCAGGCTTCCTGTAACCCAAACCAGGGAGGCAGCAGTGGGGGCCACTGGCAGACCCGGCTGGTACTCCCAGCTCTCAGCTTCAGCCTGGCCCAGGCCCACCTGCTGTGGAGTGGGGGCCACTGGCAGACCCGGCTGGCACTCCCAGCTCCCAGCTTCAGCCTGGCCCAGGCCCACCTGCTGTGGAGTGGGGGCCACTGGCAGACCCGGCTGGCACTCCCAGCTCCCGGCTTCAGCCTGGCCCAGGCCCACCTGCTGTGGAGTGGGGGCCACTGGCAGAGCCGGCTGGCACTCCCAGCTCCCGGCTTCAGCCTGGCCCAGGCCCACCTGCTGTGGAGATCTGGGGAGGAAACCAGCGCACAGGAGAACTCTTGTCTTCTTTCTTCTCTCTTCCTCTTAAAAGAATTTTTAAATAACTTAAAAAAAATTAAGAAGTAAACCTGATTTAAATTAAAGGTAAGCTTTCTATCATTTTCTAAGTTATCTGTTTAAACTCACACGAAAGGCGCAAGCACGTGCGAGCTTGCACTGGCAAACTAACAACCGCGCCGGCTCCCGGAGGCGAGAACCTGAACCCACAGCCCCGCGGTCCCCACTACCGACAGAACGATGCTGGGACTCTCCAGGCGCGACTGCCGACAGCAGGGAGGCACACGACGTCAGCGCATCAACAGAACACACCACAGTGTGCCAACAACCAGGCCAGACCGTGGACAGGACTGGAGGGATGGCAAGGGGCCAGAGCGAAGCAGAGCCCATGTGTGCTCCAACACAGCAGGACAGGGCGGCGTCCTGAGGCTCCCCAAGGCCGTGCCCTGTGACTCACACCAGACGACTCGGGCTCTACGGGCACTCGAGAAAGGCGCCAACATGCTGACTGCGGGACTCGGCTGTCCCAGGGAGACGCACAGAGCACACAGCTGCCGCCAAGACAAGAAAACAGACCACACTCTGTTCACGCTGCACTCGAAACACCCAAGTCTGGGCTCGGGGCAAACCTGCACAGAGCCCACAGCCACGCAGAACAGCCACACGGCCAGCCTATGCTCTGCTGAGCTCACCCAGTGCCACAGGTTCGCCAGTGTCACGAAGACATTTTATTTATTTGAGACGTCGAGTTACAGAGACAGGGAGAGACAGAAATCTTCCATCTGCTGGTTCATTTCCCAAATGGCCACAACAGCCAGATCTGGGCCAATCCAGAACAGGGAGCCAGGAGCTTCTTCTAGGTCTCCCATGTGGGTACAGGGCCTAAGCACTTAAGCCATCTTCCACTGCTTCCCAGGCCATAGCAGCCAGGACACAAACTGGTGCCCATATGGGATGCCGGCGCCGTAGGCAGAGGCTTAGCTCACTATGTCACAGTCCTGCTCCACTTCTGATTTAGCCCCCTGCTATTGCACCTGGGAAAGCAGTGGAGGATGACTAAAATGTTTGGGCCTGTACGCACATGGGAGACCCAGATAGAGTTCTAGGCTTCTGGCTTTGGACTGGCCCAGCTATCTGGGAACTAAACCAGGGATGGAAGATCTCTTTCTCCGTGTCTCCTCTCCTCTGTCTTTCCCAATCTGTAACTGCCTTTCAAATAAGTAAGTCTTTAAGAAGGAAGAGAGGCAACTGGCCCACAGAGCGCTGCTCGTGCCCCCAAACTTCTTCCAGGACGTGCACTGCTCAGCCACAGCCGAGGGCCTGTCGGAAAACCAATTTGAAAGCCTCGCTGCGTTCTGCTACTGCTCGGGCTCGGGCTTCACACTGCAAAATCTCAGTAAAGAAACCCTGTCGTGCATGTACGATCAACAGCAAATGCTCTGAGGAAAACTCGAGAAGCTGGCATTTAAAGGTCAAGCTCGTGTTTAACAGACGTTGACTGCACGTCTTCCAGCAGCTTCATATTTTCTGTCTGAAATATTCCCTCAATAATTTTAAGATAACAACTGCTTTGCAAAACACTGATCTGGGTGGTGCTGTGGCCCGGTGGGTTAATCCTCCGCCTGCAGCAACGGCATCCCATATGGGCACTGGTTCCTGTCCTGGCCGCTCCTCTTCCGATCCAGCTCTCTGCTGTGGCCTGGGAAAGCAGAAGATGGCCCAAGTGCTTGGGCCCCTGCACCCACGTGGGAGACCCAGAGGAAGCTCAAGGCTCCTGGCTTCGGATCAGCCCAGCTCCAGCCGTTGTGGCCACTTAGGGGAGTGAACCAGCGTATGGAAGACCTCTCTGTCTCTCCTTCAGTCTGTAACTCTACCTCTCAGATAAAAACAAAAACCTGTGGCACTGGGTGAGTTTAGCAGAGCGCAGGCCAGCCTTGTGGCTGTGGGCACTGTGCAGGTTTGCTCCCAGATGAGCACTGGTTTGTGTCCTGGCTGCTTCTCTTCCGATCCAGCTCTCTGCTGTGGCCTGGGAAAGCAGTGGAAGGTGGCCTAAGTCCTTAGGGCCCTGCACCCGTGTGGGAGACCAAGAAGCCCCTGGCTCAGATCGGTCCAGCTCCAGCCACTGCGGCCATTTGAGGAGTGAATCAGCAGACAGAAGACCTCTCTCTGTCTGTCCCTGCCTCTCTGTAACCCTGGCCTTTCAAATAAATGAATAAATCTTTTAAAAAAGACAAACACTAATCCTAAGACAGTTGGAAGTTTAAACCACTGCAGCTCTGACCTATAGTCGCAAAGCCTGACATGCCCACCTTACCACAGGCCCTGAGGGAGCACGCTGACGCGCTGTGCCTGCGTCCTGACAGCTGTTCCTCACGCCACACACCTGTCCCTCTGTCATCTGTCAGCACATGATGCCTGTCTCTTTCTCACGCGTCAAGTCCTCAAGAAGTCCAAATTCTTCTCCAAAATCACAACACTCAACCAAACACCTGGCGGCAGAAAGAGGCTCACCGACGGAGAGCGAGAAAGGACCACAGCCGACCAATGCCGACCACGGCCGACCACGGCCGACCACGGCCGACCGGCTGTGCCAGGACGGCCCTGCTGCTCCTCACCTTCAGCCTGAGACGGTCGTCCGCGCCACTGCAGCCTGGTCTTGGCAAAGTGCAGAAACACTCGCTACACTACCCAACAACACACAACCACAAGGCACTGCCCCACCCAGGCGGGAGCCTTCAAGGATATAAACTTGTTCCTTATTTAAAGTGAGTTACACTCTTCAAAGTCACTCCCTCAAGAAGCATTTCAGAGTTCAGATCTCTGTGGCCTGGTGTGGCACGGCGGGTTAAGCCGCCCCTTTCAACACCAGCATCCTGTACCGCAGTGCTGTTTGAGGACCCGCTGCTCCTGCCCAATCCAGCTCCCTGCAAGTGCCAAGAACTCAGGCCCCACCACCCATGGTGGGAGCCCTCTGGATGGAAGTCTAGGCTCCTGGCTTCTACACGGGGTATTGCAAGCATTTAGAGAGGTACCCACAGGGTGAGTATCTCCCTCTCTCTCTCACCCCCCCCCCGTCACTTTGCCTTCCAAATAAATGATCTTTAAAAAACAAAGTGTGAACTTAGATCCCACAAAGAAAAGCCAAAGCCTGAAATGCACCCAAGCTGGCCCTCTGTCTCAGCCACTCCTCACCCCAGCACCGCCCTCCTCACCCCCAGGACCACCCTCCTCACTCAACCCCCGGCACCGCTCTCCTCACTCACCCCCAGGACCACCCTCCTCACTCACCCCCCAGCACCACCCTCCTCACCCCCAGCACAGCCCTATTCACTCACCCCCCAGCACTGCCCTCCTCACTCACCCCCAGCACCGCCCTCCTCACTCACCCCCAGCACCGCCCTCCTCACTGAACCCCAGCACCGCCCTCCTCACTCAACCCCCAGCACCGCCTGAATGAGTTTTTGAGGACCAAGAGTTACCAGGAAAAAACCTGTGCAGGTGGACTCACAATGTGACGAGTGTGTGTGGCGCCACCCCAAGGAGAAATGAACTTCCGCGATGTTTCGTAGAAACAACGGGGCAGGAGAGGCCCTGAACGACAGCCACCACTTGGACACGTCTTGGACGTGGGCGGTCACTGCTCTCCCGAGAAAGGTCTTCAAGGGGTGCACAGGAGCCCCCCCGGCGAGCAGCACCCGCGTCACCAGGGAGCATACGGAAGTGCAGATCCCAGGCCACCTCCGGGCACGCTGAGCCGGAGCTGGGCAATCAGCTTCAACAAGCCTGACCCCAGCTCAGGGCCGAGTCCCATCTCAGACAGGACCCTTGTTCAGCAACGACTGAGAAGGTCAAGGAGAAAGCAGAGCCGCGGGGCCCTCCCAAGTGCACGGCCCCTCCAAGCCCAGGCCTGGGTGGCTGCCAGGCTGCCCCGCAGGAAGCCGGCCCTCAGGCGGGGCGGCCATCACCCTCCTGGGGCATGCACACCCTCCCCAGGAAGTCCACCACGCTCTGCCCCAGCAGAGAAGCATTTTCCTGACTGCACCAACCTTGCACTCTCATGGAAGCCACCGAACAGGATCAGGTGCCTCTTCCAGGCAACCATCCGATGTCCGCTCCGGCCCGACGGACCCCCTGGGGCTCTGAAAGGAAGGGGAAAGGTCAAAACGGTGTTGAATCTCTCGTTGTTTTTACTTTTTTTTTGTTTAACTGTTGTAAAGTCTTTTTTTTTTTAATAAAGATTTATTTGTTTATTTGAAAGGCAGAGTTACAGAGAGAGAGGTAGAGACAGAGAGAGAGAGGTCTTCCATCTGCTGGTTCATTCCCTCAATGGTTACAACGACCAGGGCTGGGCCAGGCCAAAGCTAGAAGCTTCTTCAAGGTCTCCCACGTGGATGCAGCAGCCCAAGGACTTAGGCCATCCTCTGCTGCTTTTCCCAGCTGCATTGGCAGAGAGCTGGATGAGAAGTGGAACAGCTGAGACTTGAAAGGGTGACCACTGTTAACCTGCTGCACCACAGTGTCAGCTCCCATAACATCTTTTTATTTAATGGAGAGTCAGAGAGACAGAGACGGACAAAGTGAGCTCCAATCCATTTGTTCACTTCCTAAATGCCCCCAGTAGCCGGGGCAGGAGCCAGGAGCCGAGAACTCGTCCAGGCCTCACAGGTGCACGCTAAGAACCCAATCAGCTGAGCCTCACCGCTGCCTGCCAAGGTGTGCACTAGCAGGAAGTGGCACTGAGGTGCCGGAGTCAGAACCAACCAGGCACGTGGTCTGGGCGCCTGTGCCTTCAAGCACCAGGCTACAGCGCCCACCGTCCAGTCGCTTCTCAGAACTTTCATGCTGATTTCTGTTTTACAAGCACTTACAAAGCCATCCTGTTAAAGAGTATAGCTACTTTAAAACTTCTAGAAGAAAACAAGATAAGTTTCTACACTCCCAGAAGCTAAGGATTCTCTTAGCAAGCACAAGACAAACCAGAACCCATTACAGAGGAAATCCCGAAACACCACTAACCAGTAAGACAGGATGGGCAGCGCTGTGGCGCAGCGGGTAAAGCCGCTGCCTGCAGTGCCGTCTTCCCGTCTGGGTGCTGGTTTGGATCCAGGCTGCTCCACTTCAGGTTCAGCTCTCTGCCATGGGCCCCTGCACCTGCGTGGGAGACCGGGAAGAAGCTCCTGGCTTCGGATCGGCACAGCTCCGGCCACTGCAGCCAACTGGAGAGTGAACCAGTGGATGGAAGACCTCTCTCTCTCTGCTTCTCCTTCTCTCTTTGTGTAACTCTTTTTTTTTTTTTAATTTTTTTTTATTTGGTGGGTTGAATTATAGAAAGTGAGACAGAGAGAAAGGTCTTCCTTCCATTGGTTCACTCCCCAAATGGCGGCTATGGCTGGCGCTGCACCCATCTGAAGCCAGGAGCCAGGAGTCCTGGTCTCCCATGTGGGTGCAGGGCCCCAAGCACTTAGGCCATCCCCCCCCCCCGCCTTCCTGGGCCACAGCAGAGAGCTGGACTGCTAGAGGAGCAACCAGGACTAGAACCCAGTGCCCATATGGGATGCCTGCACCACAGGCTGAGGATTAACCAAGTGAGCCACAGCGCCGGCCCCATGTAACTCTTTCAAATAAATCAATCTAAAAATAAATAAATAAAAAGTAAGAAAGGCAAGTCAGAGATGGGGAGAAAACAGTTTCACACACAACTGACAAAGACTTGTACCCAGAATGTACAAAGAATCCTACCTCACCAGGAATAAACAATTCAATGAAAATACAGACAAAAGCTTTGAACAGAAAGTCAGATACAAGAAAGTGGAAAAAAACAAAAAATGAATAAAAATATGAAAATATGTTCAACAACCCCTCTCAGGGATGTACAAACTGGAACCACGATGGGGTGGGAGGTGGTTGCACAGGGGTCAAGACACCACTCGCAGCCCCTTCTCTCCAGACAGGCGCTGGGTTCGATGCCTGGCCCTTCCTCTGCCGATCCAGCGTCCTACTGGTGTGCACCCTGGGAGGCAGCAGGTATGTGGGTCCCCGCCACCCCCATGGAACATCTAGAATGAGCTCCCGTCGCCTGGCCAGCCCCAGCTGCTAGTGTCTGGGGAGTGAGCACTCTCTCCCCCTCCTTTCTGTGATTCTCTTTCAAATAAAATAAAAATAAGTTAAAGATTTTTTTAAACCACAGTGAGTTCCTACCATGTTATCAGAGTACCTAAAATAAAAACACCAAAAGGTGATGGAGACATGGCACAAATGGAGCTCACGGCACCGGGGAGAATGAGAAACACTATGGCCTGGCCTCACGGCCAACCTCTCACCAAATGAAACACGGACTCAGTGCCGCACATGTGCTTGGCAATCTCAAACGAGACCCCTCCGAGACAGGAAACACAGCAACACGCTCAGAGAATTCGCACGCACTTTAGAAGTTCTAATCACAACTGTCAAAAACGAAAAGCAACGGGCAGGCTAGGAGACCCCTCAACTCCAGGCAGCAGCGGTGAATACAGCCTGAACCACACGTTCAGTACGCACTTCTGCAACCAAGTTCTACCTAGCCATTTATTTGCAGGCATGCTAAACCACTTCCCCCAAATCTCACTTGCAGGGTTGATATAAAACCCCACAAAGGGTGGGCACCCTAAAAAGCACACCCACACACATAATCTCAGAATGAAAAGGGAGCTGAGCCTACCCACTCCAAACCCCTCCCTGCTCCTAGGTCCCAGGTCGGGGATTCAGCACACGTCTCCACGGGGGCGCAAGGTCCTTCCCCTGCTCCAATCCGGAGCGAGCCCGGTGCTTCCAATCTTCCCTCCAAGGCGACATCACACTCTTCTATCGTCCCCTTCAGTGCACACTTGCTTGGTCACCACGCTGTCCAGAGAAAGCCAGCGGAGGCCATCAGCACCTTTCTCTAGCGACAGCCTCCAGGCCTAGCTTCTCGGCCTCGGCGCACACAGGTGCCTGCCGGGGTTCCAGCTCACCCGCTGCTCTGGTCTCCAGCAATTCATACCTTGACCCTAGGTCCACGCGTGCCCTGCGAGGGAGATGTAGCCCACTCGAATTCCATCTAGCTGGATTTGGTTCACGGAAATACGTCAGTCTTGCATGCACTCACAAATTCAATAGCCACACAAGCTTGCAAAAATCCCAATTGCAAACACTGTGACAGGCTTAAAGGTGGCTCAAAGAATCCCAGGACCCCCTGCCCACAGTGGGAGCTGTGAGAATCCTCAGATCGTGCTGGGGCCCATCCGCATGGGGAAGCCGTCTGTATGGGCTGCCTTCCCAGCGCCAGCAGACAATCCATCCACAATGCCCTCTCCCTGGAGCCAAGGAAACAGAAGCCACACACCCAAGCCGTGCACAGGAGTTTGCACGAGAAGAACCTACCACCTGTGTCGGCAGAGGCAAACTGCTATTCTGCGAAGCTTCCTCACCTACGACTTTACAACCGTGTGTGCCAGGTGTGGGAGGGCACGGTGACAGAGCGGCGTGAGCCCCGGCCTGCTACACCGCCGTCCCACATCAGGGTGCAGGGCCAAGCCCCAGCTGCTTCACTTCCGACCCAGCTCCTGCGATGCGCCCGGGGAAGCAGCGGAGCACGCTACCTGACGTTTCCCCCCAGATCTCCACAGCAGGAGGGACTGGTGCCGGCTGAAGCCAGGCACTGGGACTCACACCCTGTCTCCCACGTGGGGGCAATGACCCAGCTAGCTGGACACTCACTGCTCCACCCTGCCCACTCCAGAGTCAGGACCCTGCGGCTCCAATACAGAATCCCACCCGGCTAAGGAAGGCTTTTTAAGTTAGACACTTCATGTGTGTGGCAGCAGCCAGGCAAGGCACTGCCGTCTCTGTAACTGGAGCGGAAAATCTCTAAGAAGATTCCACTCCCCTCTGAAGAAATAAACCACGGGGAAAAGCCCACGTGTATCTGAAACTCCACCAGGTTCTGCCAGTGCCGGCCTCCAGACAAGGAACCCTGGCAAACCAGCAGGTCCCACTCAGTCAGAGGCCTGCACGCGGCACAAGTCCACCAGTGTGGTGCCGGGCACCCCCACAGCTGAGCAGCCAGCTGGGACCCCGGGCGGGCATGTACTCAGGACCCCCAGGCTGTTCAGTGTCAGCTCCAGCGGCTCTGCGGGTGGTGGCTTTACCTGCTACGTCACAGCACTTCCGGGGCTAGCGCTGTGGCATGGCGGGTGGAAACATGCCCTGCGTTAGGAACAAGCCGTCCACGGAGGGAAGCTGCTCAAGCACAAGAGGTGCACGTCCCCGACGGCGGCGCTCTGCCTCCCCTGCCTTCCCACGTGTGACGCTGACCCTGCGAAGGAGTGGAAAACGCTAAGAACCACGTGCAGAGCAGGATCTGCACAGCGGAGCCACGCTCAGGACGCCCACACCCACACCCACGCTGGAGAGCCCGGCTCAAGTCCTGGCTGCTGCGCTCCCCATCCGGCCTCCTGCAGGTGGATTCCCGAGAGGCAGAATGTGCAACGTAGGTACTCGGAGCCTGTCCCTCCCACGCGAGACCAGGACCGGCTTCGACCTGGACCAGCCCGGGCTGCTGTGGGCATGTGAAGAGCGAACCAGCAGACAGAAGGGCGTGCTCGCTCACTCGCTCACTCGCTCACTCGAGCTCTCTCCCTCCCTCCCTGTCACTCTGCCTTTCAAATGAAATGAAAATAACTTAAAAAGCGAATGCACGGCGTGGGGTCATGTGGGGAAATTAGTTACAGGAAGCAATTCAAAGATGGTGCCGAAAGGAAGTAAGGTGGTGGGCGGAATCCAAAGTTGTTTACCACTAAAACTAATTGGCTGCGCAACATCAGGGGAGGTAACAAGACTAGTAACAAGTGTATAGACATATGGCTAGTCCTATAGAAATCCCCCCTGTAAGGTGACCGTTTAAGTGATTGGTTGGTCCTTAGCCCTGCCCCAATGACTCTGCAGTTTTGTGCTATAAAAGGTTCTGTTACACACGGAATAAACGAGTCCTTGCTACACTTGGCTCCCCGCTGCGTCTGATTGTCTCCGGGATCGGGAGGCTGGGGAACGGGCGAGCGGCGCACTCACCTTTCCTCGGA
>CM027395.1:52169435-52186490 GCA_015711505.1 Sylvilagus bachmani
ACTTTCGATCCAGCTTCCTGCTAACTCGTCTGGGAGGCAGCAGACAGTAGCTCAAGTGCTGGGGCCGGCGCTGTGGCGTAGCAGGTAAGGCCGCCGCCTGCAGTACCAGCATCCCATATGGGCGCTGGTTCGAGTCCCGGCTGCTCCACTTCCGATCCAGCTCTCTGCTGTGGCCTGGGAAAGCAGTGGAGGATGGTCCAAGTGCTTGGGCCCCTGCACCCACGTGGGAGACCTGGAAGAAGCTCCTGGCTCCTGGTTTCGGATCAGCACAGCTGCAGCTGTTGTGGCCATCTGGGGAGAGAACCAGCGGATGAAGACCTCCTTCCCTCCCTCACCTCTCTCTTGCTCTCTGCCTCTCCTTCTCTCTGTGTAACTCTTTCAAGTAAATAAATAAATCTTAAAAAAAAAAAAAAAATAGTTCAAGTGCTTGGGCCCCTGCCACCCAGGAGAACTGGCTGCAGTTTCTGGCTCCTGGCTTCAGCCTGGCCCTGCCCTGCCCACTGAGGCCATTTGGGGAGTGAACGAGCAGATGGAAAATCTCTCCCTCTCCCTGTGTGCGTATGTGTCTCTCTCTCCCCCACTCCCACCCCGCACCTCCCTGTCTAACGTTCTACCTTTCACATAAATATTTTTTCAAATACATACATAGGGGCCGGTGCTGTGCATTAGCGGGTAAAGCCACCGCCTACAGTGCCGTTACCCCATATGGATGCTGGTTCGAGTCCTGGCTGCTCCACTTCCAATCCAGCTCTCTGCTATGGCCTGGGAAAGCAGTAGAAGATGGCCCAGGTCCTTGGGCCCCTGCAGCCACATGGGAGACCTGCAAGAAACTCCTGGCTCCGGCTCAGCATAGCTCCGGCCATTGTGGCCATCTGGGGAGTGAACTAGCAGATGGAAAATCTCTCTCTCTCTCTCTCTGCCTCTCTGTAACTCTGCCTTTCAAATAAGTAAATATTTTAAAAATAAATCAATAAATAAATGGGTCAACAGGGTCCATGGTAAGAAGTTGGCTGAGCAACAAATTGTATATATACAAAAGGCGGAGGGGCATGTACAGCCACAGCACGGTGGAACGTGCGAGGCCCAGAGACAGCCTGTCAACCCAAGGGAAAAACAGCCCAACTCGCAGTGTCATCTCAGGGGAAGACATTCTTTTCCCTCTTTACATGCGGCTTAACCAGAGTTAACTGCAGACTTCGTGACTGATCAGACGGAGGCAAACTCCACAGCAGGTAGCGCTTAAGAATCCCAGGGACTACAGGCCAACACCCAGCCCTGCAAGCCCCAGACAAGGAGACCACCCAGTCCCAGGAGCCTGATGCCCAAGGGACCACCGCCGGTCAGGACCTCCCGTCAGCGGCTCTAACAGTCAGCCTCAGGTCACGGAGCCACCATCTGCTCAGCCCAGCAATCAACCAAGCCCATGAGCCTCCCCAGCCCCCGCAGCGGCCCCTCCCTCCTCTAGGTCCCCTGTACCCTGCAAAGCCGGAAAAGCGCCTGGGAGACGCAAGTTCCGCTTTGCCCCGGGACCGCCAGCCCCGTGAATAAACCAATCTCCTCGCGCCAGCTCTAATCCCTGGGAGCCGGAACTCCAGAGACAGACAGGAGGCTGCTCAGAGGCCGCCCGCGTCCTCCTGGGTCTGAGGCGGGGGTTCTGGCCCTGAGCTGTCGGCCGCTAGGTCCCAGGCCTCCCTCAGGCTGGGACAGCGCTTTCAGTCCACTCCGAGAGACATGAAACAAAACACTTGCAGCTAAACCAACAGGCCCACGCTCGGAACGACGCAGTGTCTCCGCACTCCTCTCTGGGCTCCTACCCTGACGCCTCTACTCTGAGTTGCAAATCTAAGAGTCACGCAGCCCTGAATCCAAACGTGCAGCACTCAGGATTCCCAGGCCGCGTAGCTCCGCTCCTTCCACAGCGCCGGAAATCCTACACACCTGTAACTCGTCCACCTAATTCACAAATGCATCTACAGCAGCTTAACTTTCAGACAACAAGAAAAAAAATTAAGAAGCAACAGAACACAGAGGCACGGTATTCTGCAGATTGTCACCTGCGAGGCCCACCTGTAAGGTACGTTCAGGACCCAGGTGCCACCCCAGGACAGTCCCGCCGGCGGTGCCCCGGAGGCCTCTCCCGCCGGCACTGGCCCTGTCTCCAGCCCCATAGCCTCCACAGGTTTTCAAGAGTGAAAACGTCCCAGGTGCCTGATGGTCATAAAACCACCTGATTTAAGGCACTTCCAATTTGCAGTCCAAACGCTAACACAGGAAACCCGCCAGCTTACCGTGGTGAGGGCGGGGGGCACGGGGTCTCCACGACCTGGGTCTTCCTGGCGTCCAGAGTCTGGAAGTGGGCGATGAGGGCCTCCAGGTCTTCCTGGGGACACAGAGCGGCCACACGTGAGGCTGGGAGACCGCTCAGCTTCCTTCCTGGTCGCTCTGCCCAGGGGGCATGGCCTCCCCCGGAACCCTAACCGCTCTGTGTTTGAAACACATGTGATGGTAACACCCAGGCCCCGCAGAGCCGGACCTGAGGCAGCCTCCTGGGTGGCGTGGACGCCTGCGGTCCTCAGTACCACTTCACCCCAGCTCAGGCCCTCACGCACCTCGCTCCTGGTGCAGGAACCCCCGAGGCTCCCAGGCCAGCCTGCATCGTGGTCTGCCCAGCAGGGTCTGCTGTTTCTCGTGCGTATTTGTATATCCCCCCTCCCAGAACAGAGCATCGGCTCTGGGGAGCAAGTCTGCCCAGCAGGGCCCGGCAGGCATCGGCAGGGTCCCCCGGGGAGGAGGTCTCTGCAGTACAACCCTGGCAGCCGACTCGGGAGTTAGGGTGAATGCCCACGGGGCTGGCCAGCCCTGGAACCCAGTCTTCCACTCTGGTCAAAGGGGGATGCGGCGGGAGGAAGGGGCACTGGTCAGAGAGGAGCAGCCGCAGCGGTCCTGGGTGCGGCTGGCACTATGGCCACCAGGTTAAGGCCATCCCCACGGGGCCAACCCAGCGCACAAGGGGTGCTTCCATGGCTCCTGTTGGGAGCGGGCTCCATGAGAATGTTCTAGATACGGGGCTGCAAACACACAGGTGCAGGAGGCGGTGACGTCCATCAGGAGGCGCACAGCCTGGCGGGAGCCGCCTCCACCCCTGCCCACGCCGCAGCCACTGCCCCAGTCCTGCTAGGAACACTCACCTGGGCCACACCCGGCACCCTAAGGCACCGCTTCACCTGGGGGCCCCACGCGCACTGGCTTGAGGGAGACAGAGGTGGGGTCTGGGGGACTCAGGTGGCCCTGTCAGTGACAGTCTCCCCAAGGCAACAAGGAGCCAACACGCAGAGCTAAGGCCACAGCGCCCGGAGACCTGGGAGGAAGGCAGTGTGGCTGGAGCGGGGAGCTGGGCAGAGGCCAGCACAGTAGCAGTGCCGACACAGGATTCTGGGGCAGGACCCCCCTTCCCAATGACCCCTGGCCTGTGACAGGATGGGGGATCGGCCTTGCGGCGCCGGCACACCAGGTTCTAGTCCTGGTCGGGGCGCCGGATTCTGTCCCGGTTGCCCCTCTCCCAGGCCAGCTCTCTGCTGTGGCCCAGGAGTGCAGTGGAGGATGGCCCAGGTGCTTGGGCCCTGCACCCCATGGGAGACCAGGATGAGCACCTGGCTCCTGCCTTCCAATCAGCGCGGTGTGCCGGCCGCAGCGCGCTAGCCGTGGCGGCCATTGGAGGGTGAGCCAAGGGCAAAAGGAAGACCTTTGTCTCTCTCTCTCTCAGTGTCCACTCTGCTTGTAAAAAAATTTAATAAATAAATTGTATATTAAAAAAAAAGGATGGGGGATCACCGCTGTGGCTGCTTACAGGACACGCTGACCGTGAGAAAGGGCCAGGCCTAACACACGGCCAGTGATCTTAAAGGGTTGTTGCAAGGATGAACAGAGGTGATGAGCAAGGTCCGGGGACCCACAAGCACTCTCTCCCGGGAAGCAACGCCCAGGGTCGCTGAATGCTGGGCACCACAGGGGACAGTGGAGAGCAGTGACCGTCACCAGCTCCTTCCTGAGCGCCTGCTTCGTGCCAAGCACTGTGCTGAAGACGCCACACAGCTGAACCCACTTCCTGCGCCTCGGAGGCCGGCAGCCAGCTGCGGCGGAGTGGACTCGAATCCAGGCCCTCGAGGGGCAGAGCCCGGGCACTCGGCTGCTCAGGAGGCTGACCGCGTCAGAGCCGGCCCCACGATGTGACTGAGGAGCACGGGGGGACAGAAAGGCCTCGGAAACGCTCAGCACCGGGCGCGTGTGCTCACTCGAGGCGGTGTGACCCTCTGGCCTCTGACCTCCCGTGCAGCGGCGAGGACGGCGGCCCGCGCGGGGCACACCGCTCAGAGCAGCCCGTGAGCAGCAGGCGGCGGCAGGGCCGCCCGCGGGGGACGGACACCCCCACTGCGGCGGTCACCGCCGCCTGCTGCCAACTCCAACGGTTCCAGCGGCTCCTTCTGCCTCTCCACCCCCGGGAGCGCACTGCGCCGGGACTGTGCGCCTTCTCGGCAGCCGAAACGCCTCACTCGCGGGCCACGCAGCTGCAGCGGCGCTGGAGGGGAGGCGAGGACGGCCTGGGCCCCCCAAGGGCCGGCGCCCTAGCGTCCAGGGCGGGGAAGGGAGGCCGGGCACGCGCGGGGCCCGGGAGGGCTGTGTCCGCACCCGGCCCGCTCACCTCCTCCTTCCGCGAGCGCTTGGACACTTTCTTCTCCATCTTGGCGGCCGTCTTCTCCGCACCGCGGCCCTTCTTCTCCTTCTTGCCCTTCTTGCCCATCGCGCCGGGTCCGAGGCGACTCCAGCCACCAGGAAACTAGCGGAGGCGCGGCCGCCCGAAGCCGGCGCTCCCGGGGCGGCGCGGCGCGCTGAATGCGCGTCACTTCCGGCACGCCCCCGGCCGCTTCCGGGCGAGGGTTGGGCGGGGCGAGAGGCTTGGGGCTTCGGGGGCGTGGTCTGTGCGCACCTGCTCGCGCCCGCCTTCTCAGGCCTCCGTGGCCCGTGGCCGTTCGCTGCGTGGAAGGACGCGGGCTCAGCGCACTGCTCGTCCCCGCGAGGATTTTCACGCGCGCAGACCCCGCGTTCTGACAGCCCCTTCCGCCGGCCGTGAGCACACGCGCGGGCGCGCGTGGACCCCCGGAGGGGGCGGCGGTGAAGACGCGCGTGGACCCCCGGAGGGGGCGCCTGGCTCCCAGCGCGGCCCGGCCCTGGGGGTGTCTGGGGGTGAACCCGCGTGGCGGCGCCGTCTCCCCTCTGTAATGAAGCGAGGGAGGCGGACAGTCAGGTGCGGGGGCCGCAGGTCCTGCACTACACACAGACGCACCCTGCCCCCCGCGGCTGCGCGCAGTCCCCCCGCTTCTCCGAGGGCGCTGGCCCGTCGCGGGGGAAAGCGGGACCCGAGTGCGCTCCAGCCGCGCGGCGAAGGGCAGTGGGAAGACGGACTGCCGCGCCCGGAAACCTGCCGGCTCAGCGGGGAAAGCTGCTGCCTGCGGTGATGGCATCCCACGTGGGCGCCGGTTCGAGTCCGGCTGCTCCACTTCCGAACCAGCTCTCTGCTGTGGCCTGGGAAAGCAGTAGAAGATGGCCCGAGTCCTTGAGCCCCTGCACCTGTGTGGGAGACCTGGAAGAAGCTCCTGGCTCCTGGCTTCA
Source organism: Sylvilagus bachmani (assembly GCA_015711505.1). NCBI lineage: Eukaryota > Metazoa > Chordata > Mammalia > Lagomorpha > Leporidae > Sylvilagus > Sylvilagus bachmani. Next base: position 52,175,103 of record CM027395.1, read on the forward strand.
GATCCGCCCAGCTCTGGCCATTGGAGCCAATTGGGGAGTGAACCAGCGGATGGAAGACCTCTCTCTCTCTCCGCCTCTCCCTCTCTCTGTGTAACTCTGACTTTCAAGTAAATAAATCTTTCAAAAAGAAGAAATGTGGGGGTGAAGGTGTTTAGTATGACTTAGAAGACGTCATCACGGACCTGGGAAGCAATGGGAAGGAAGGGAGAACTGGAACAAGGCCCAGAGGAGGTGGGGTGGCGGGAGACAGAACCAGTTTGAATCTCATCGTGCAGGAGCCGGAGGATTGCCTGCGTGTGATAAGCTCCGGGAGACCGAGTTCTCACGGTCGCCCCCAGGAAATAATTACATCCTGTCTCCTGGGCTGTGAGCTGAGGAGCAGGCTAATCCTGCCACGCTCTTTCCTAGCAGTCCTCAGAGGCCTGGGCACGGGGCCCTGGAGCCAGAGCAAAGTGCCGGGAGACGGAGGAGCAGCTGGCAGGTGTGGGGCAGGGGCGGGGTTCACTGCCTTATTCCCACAAGAATCTTGAGGCTGAACTGGAAGGCACGTCTCCGTGTCAGGGGGTAGAACATCCAGAATGAGCTCTGAAATAGCAAAGCGAATGACTGCAGCGGATGCTGGGACATTCACGCCTTTGAAACTTTAATGGGATATCTTTTTTTTTTTTTTTTTGAGAGTGGACAGTGAAAGAGAGAAACAGAGAGAAAGGTCTTCCTTTTTTTGCCATTGGTTCACCCTCCAATGGCCGCCACGACCAGCGCACTGTGGCCAGAGCAGCACGCTAATCCAAAGCCAGGAGCCAGGTGCTTCTCCTGGTCTCCATGCCGGTGCAGGGCCCAAGCACTTGGGCCATCCTCCACTGCACTCCCGGGCCACAGCAGAGAGCTGGCCTGGAAGAGGGGCAACCGGGACAGAATCCAGAGCCCTGAACGGGACTAGAACCTGGTGTGCCGGCTCCGCAAGGTGGAGGATTAGCCTACTGAACTGCAGCTCCCGCCTTAATGGGGTATCTTAAATACAATGTGTCCTTGACTTCCAGACCATCTGGCGGGTGAGCTGGCGCCCTCTGCTGCCTCCAAGTTGAAGTTCACAAGAGGAAGGACGTTAGGGATGACTATGAAGGAAAATCTGCTCTGATCATCGTGAGTGGGGCTGGAAGTTCTCTTAGTGCTCAGGAGGTGCGTCCTTGCACTCTCCCGCCGGGGAGGTGAGAACAGCAGGCCAGGCCACCAGGTTCCGCACGCTGCGCACTGAGGTCCTCCTGACCCGGCTGACGGGCGCCTAGCAACCTAGGGACGCTGGCCAGGGGCTGGATCCGGTGCCCTCGGGATTAGTTCCGAACCGGTGCTTCTCTGCTGGTGGGGTTTTCCGGCTGCCAAGGAGGAAGGGCAGGTGCAGTCTCACTGCTCCGTGCTGGGGGCGGCCTCTCCTCCTGGGGTGCTTTGTCAGCGTGTCGTCGTCTGAAATAATTGTGCTGCAGAGAACGCACCACGCTTGACTCTGGTCCTTCCGGGTGGACTGAGACGCGGCCCCCAGACAGCGGGCCCCGCCGGCGTCTACCTGGGGGAGACGGGTCCTGCCGCTGTTCAGACACCACGGATCCTCTCCGCGCGTGTACTGCCCATCCACAGACTCCACAGGGAGCAACATGAGCTCTCCAGCCGCTAGAGGCTGTCTGCTCACGGCCTGCGTCTGCTGAACATGCGCCTGGCTGGGAAGGTGGCGCAGAGGGGGAGGCAAGGACCAGGGGACCAGGAGGGACCTGTGGGGGCCTCCGCCCTCCGGGAGGGCTCAAGGGTTGAGGAGGAACTTGAGTTATGGTCCTGAGACTCCACAGGGGAACCACCATGGCCCTGGGCGGGTGGGGCCTCGTCTTAGTGGACACAGAGACTTCTTGGCATAATTCAATTAATAAATTAAAGTGCAGAACTCCATGTGTGCCGGGGAGTGTACACGCGACCACCCACAGAGCCCTGCCACAGAACGGCGCCTCATCCTGCACCTGCCAGTCTTTCCTGCCCTCCCGGCCCATCCCTGAGTGGCCCTGTTTTACCGAACACGAGCATGCAGGACGTGCGCTTCTTCTGGGGGAGTGCGGGGACTCCGGCTTCCTGCGCGGAGCCTGGTTCTTCTGAGATTTACCTCTGATTGTTGCTATGGGACTCCATAGTCCCCGGGGCTGGCGCTGTGGCGCAGTAGGTTAGTACTCCACCTGCAGTGCCAGCATCCCATGTGGGCGCCAGTTTGAGTCCCAGCTGCTCCTCTTCCGATCCAGCTCCTCTGCTGTGGCCTAGGAAAGCAGCAACAGAAGGCCCAGGTGCTCGGGCCCCTGCAGCCACATGGGAGGCCCAGAGGAAGCTCCTGGCTCCTGGCTGATCTTGAATCAGCCCATCATACCTACATATAAGGGAATTCTTGTATATACTCAGAAACAAAATACTCAGAAATAAAAACGGAATGAATTATTGTTTTTAAAATATTTATTTATTTACTTGAGAGGCAGAGTTACAGAGAGAGGGCTTCCATCCACTGGGCCGGTATGGGAGGCAGGCATTGCAGGTGGGGACTTTAACCCACTGCGCCACAGCGCCAGCCCCTCTTTGCTTTTTAAATAGTAAGCAAGCCAGCGCCGCGGCTTAGTAGGCTAATCCTCCACCTTGTGGCACCAGCACACCAGGTTCTAGTCCTGGTCAGGGCTCCGGGTTCTAGTTCCAGGCCAGCTCTCTGCTGTGGCCCGGGAGTGCAGTGGAGGATGGCCCAGGTGCTTGGGGCCTGCACCCCATGGGAGACCAGGAGAAGCACCTGGCTCCTGCCATCGGATCAGCACAGGAAGGAAGCCCTTTCTCTCTGTCTCTCTCTCACTGTCCACTCTGCCTGTCAAAAAAAAAAAAGTGAACAAGGTGGCGAAGTTCAATGAGGAGAAATGCACACAGAGTTTTTGCAGATGTGGGTGTGAGCCCCTCATCGCCCCCCCCCCCCGCGCGCACCTCCCCCTCTGGGGTGTGGCTGGGTGGGGGGCTTCCTGGCTGGGTGGAGGGCTTCCTGGCTGTGGGATTCCTCCCAGAACCTTACAGGTCCCTCAGGGAAAGGCGAGGAAACACCCCCAGGCTGCCCCAGGAGAGGGCTGGGGCCCACCTCCCAGTCACTGACAAAAGCAATGCTGGCTGGGCTCAGTTCCACAATTTTCCTCATTCCGCTGATGCCTTTGCGCCCGTGTGCACAGAGACCAATGTCTGCCTGGCGCGTAACATTCCTCTCCCAGAGGAGCGGGGTGGGGGGGTCTCCAGGTTTCCTTCAGACCGGCACGTGAGTTTTCTCGTCTTGCTGTGCTGCAGCGCCTGAGGGTGGCCTCGGAGGAGACTGTCCTGTGCCGTCCAGAGGGCTGGGCAAGGGGCTGGCATCCCTGCCGGCATCCCCTGGCTTTGCCAAATGTCACCAGAGACGGCTGCCCGGAGGCCCTTGCCCTCGTGCAAGAAGGAATTCTGGCATGAGACAGGGCAGCAGGAAGCGAGGGAGCGGAGTTTAAGGAAGAGAAATGCACCTGCCGGACGGCGGCGACTCAAGAAAGAACCCAGCACTCCTCCCAGTTTTAGAAGGAAAGCTCTGGGTGGAGTCCTTGTGGTAGGTGCTAGGAAAAGGGGTGTGGATCGGTGCCTCCTCACCGGGCACCAGAATGCTAGGAAAAGAGGCAGAACAGAGGAGGCAGTGTACGAACTTACAGCCAGACCTAACTTATCCAGAGAAAATAAACCATAGAGGTGGGGGACCAACTGCCCACGTGGACACTGATGGAACAGACCCCGGCCCCCAGCAGCCCGGCTTTTTTAAGGAGGGCTCGGGATGGGGGTGGGGGTAGGGGGCAGCAGGTGGAGGGGAATTCCTGGAACTGGGCGGGGCATTGGGAACCAGGAAAGGAATGCAGGGTGGGGTATGAAGGCGTGTGAGACCCGACTGAGGTTCAAGGCAAGGAAGACCCTCCAGTGTTTATCTTTGGGCAATGAGCTAGAATGGCTGAGGCTTGTGTCCTTGTTCCACCAGTAGGCAAGCTTCTAGCATGTCCCCCAGGCCCCAGCCCCCAGTGCACCCGCCCTGTGGTGGTCCTAGGACTCTGTGTGTGATGGATGCCACCAGAATGATTAGATTAGAGCTTAAGGCAAAGCCAAGCATGAGAAAGGGATGTCAACCTCCCTGCACCTTACCCAATCCAGGGGCCTGCGCTGTGGCCTGCGCTGTGGCAGAGCAGGTAAAGCCGTTCCCTGCAGGGCCGGCATCCCCTATGGGCACCAGTTCGAGTCCCGGCTGCTCCACTTCTGATCCAGCTCTCTGCTATGGCCTGGGAAAGCAGAAGAAGATGGCCCAAGTCCTTGGAAGTCTCTGGAAGAAGTTCCTGGCTCCTGGCTTCGGATCAGAGCAACTCTGGCCATTGCGGCCAACTGGGGAGTGAACCAGCAGATGGAAGACCTCTCTCTCTCTCTGTAACTCTGACTTTCAAATAAATAAATTTTTTAAAGATTTATTTTATTTATTTGAAAGATGGAGTTACCGAGAGAGGTAGAGACAGAGAGAGAGGTCTTCCATCTGCTGGTTCACTCCCCAGATGGCCACAATAGCCAGAGCTGTGCTGATCCAAAGCCAGGAGTTTCTTCCGGGTCTCCCACATGGGTGCAGGGGCCCAAGCACTTGGGCCATCTTCTACTGCTTTCTCAAGGCATAGCAGAGACCTGGATCAGAAGAGGAGCAGCCGGGACTAGAACTGGTGCCCATATGGGATGCTGGTGCTTCAGGCCAGGGCTTTAATCTGCTGTGCCACAGCGATGGCCTCCAGTAAATAAATTTTTAAAAAATAAAAAAAAAACAAAAACAAGGAACCGTCTTCCCAGTGAGAGGGATTCACCACGAGGGTGGCCCCCTACGACTGGCTCTGTAGGTGGGGGGAGGGGCCGCATGGCACCGAGTCCAGGTGCCCTCTGGGAGCCAGACATCCAGGCATGGCCACAGAAAATTCTGCTGCAGACCAAGGTCTCATTGAGACATTTCGCATCTGTGTTTAAAGGGATGTGGACCTGCAGCTTTCTCGTCCCGCTGGGACTTGGTCCCGTTAGGGAGTCTGACGAATGCTTGTCTCACAGAACAGGCTGGGAAGTCGCTCCTCCTCGGGCGTAGACAGATATTATCTCTTGCTGACGGGTTTGCCGGGAAGCCACCGTGGTTAGAGGTGCCTTTCTGGGAAGGTTCTGGCTTCAGATCCAGCGTCTCTGGTCAACGCCTGGCTCAGCAGCTCTTTAGGTTTTTCTGGAGAGAGTTGTAGTATTTGGTCTCTTTCAAGGAATTTGTCCATTTCATTTAAGTTGTGGATTTATTGGCAAAAAGTTGTCCACGAGAGCCCCTCCTCGCCTGTGCTGTCTGTGGTGGCCGGTGCTGGTCACTTGTGTGTTCGCTTTTTCTTTTCCTGGTCAGTCTGGGTCCAGGTAGAGGCTCAGCAACATGACTGATCGCCCCAAGAACCCAGGGTTTTAATTAATTAATAATTACCTAATTTTATTTGAAACCGGCGGGGGGGGGGGGAGGACGAGCTTGTTCATCTCTTGGGTCATACCTCAGACGACCGCAACAGCCAGGGCTGAGCCAGGCCAAAGCCAGAAGCCAGGAACTCCACCTGGATCCCACGTGGGTGGCAGGGACCCAGGGACCTGAGCCATCACCAGCTGCCTCCCAAAACATACGTCAGCAGGAAGCTGGGTCGGGACTAGACATGGGGCTGACAGCCGGGCCACCCGCTGTGGGCTGTGCCGCCCCGGACCCGGGCCTCGGTGTCACCGGTTCCTCTGTGTTCTTGTCTCCCTTTCTCATCTGGTTCTTCCCCTTCAGCTGGCCGGGCTCTGACCCCGAGGCTGCGCCCCGCGTCCCCCGTGTTGTGTGCTTGTTCCTGCTCCGCATGCCCGAGGGTTCCTTGAAGTGTGCTGTGTGGCTTCCACGTAGCTGGAGACCTGCCAGGGCTCTTTCCGGGAAGCAGTGTCCTCCTCTACCCGCGTCGTGGTTCTGTCTTTGCTGCTCTGCGGTCTCCCTGAGAAGCTGCCCAGGGTCCTGCGTGGGGCTGGTCGGTCGCTCTGGACCCACGCGGGCGGCTTCTCCCTATTTCCCCAGGGAGCCTGGCTCTTCCCTCTCTGCTCTCCTACCAGAGCCCCCAGTTACTCAAGGCCCTCACCTCCCTGGCCTGCACTCTGCTAACCCTTTCTGGCTTACCCACGGCCTCCCCGCGCCACCTGCTGACCTGGCTGGTACTTTCCAGCCACGTTACTGTCCCCCTCTTTCCAGAACGTCCGTGTGCTTCTTTCTCAGTTCTGCTGGGTTCCTGCGATAGCTCGTGTCCGGGCTCGTCTTCACTGCCCCTGAGCGTGTAAGCACGTGCATCGGCGACGCTGCATGTGGTCCGGGAGAGTCGTCTGCCTGTGGCCTCGGAACACTTTGGGGGAGAGCATCCGTGGGCAGAGAACTGCCACGGTGTCTCAGAGAAACAGGGCACCCCCAGCCCAGAGCTGTGGCTCAGGGACGTTTCCAGAATGTGCAACACCCAAGTTCAGGCTGAAATCTAAGGAAGCCAGAGCGTGCGTCCAGGAACCAGGATGCCTGTGGCCCGCACAGCCCCGGGGCCACCTCCACGCGCGTGCCGTCTGGTGATTTGGGGTCCGCAAGGAGGGAGGCCTACACTTCCGGGAATGGAGAGTCCCTACCCGCACTTCTGAGGAAGAAAAGTCCTTGTCAAGGTCCCTGCGGGTGCCCAAAGGTCAATCAGTGAGGATCAGACCCGCCTCAACCTTTAACCCCCACACCTGAATCTATAAAAGCAGCCCTCCCAATCTCTGACGCTTGACTTCCCCCACCCCCGCTCTGTTGGGGCCGGGAAACCTCGCCCACCCAGGAGTGGAGCCCCAATAAAAGCCTGTGAATTAATTGATTTGTCTGCCTGGGAAGATCTGTTACGCGCCGGACACCTTGCACCGACTTCACCCTGTGTGCAGAGCCCTCGCCACCTCAGCTGGTCTTTGTCCCCGCCTTGGGCAGCCTTGGTTTTTTTTTGTTTTGTTTTTGACAGGCAGAGTTGGACAGTGAGAAAGACAGAGAGAAAGGTCTTCCTTTTGCCGTTGGTTCACCCCCCTAGTGGCTGGTACGGCTGGTGCTGCGCCGATCCGAAGCCAGGAGCCAGGTGCCTCTCCTGGTCTCCCATGCGGGTGCAGGGCCCAAGGACCTGGGCCATCCTCCACTGCCTTCCCAGGCCACAGCAGAGAGCTGGACTGGAAGAGGAGCAACCAGGACAGAATCCGGTGCCGCAGGTGCAGGATTAGCCTAGTGAGCTGCGGCGCTGGCCAGCCTTGGGTTTGAGGACAAAACCTAAGCTCAGTAGGGAGCCCAGACCCTCCCTGCGGGCAAGGCGGGCTCCCGGGCAGCTCCTGGCTCTTCCCAGCACGCTCCTCGTCCTCGCCAGCTCTCCGAAGCTTCCCGAAAGGCCTCTTTCCACCTGCACCCAGTCTCCTTAAACGAGCCGGGCCACCCGGCACACGCAGTCCTGAGGACGCACGGCTCCGGTGCTCGCTCCCCCCACAGCGCCGTGGGCACTGCCCGGCGGGAGGCAGAGGCTGGTGCTGCAGGCTCACCCCCTGGTCCCGCTGCCCCCCACCCCCGTTCCTGCCGGTTCCCCGTGCACAGATGACTACAGGGCCATCCCTGGGACCCCTGGTGCCCCCTGTGTGATGCTGCTGGCCCCGGCACCTGGGACCCCCCAGCCTGTCCAGTCAGACACAGCCGGACTCAGCTTCCCCGTGTGCGTGTCCAGAGGGGCCAGACCGCAGAGAACACAGCACACACAGGAGCACAGCCCGTCGCTGACGCCGCGTTCGCGCAGAACAAATGTGAGCCCCTCGGCCAGAGAGCCGAGACACTAATCTTCCCGCCTGCTGCTAAGCCCCTGGGAGATCCCTGTGTGAGCGTCTGGCTCGTTAATCCTGCCTGGCCCCAGAGCCGGCCAGTTTTCCAGTCCAGCGACCCCACAGCCAGACACTAATGCTGAGGGTGCAGGCCTCGGCCCCTGGAATTCCAGCCGCCTGGTGGGAAAAGGGATCCCAGGGCTCGGTCCGAGCAGAGCCATCCCCCCCACCCCCCCAGGCCAGCCGCAGGTGTCTGTTAGCGTTCTCGGAAGGCTGGTCCTGAAACCCACGCTCTGGGTGCAGAGCTAACCACATCCTCCTATTCCTGGCACGGCCAGCGCGTGATGCAATGCAGGCAGAACAAGTGAAACGCAGCCTAGCTCCCCACGCCCGAGTCTGAGGCCTGGTGTTGCGTGGGGCACATCTCATCCTGGGGAACCGGGCTGGAGAACCAGTGTCGCCTGGCACCTCAGAGACCTCCACACCTGATCGCCAGGCAGCCTGTCCCAACGGCCCCGGGCGGACCGCAGAACTGCTGTGTCGCTGCCCGCGTGCTGGGCTCTGGCCGGCCGGGTCTCACCCACTGTGGCACCCCCAGGACAGACACTGCGCCAGTGTCCCTTCAATGCCGAGCAGGTGCCCCCTGAAGGCACCCGGGGTGTCTGTCCTGTGTAGGTCAGGGCAGGGGACTAGTCCTACGCGGACCGCCCGCCTCCACGGCCCAGGAGCCGAAACTCCTGGGAGAGCAGACAAAGGCACAGAAAGACACAGCTGAGACCTGGAGGCCGGGGGGATGCGTCTGCGGGTGACGGCGGGAGGAGCCGGCCCTGGGCGCACTGGGAGCGCCATGCATGTCCTTCCGGGCCGTGAGTGGGTTCTGTGGGCTCGAGGGCGCGGCAGACCTGCGTGTCTGACCCCCCGTCCTCGGCCAGAACCTGACGGCCGCCCCGCACCGACTCACGCGCTTTTCTCTTTGTCTCTTGCTTCTTGCCCTGGCCTGAGAGGGAAGGCCGGAGGCGGCCGGGTGGAGGGGATTCTGCCACTACGGGCTGGAAACGGCCAGCGGGGGCTACCAAAGCACCGGCTCCCCTTCCCGGCACGGGGAGAGCATTGGCTCTGCCACCCCTGCTGGGGCCTCTCTGTGCCGGGAGACGCGTGGCACACACTCCACGTGGTATTCCACCACGGGAGGGCAAGCCAACACAACGCAGTGCCACACAGGCCTCTGAGCACGGCCCAGATCCACGCAGGGCAGCACCAGTGTGGCCGGCAGGGGAGCGTATTTTTGTAGTCACGTGTTTACCGTGGTCTCAGCTCATCCCAAACAAGGAGGAGCCACGGGCCGAGTGCAGCGGCCTCAGCACGTGGGGGTGGGGGCGCCAAGGCCAGAGCCCACCTTCCGGGAGGCAGGCTCAGAGGCACCCACCCCGGACCCCGGACCCTGGACCCTGGCCACTACCGCCTGGCAAAATTGCCGTCAAAACAACACTGACGTTCGAGCCTGGGAGTCCTGGGTAGTCCAGCGATGGGGCTGAGGTCGGCCAGCAGGGGGCAGCAGTCAGACCAGCAATGGGCTCCACGGGGCGGCACACAAGACCTGCTCACACTCATGTCTATTTAATAATAATAGTAATAACAACAGCAACAAGAGTGAAGGAATAAGCGACGCAGAGAGGAGCCGGAGAGCCAGGTCGCCGGGCTGATTGTATCCACAGCCTCCGTGCGCCCGCGTGCTCCGTCCCCCCCCCGAGGAGCTGTGGAAGGTTTCCCCTCTCCACTTCTTACAGGACACGGTGCATTTTGTGCTTCGGGGTCTCATGCCCAGAGGCTGAGGGGCAGAGCAGGCCAGGCCCGTGACCACCGCAGGGACCACTGCCCTGGCTGAGGACGTGGGCAGAGAGGGCCCACGAGGGGGTCAGTGCAGAGCTGGCCTGGGCTCAGCCACAGCAGGCAGTTTCTGAGGGTCCCACCGGCCAGGAGCCAGGCCCGTGAGAAACAGCCCCCAGGCCCAGGGACACAGCTCCCAGACAGAACAGCGAGAACCAGCTCCCCAGAGGGGCTTCCCCACAGGATGTGGCATGGGTCCCTCACCCCGCAGCCTGTGGCGGGTGGTGAGCCTGGGTCTCCCAAGACCAGGGCCAGCCTGGGTTTCCTCAGCCCCCACCGGCTGATGCAACTTGGCTGTGAGGTTAGGCGAGGCGCCCAGGCTGGCAGTACCAGCGTCGGCCTCCAGAGGTCAGCCCACTTACGAGAAAGCAGCCCAGAGCGCTGGCAAGTATTGCATCATGCCCACTGGCCGGGAGCCCCAGGCGACAAGGGCTGAGCCCGGTCAGGAGCTCGGGCTGCATCCCTGCGCGCACACAGCCAGGGCAGGCCCAGAGGGGGGCGGGGAGGCGCCGGAGAGCGGCATCCCCGCATCCACGCCCGCCTCCCGCGTGGGAAGCCACACGTTCCTACTGCAGACTCAGCAGCAGGAATTTTCTTTTAAAGACTTGTTCATTTGAAAGGCAGAGTTAGAGAGCGAGCGAGCGAGAGAGAACGAGCGAGCGAGCTTCCATCTGCTGGCCAGCAGTCAGGAGCCATCCAGGTCTCCCACGTGGGTGCCAGGGGCCCAAGTACTTGGGCCATCTTCCGCGGCTTTCCCAGGTGGACTGGCCGTGGAGCAGCTGGTGAACGGCGCTCACGTGGGATGCCAGCGGCACAGACCCTGCTCATCCTGATGTGGGCCCCCAGCAGCAGGTGTAGAGAATCCAGCGAGATGGGAAGAAGCACCCCTCAGTGCCCCCTGCTCCCTCCCTCTCCAGCACACAGAGGGCTCCCTTGGGTCTGCCACACCCAAGTCACCTCTGAGCAGGCTCAGCCGGAGCTCAGGCATCTGCGGGCAAGGGGACCTCAGGGAAGAGACCATGCCAGAGCCGGGACTTTCACAAGTCCGAGTCACCGCCACCCTGTGTCTCCGGCGGTCCTGGAAGTCAAAACATTGCTACTTGCTCAACTGCTCTGAACACAAGCAGGAGCAGAGCACAGCCTGTGCTGTGCACCAGGTGAGAGGCCCAGGTGCCAGGAGCCGCAGGCAGAGCCACCAGGTGAGAGGCCCCAGTGCCAGGGGCTGCGGGCAGAGCCGCCAGGTGAGAGGCCCGGTGCCAGGGGCCGCGGGCAGAGACCCTAGGAAGAGGTCCCAGTGCCAGGGGCTGCGGGCAGAGTCGCCAGGTGAGAGGCCCCAGTGCCAGGGGCCGCAGGCAGAGCCGCCAGGTGAGAGGTCTGGGTGCTAGGGGCCGCAGGCAGAGCCGCCAGGTGAGAGGCCCCAGTGCCAGGGGCCGCGGGCAGAGCCGCCAGGTGAGAGGTTTGGGTGCCAGGGGCCGTGGGCAGAGACCCCAGGTGAGAGGCCCAGGTGCCAGGGGCCGCAGGCAGAGCCGCCAGGTGAGAGGTTTGGGTGCCAGGGGCCGTGGGCAGAGACCCCAGGTG